>CAMZMU010000020.1:93457017-93963206 GCA_947311845.1 Poa pratensis
GGTCCCCTTATCACCAAAGAGGAAATCCTTGTAGTCCGTTGCGCATGGCGCAGCTTTGTTGACTCCTTTAATCACCAAAAGGCAACTGCGGCGTCGTCGTCACCGCGCGCAGAGGCGCGCGTCACTCTGCGGCCGCTGCAGAGCCCATGTGCGCTCTGCAGAGGTTGCTTTGCAGCGAAGGAATCCCCCGAGGGCTGGGGTGCCCTGTGGAGGATTCGGCGTTGACTTCCCTTCAGGGAAGATCTCCTTGAAGAGGGGGCAGCAGTAAGGGGGGCCTCTGCAGGCCTCTGCTGCCTCCTAAGCCCGCGAGGCGATTTGCCTCGGGGTCTCTCCAGGCCGTAAGCCTGGTCCTTAGCGAAATTCAGCCACCGAGTGTCGAGGGCTGCGGAGGACAGGCCCAGCACACCCTGGTTCTCACTGGGCCGACAGTAGCCCCCGGGCCCATGATGGGCACGATGTAGTCCAGTGGACGCAGGCGAATCGTCATGGGCCCAAAGTGTCCGGCCGGCCCGAGACACGTGTAGGGCAGTTAGGAGCCGCGGCGACACGTTCTCTTCGGAGATGATGGGCGTAGTGGGGGACCCACCATGTCTTGGTAACTGCCCTGAGGTGATATAAAGCCTGCAGCGCCGGTTCAGGCTGCAGTTACTGCCTCATTTGCGCTCTCGTCCTCTTGCTCTCGACCCTGCGCTCCTTTGGCCCCGGCGCTCTTCCTCCTTCTCAGAGCTTCTCCGCCGCCCTTCCTTCATCGACCATGGGTCCCAAGAAAGACAAAGCGGCGATGGTGAACGACCCTGCTGGGGCGCAGCAGGAGGACGAGCTCGCCGGCGCTTGTGGGCACCCGCCTTCACACGGCGGAGGCGCTGGACAAGCTCAGACCGATGGCCGCCGGCAAGAACAACGAGCACGGCGCCAGCGTTCTCAAGGTGGCGCGCTTTGGCAAGCTCGCGGCGGGGTTTACCCCATTTTTCTCCAGACTCTGTTCGCCGGCCTGGTGCCGCCATTTTCTCCATTCCTTGAGGAGGTCCTGGCCTTCTACCAGATCCAGCTTCTGCATCTCCACCCCAACTCCATTCTGATCCTCGCCATTTTCGCATACCTCTGCGAGGCGTATTTGGGGGTGATGCCTTCTGTGGCCTTCTTCCGGAGCTTCTACGCGCTCCGCTCCACGGCGCCCGGCGAGCGGTCCGGATGCGTGTCCTTCCGCATTGCGGATGGGATGGGTGGCATCTACATCCCATGTCCTGGGACGGCGATAAGCCCGTCACGCGGGTGACGAAGAAAGTGGACGACTTCCGCCAGCGATGGTTCATCGTGGACGCCAAGACGCAGAACCCTTTCTTCGACGTCCCTGAGGCGCCGCCGCTGAAGAACTCGAACTGGTCGAGCGCGGCCTTCCACAGCCCGAAGATCGCTGACTTGGTCGCGCGCATGAGGCTCGTCCGCGAAGCTGGCCTCACGGGGCAGATGGTTGCCGAAGACTTCGTGAGGCGCCGCATCGCTCCTCTCCAGAAGCACACGAAGCCGGCGTGGATGTATTCTGGCCCGGCGGACCCGATGCGCCTGCACTGCGGCTCCCACACCGCCGACGTCATTGCCTCCATCATGGGTATCCTCTTCACCGCCCCGGATGTTCCTGCGCCGGGAGTGAGCTCGCGAGGCCCATCCACCAGCTCACTCCGAAGAAGCGCCTCGCGATCCTGGAGCTGATGCCGGAGTTCACCCCTCAAGGTCTGGAGGGGAGGAGACGAAGGAGGCTGCGGCGCCCGTGGTGGAAGAGGACCGGGCCGCAGAGTCACCCGCCGCATCTGACGCCGATCTGGGCGTTGTCTCTGGAGGGGCGAATCCTTCGGCAGGGGAGGCGAGCTCCTCGAAGCCTGCGCCTCCCGAGGAAGAGGTTCTGGAGATCTCGTCCAGCGGGGACGAGGATTTCCTTGTGGTCCCTTCGCGCCAGGCCGCGGAGGAGGAAGAAGACAGCGGCCGGGAGGCCGGCGGGGCGCTGCGAGCCCCGCTCCAAGGCTAGCCATGACAGGGCCGCCAAGAGTCCGGGCACTCCTCTCAAGAGGAAAGCCGAGGCTGCCCCTGAGGGGACTAGTGTCGGTGCCGCGTCGTCGAGACTGGCGGTCGTCAAACACGTGTGGGTTGACTCCCGGCCAAGACATCTGGTAAGGGTTGGCCCTTGTCTGTTTTCACTTTTATGAAAAACCCTTGTTCCCCTCTTGAAGACCTTTCTTGCTTGCTTGTCAGGGATTTGGTGACGGCGAAGCGCCGTAGGCTCCGTAAGGCTGCGGAGGTGCGGAGCGCCACCACGACAGCCGTGAGGGGCCTGTGGAGCCCTCAGCTGAAGAGGTCGCCAGGCCCGTGGTGATAGACACCACGGAGCCGGCTGCGGATGAGGCCACGAGGCCTGTGGTGATTGTGCCTCTGGTCGAGGCAACTGCTTCGTCTCCTCCCGCGGAGGAGCGCCTCGAGGAGGGGACGGTGGAGAGGACGCCATCGCCGCCGCCCCGTCACTCCACCGGAGCGGCAGGAGGAGACCGCCGCGGAGACGGCGGGGAGCAGCACGCCGGCGAGGGAAGGCGCCGACGTCGAGATGGAGGAGAACGTTCCTCTGCCGCCCGCCAAGCGCAGAACCTGAGGGGGCGGCAGCTTCTTCTGAGGCCGCAGCGGGCACAGCTGCGGCGGACCTAATGACGGCTGGGCAATCTTCTCCAGCCCCCGAAGCCCGAGAGGAGGCGCCGCTGGAAAGCGACGGCGCTGGTGACCACGGCGCAAGTGGTGGAGAGGGCTCGCTCCAGAGCCCCCAGGCCAGAGTTGACCCTGGCCCAAGCACGGAGCTCCCTGCCCCTGAGCCTAGTGCAGATGTGGGAGCCTCCATGCCTCGTGGGAGCTCATGGGCTCTGGTCCTGAGCGGCAGGAACTGGAACGGCGCTCGCCGCGCTCCGCTTTCCGCCTGGCGAGGGACGCGCTGGACGGGCTGGAGGCCCAACTCGCCCTCGAGGAGGCTGAGCTCGCCAGGAAGTACGACGAACTCGAGAAGGCCTGGGCCCGCTTCTTTGAGACCGTGGAGCGTTGCCGCCACGGCGACGAGGCCATGCAGGCGCAGCGTGAGGAGGCGCTGCGCTTCGCCAAGGAGGTCCGCGAGAGCGCGGTGCGCGAGGCTCAAGAGACCCTGGAGCCAATCCAGAGAGCGCGAGGCCGCGGCCGAAGATCGTGAGGCGGCCATTGCGGAACGCCAAGCTGCAGCCTCGGAGCGCGCGGCCCTCGAGACCACGCTGGCCGCTCAGCGCCAAGAGCTTGCTGACCGCGAGGAGAAGATCGCCGCGGAGTCTGAGGTCACACGAAAGTCCTTGGACCAACACCGCGTGTCCTTGGACGCCCGTGAGCAAGCACTGGCGGCGCGCGAGGCGGAGGCGCTCAAGCGCGAGGAGCAGCTAGCAGGTCGACAGGGAGCTGACCACGCAGCGCGCGGATCTCGAGGCGCGTGAGGGCAATCTGGCCGAGGCTATAGGCAAGCACGGCGAGGAGGTGGCCAGGCACAAAGAGCTCGTGCAGAAGTCCAACCAGAAGCTCGCCAAGAGGAAGGAAGAGGCTGAGAAGGAAGCCGTCGCCAAGCAGAAGGAGTACCGCGCTGCCGTCGCCCAAGATTACGCCGGGAAGTTTAAGAAGCAGGAGGACCGCTTCAAGAAAAAGCGGCGGAGGACAACGCCCGCATCCTTCAGCTGGAGCAACTGAATGCCAGCCTGAACTCCCAGGCGAGGCGCGCCAGGGATGGTCGTCGCCGCGCGGAAGAGGCTCGCGAACGTGCGGAGCAAGACCTTGCCTCCCTGACGGCTGATATGGAGGAGATGAACGCGCAGGTGGGCCCTGCCGTGGAGCGTGCTGAGGAGGCTGAGCACAGCGTGCAGGCGGCACGGGTCTTGACGCAGCAGCGGGAGCGCATGTTCAAGTCCTTGGTGACTCGGGGGAACACTCTCGCGGCGAAACTGGGAGTGGATGCCCCTGCGGTTCCCGTCCATGGGAACGCCGACGCCGCCGCGTATCTCGCCTACTTGATCAGCTCTTCACCACGCTTGAGGGCCCTGTGGCGGAAATGGGCGACGTTGTCGATGAGGAGTGCCGCAAGCTCTTGACGGTGGCGATCGATCGCCTCTTCGCCAACCTCCAGCGTCTTCATCCCGGCTTCGACTTCGAGTCCGTGACCGAGCCTGTCGAGGAGGACCAAGCCCTGGACCTCTCCAACTTGGTTCGGGATGAAGTCAATGATTACGTCGACCGCTTCAAGAGGGTCGAGGCGGAGCAGGCCGCTGAGGAGGAGGAAGGCGCCGAAGAAGAAGCTGCAGAGGAGGCTGAGGAGGACGGTGATGGCGATGCCCCTGCCTAGGCTACTCCTGCAACAAGACGCGCTTGAGGCGCAGTTATCTTTGTTTTAAGACTTCTATTTTATGCTGGTTTGTAAGACACTTTAATGTGTGCTACTATGTGTGTGTCCCTTGATGGGCCCTTTATCCCTGTTCCATGTCTTTTTCGCTCTACGTCGTCAGGACCCATCTCTTTGCGCTATGACTCCGCCACTGCGGTATGCCGGAGCTTTGGCTCGGCAAGGCCGGGGGGTTTAAGGCTTAGAGAGGTAAGGGCTCTCGAGTCGCGGTGCTCGAGGGCCCCCCTTTGACGCACAAGCAGTCCATGAAGTGTGAGGGAGAAAAAACCCGCTCGAGGGACGACAGATACTCGTGAGAGAGAGGAAAAACTCCTGAGGCGTAGCGCTGGACTTAGCTTTGCGAGACTTTGGCCTCGTAGAGGGCATCGGTTTCCCTGATGGTGCGCTTTCCTCTTGAGGCCGGAGCGTGGCTTCACGAGCTTGGGGGGACTCTTGTTCCCTGTATTGGTTAGAGAGGCAAACCCAAAGCAAAACATGGTAGTAAAACTCATGCGCGCTTATAGGTTTCCTCATGAGTATCTCGCGAGGAGAGTAAGCACCAAGGTCCTTTGGTGAGGTGGCGTGTTTGGGAGCAAGCCCTTGGGCCAGAGCTCTTTGGTGAGGTAACAGCGTGAGAGCGTGCTCACGTGTTAGAGCTCGGATCCTTTGGATTTTGCGGTGCTGCTGGGGTGCTCGAGGCACAGTCACCGTACTCAGCCCCCGCTCGCGAGGTGCGCATGGGGAAAAATATGAGCGCGAATGAACTAAAATGATGAAAAGTAAAACTCACCACCAAAATATTACACAGCGGCGCCTCAGCGCAATGTTTCATTGAGAAACGAATTGGTTCATTACACTTGGTATTGCCAAGATAAAGTTTTCCATGTCGAGGCATGGGGACCACATTCAGTGGCTGAGACTCTTCACGGCCTGCGGCGGCACGTTATGGGGAGAGCTCAGAGGGGCTGGCCCTCGGGAAGAGAAGCTTTTGTGAAGCTTGGAGGTGAAGTTGTGTGCTTCCCTCTAGAGACAAAAAATGTCTGGTGTGACTTTGATCACGGGTAGAACTTGCGTAGATGCGCGATGTTCCATGGATTCTTGACCGGATGCCGTCCTCCGTTTCGAGGCGTACCGCGCCGGGCCTGGCGATGTGTGCGACCCTGTAGGGGCCTTCCCACATGGGCGAGAGCTTGTGGAGACCTTCCCTGGAGAGGATTCTCCTGAGGACGAGGTCGCCTGTCTCGAGAGTGCGTGGGCGTATGTGGCGGCTGTGGTAGCGTCGCAGGTCTGCTGGTACTTTGCTGCCCTGAGGGCGGCACGGCGGCGTAGTCCGTCGAGGAGCAGCAGGTCGTTGTTGTGGAGGTCTTCCTGATCATCCTCATTGAAGGCAAGGACCCGTGGGATCCATGCTTGATCTCTGTGGGGAGGACTGCTTCAGCTCCATACACGAGGGCAAATGGCGTCTCGCCAGTGGGCTTCGTGGGGTTCGTGCGGATGGACCAGAGCACGGACGGGAGCTCGTCTATCCAGCCCTTGCCATAGCCCTTGAGGCGGTTGAAGCTTCTTGTCTTGAGGCCCTTGAGGACCTCAGCATTTGCTCGCTCGGCTTGACCGTTGCTCTGTGGGTGAGACACCGAGGCGAAGCAGAGCTTGGTGCCAAGGCTCTCGCAGTAGGCCCTGAAGATGCCGCTGGTGAACTGTGAGCCATTGGAGAGCCAAGTGGGGTGGGCAACTTCTCGAATGATGTCTGCTGCTTTTAGCTTCTCTACTTCTTTGATGATGAACGCTTGCTTCTCGGGGGCTTGTTTCCGCGCTTTCTGCTTTACAGGGCGTGCGTTTGGACACACGGCTAAGTGGTGCTCGATCACCTCCCTTGGTACACCGGACATTTCTGACGGAGTCCATGCGAACATGTCAGAGTTTGCCCGAAGGAAGGCGACGAGCGCGCTTTCCTATTTGGGAGGCAAGCCAGCGCCTATGGTGACGCTAGCCCCCGAGCCCTCAGCCCCCGAGCCACTGGTGCTCAGCGACACCTTCTTTGTAGATGCTTGCTCTTGAGAGAACAGCTGCTTCTTCTTCTTGGGCCTCTCGAGAGGCTCCATGTCCTCGTCAGCGGGGAATGCCATGGCAGCGGCCTTGTAGGCGATCTCGACAGCGCGCGTGGCGTCCTGTACGTGACCATGGATGGTGATGGTGCCACCGCTGCCAGGGATCTTGACCATGTTGTAGGCGTGGTGCGTGACGGCCATGAACTTCGCGAGGGCGGGGTAGCCGAGGATGGCGTTGTAGGGCAGGCCAATGTGCGCGACGTCGAAGTCAATTAGCTCGGTGCGGTAGTTCTTCTGCGTGCCGAAGGTGACCGCGAGCCTCACTTGCCCCAGAGGCAGATTGAGCCATTGGTAACCCCAGTGAAGGCCTGGAGGGCATAAGCCACTCGTAGGGCACTTGAAGCGTCTCGAAGGTCTCGACAGAGATGACGTTCAGGCCTGCACCCCCATCAATGAGCGTCTTGCCGACGGCTATATTGTTGATGGTGGGGGTGCACACCAACGGGAGGGTGCCAACAGTCTTGGTCGACTTGGGGTGATCTTTGGCGTCGAAGGCGATGGTGTACTGGGACCACTTGAGGGGCCGGGACGTCTCGATCCCGGGAAGCGCTGCATTGAGCTCGCGAGCGAACTGCTTGAACTGATTGTTGGACTTGGGCGCTTGGGATCCGCCGAGGATGCATGCCATAGCACCCTTAGGGGCCTGGTAACCCCGGGCTCTTCGTCGGGGAGGTTGTTGTTTTTCTCGGCGGCATTCGCCTGAGTCCCCTGCGGCCTCTGGTAGTTGCCTTTACGTCCGCCCTTGCGGTAACTACGGCCTCTGCCGCGGCTACCGCTGCCTTCTTCTTGCTCGCGCTTCTTGCTCAGCTGCTTGAGGTCGAAGCAGTTCTCTGTCGCATGGCCGCGCCTGTTGTGGTAGATGCAGAACGGGTGGTTGTCCACCTTTTTCTCGCCTGCCTCGGGAGAGTCTTCGCGAACGTGCTTGGCGTCGGGCTCGGCCGCTAGAACAGCGGTAGGCTTGCGCTTTGTCTCGTCACGCCTCTTCTGGGTCTTGGATCCCTCGACAGGGTCGTCTGCTGAGCCCACCTTGACGAAAAGGAGGCCTTCTTCTGCCTTGGCGCACTTGTCTGCGATGTCGAAAAGCTTCACCACGGAGGAGAGGGTATCGTGGATGCCGAGTTTCTCGAGCATCCTGTGGTTGGTGACGCCCTCTCTGAAGGCAGCAATGACGTGCGAGTCCGGGATGTTCGGGATCTTGTTGCGGACTTGGCTGAAGCGCTGGATGTACCTGCGAGGGTCTCGCCAGGCTTCTGGCGCACAGCGCGCAGGTCGTTGTAGGTGAGGGCGCGCTCGTATGTGCCCTTGAAGTTCGCAACGAACTGCTGGCAGAGCTCCTCCCACGAGTCAATGGAGTCCTCGGGGAGTTCAGGAGCCACGACAAGGCAGAATCCTTGAGGGCGTGGGAGAACCAGTTGGCCATGACCTTGTCGTCTCCCCCGCGGCCTGGATGGAGGTGGTGTAGAGCTGTAGGAACTCGATGGGGTTGTTCGTGCCGTCGTAGCCCTTGGGTAGGTCAGGCCTGAAACTTCTGTGGCCAGACGACGCGACGCAGGCTGCGGTGAAGGCTGCGCATCCTGTGGCGTATGAGGCAACGCCGCCCTGAAGAGCTCTGCGGTTCTGCGCCCCGCCTGGCCGATTTCCTCGACGATGCGCTTCTGGAGGTCCTTCTGGCGCTCCATCTCCACCCGCGCGTCCGGAGGAGTCCGCTGCACGATTTGGCAATCGCGCGGCGAAGACGCGTGGGAGGCGGCCTTGTGGGCCGTAGCCGGAGGCGTCCCGGCGGAGGCGGCGGCGGTGGTGCGCCATGCGCGGCGGTCCCTGCGCGCCCGGAGTTGTGGTGCACCAGAGAGCGTGACGTCGCCGGAGCTGCGCGCGGTGCAGCCGCGATGTCGACGAGGTGCTGGAGGCGGCCGAGCCAGTTGTCGTGCGCTTCGGCGGTGGGGCGGTAGCGGAAGAGCTCCGCGGCCATGAGTAGCGCAGTGTTCAGACTGGGTGCTGGACGCCCAAGAGTGGAGGTGCTTTGGCGCTGGGACGGATGCGAGGACTCAGCGTCCTCGCCGTGCCCGTGGTCGACGTCTTCGTCGTAGCGGTCGTCGTGGTGGCCGTCGGCGTCCTCGGGGTGCTCCACACGCGGCTCAGCGGTGTTGCGCCCCGAAGCGCGGCTGACGCGAGGACGGCCACGGGGGTTGGTGGTGTTGGCGGCGGGCTCGGTGGTAGCCCTGCCTGACGCCCGCCGGTTAGCGCGAGCTGCGCGAGTGTCCGTCATGGTGCAGAGGTCGGTGAAGGTTGAAGACGCGCCTCAGCCCCCTACCTGGCGCGCCAATTGTCGGAGAATGACTCCCACGAAACAGGGGTGGTCAAACTCACGAAGAGAGTTCGTGTAAGGGGCTGAACACGTTGGTCAAACAACCCTCAACCTGCACGGCGACGGTGCTCGTCGAGCATGAGGAGGGACATCACGACAGAGATGAACACCAGCCCGTACCCAGGTTCACGGCCCTCGTGTGGAGGTAAAACCGCTACTCCTGCTTGTCTGTATTGCACTGCTATGGAGGTTACAGTACAATGAGCTTGCCGAGGGCTCTCTTTTGACAATGGTGTGCACAAGGAAGGAGAAACGGTGGTCTTCTTCTTCCTTGCGCGTGAGCAGCTAAGCTAGAATGAAAGTGCGATCCCTCGCTACGGTGGAGCACCGCTCCTTTTATAGGCGCCCCGGGCCTCTTCCCTGTGTTTGCGCAGCGGAAGGGCTACCACATGGCGACAGAAGGAGGAGCACGGTGCACCGCAGCCCAGCTGCCCATGGACTGCGCAGTCCATGGGCGTAAAACTGATGCCTGTGGCAGAGGAGCAACCGTCCATCCAGGACGGCCAACTGGGGCTGCAGAGGAACGTGGGGGTGCCCACGGTGACGTCGGCCGTGGAGCGCAGCGCCGGCCGGTCCCCTTATCACCAAAGAGGAAGTCCTTGTAGTCCGTTGCGCATGGCGCAGCTTTGTTGACTCCTTTAATCACCAAAACGGCAACTGCGGCGTCGTCGTCACCGCGCGCAGAGGCGCGCGTCACTCTGCGGCCGCTGCAGAGTCCATGTGCGCTCTGCAGAGGTTGCTTTGCAGCGAAGGAATCCCCACGAGGGCTGGGGTGCCCTGTGGAGGATTCGGCGTTGACCTCCCTTCAGAGAAGATCTCCTTGAAGAGGGGCAGCAGTAAGGGGGGCCTCTGCAGGCCTCTGCTGCCTCCTAAGCCCCGCGAGGCAACTCCAGGCCGTAAGCCTGGTCCTTAGCGAAATTCAGCCACCGAGAGTCGAGGGCTACGGAGGACAGGCCCAGCACACCCTGATTCTCACTGGGCCGACAGCAACAGCGTCGAGAGAGGCCAGGGAAACGCCTCGTCGCTGTAGCACCTGTACGACTTCTTCTCACGGGCCGCTCCAGTCACCCCTGCGACAGTGCCAAGCAATTACCAGACATCAGCTGAAATGGCCACCAAACTGCTGGCGCCAGCAGGGCAGTCGAGCAGGGCGGATTTGACAGAGGCGTCGGCGCGAGCGCGCGGCCGGCATGAGAATATCCCGCCGCCCCAAGACGAAACGATTCCGTCGCACGCTCCGCCCGCCCGTGCCAGCCAGGCTCTTCCAACCCGCACCGCGGCGGCACGAGGAAACTATACAAGCGCGATAAGAGCAGGCACAAGAACAACCGGAGAAGCCAGTACAACTGACGCAGCGAAGCCCGCGCCAGCGCCGAACGCCGCGGCGGCTGTTGGTGGGTGCTTCCAATGACGGGCGCCGACGGCGAGGAGGAGGCTCCCGCGTGGGGGGTCGTCGGGAACGTGACCTGCGCGGCGTGGGTATGGCGGAGGGGCGGCGGTGGCATTGGCAACCGCCTCCTCGTGGTGTACGGCCGCGCCGGCACGGCCTCGTCCCCGCCCCTCCTCGACCTCTTCGCGTTCGATGCCAGGGCCTGCACTCTCGCCTCCGAACCCCTGGTGAGCGGTCGTCCCCGTTCCCGGCGCCTGCTGCTACGTGTGGCCGGGTCTCTGATCAAGGGTTTGGTTTGCAGCTGAGGGTGACGATGGGCGAGGAGGTGGACGACGCGCCGCACGCCATCGCTGTGCACCCTGGCGGCGACCAGTTCGTCTGCGCCACCGCCAAAGGATGCAGGTAAGCGCCCCTCGCTTTGGTTCTTGTGCATGCTCTGTTCTGCTGCGTTGGAACCTCATTCTTCAGACTTCTGATAGTGTACCAAAAATGTCATTCATTTATGTATGCGATTGACTGCAAATCAATTGAAGTTCTATTTTACCAAAAATGTCATTCATTTATGTATACTACTAATCACTAGGAGAGCATACACATTCTTCATGCTTTATATACCAGAAATATAGCCTTCCTTTCCTCTTCTCGTATACCAATTTCAGTCAATTTTTACCCCAAAATAAATCACTCAATTTCCCATCTACTGTAATCCTTTCAAATATGATTAAGTCTATCTAGATAACAAACATTATATCACATTTGTAGGCTGTTCAAGCTGGTCTATGAAGACTTCAGTATGAACCTTATTGCGGTAGATTCTCCACCTCTCCAATCAGTTGGGCCTCAGAGATGCCTAGCATTCAGTACTGACGGTGCAAAGTTTGCTATTGGTGGTGAGGTATCAGGCCATTCCATCTTCTTTTCTTTGCATATATTTATCTTATAATACAAGTTAGTTGTTAAGTTCCTTTTGGTCAAAGATATGTAGCTTCTTTCATTTTCGAGAAAAAACAATATAAGTTAGACAGTGAGTAGACATTTAGTTCTGAGGCAATGAGTAGACATATTTTAGTCTGCTGAATGCAAATCATCATTCAGGCTTTTAGCTTCAGCAAATCACAACTTGATTTATTAACTAATATTTTCTGGTTTAATTTTACTACAACAGGATGGACATCTCAGAATATTTCGTTGGCCAAGTCTCAGTTTGCTTTTGGATGAACCTAAGGCCCATAAATCCTTCCGAGACATGGATATCAGGTGAATCAAGGGAGAAACTTTTACTTCGACAGATATTACCTTGCCTTGATCAACATATGCATTATTACCTTAATTTGGTAATACCTGAGTATTCATTCCAATAGGATTTGTTGTTGTGCTGCACATAGCACACTTGGTCGAGTGCTAGGTAGTAAATTGATAGTTTTATGTGACCTTTTGTTCATAGTTGTATGTGGCCTTTCTTTCATAGTTTTATGTGGCCTTTTGAACAAGAGATCCTCGTTACAAATAACTGAATGATGCAATTACTGTACATTATATTACTTTACCAAGCTCCGGTTGGTGGCCTCGGATCCTGACATAGTGTCTTTTGTTCTCATTTAGCTTGGATTCAGAGTTCCTAGCCTCAACATCTACTGATGGTTCTGCAAGAATATGGAAGATAGATGAGGGAGTCCCACTATTAAATTTAACTAGATCTTCGGTAAACAGTGTTAAATTAATTTAGTTCCCTTTACAATAACTGAAACCGAACTGGCCATTTGACCATACAGTTTATATCTGTTCCTGATTTACAGGATGAGAAGATTGAGTGTTGCTGCTTTTCCAGGGATGGAAAGAAACCTTTCCTATTTTGCACACTTGTAAAAGGTAATATGTTCAATGGAGTTAAAAAATGTGCCACATGACAGCTTTAATTAAATCTTTGTTGATGAAATAGGTAATGACATTCTTACTGTGGTTTTGGACATATGTAACTGGAAGAGAATTGGATACAAAAGACTTCTCCGGAAGCCTATTTCCACACTTTCAGTTAGCTTGGACGGCAAGTATCTGGCACTGTAAGTGGATGAGATGGTGGATCTCATGTGATATTGATCGTAGCAGTAGTGCTATATTTAGCGTTTATAGGCATACCTGCATTGCCGAAGTTCGAGGCTTTTCATAATATTGATTACTTTCCCATCAAACAACTTCTTGATCTTTCTTTCTTGCATGTTTTTTCAGTCATCCTTCCTGTTCTATTTTCTTCAGTTGACTGTATGCATCTTTTTACAGAATTTTTTATATAATCGGTAAATGCTCCCCTGACAAAAACTGTGGCTGATATTTAGTTGCATGTTTCTGGAATTTAACAAGAAATACAGCATTACGAAAATATAATAGTAGTAGTGTAATGCAAGTACCTGAATTGTGTCCAATTGACTGCAGGTCATTTTGGTTGGCCAACTCATACTAGTTGCTAAGCTATTATCAGGCTCCGAAACATATATTTTATCAAACACACCAAGTTATCTGCTTACATCTCCTAACTGTCGACTTGTCATACTACTTGGTCATCCTGAAATTTAACAAGATTTTCTAAATCTGCTAAGACCTCTTCATGGATGTGCGATCCTTATTTGGCTGATATGGTATATTTTCCATCTTTATTTAGGGGAAGCCGTGACGGTGACTGTTGTGTCGTGGATGTGAAGACGATGCAAGTTTCTCACTTGATCAAGAAGGTTCATCTCGGCTCCCCGATTTCATCCATCGAGTTTTGCCCTACTGAAAGGTAATGATAATCACTATCATTCCTTGGAACAAAAAAGCAAGACAAACCTGAAACGTCTAGACTGTAGACTGATAAGTGGCCTCATTAGGAACCCAACTGCTGAATGATGATCGCTGACTCACTGACTGTATCCAGAACAGAAGTCTATACAGATATATCTTCTTTCTGAAGCATGCACTGCCAAACTAAGGAAGCAGTAGCAACTACTAGTTCAGTGTTTACCCATAGTTGAGTAGTCACAAGATTCGTCACTGGTTAATGGTTGGAACCTGAAAACACTGAGGATCTCTGAATGGTTACACTTCCTCCAATGAATGCCCTATAACAAAAAGCAACATAAAACCCGGTATGCCCTATAACAAGAAGCAACATAAAACCCGAAACTTCTAGACTGTAGATTGATAAGTGTCGTCACTAGGAACCTAACTGCTTAATAATGATCACTGAATGTATCCGGAACAGAAGTTTGTAGAGAATTTTTTTCTTTCTGAAGCAATGCCAAACAAGCGAAGCAGTAGCAACTACTAGCTCAGTATTTGCTCATAGTTTAGTAGTCTGAATGGTTGCACGGCCAATATTCTTCCCATATTGCAGGATTGTGATCTCCACCTCTCACCAATGGGGAGCTGAGGTGACGAAGCTCGACGTCCCTGCTGACTGGAGAGGTACAAGGACAATTTTTTTAAAATGTAAACAGCGTTCATGTATGGCCTCTACATAGATGGATATTCACCAGGATGTCCCCTCCTGCAGTGTGGCAGATCTGGCTGCTACTCCTGAGCTTCTTTGTGGTGTCGGCGATCGTGTTCTACATGTTCTTCAAGCACACAACCCTTTTGTAACCAACCTTCTGCGGGAAAAAAATTGTCAACCAATTCGTCATCCATTTTTGTAGTCGAAAAGTTGAACTGATGTTTGAAACATCTTTGACGACCTAGCTTGACACCGAACATGCTCCCTCGATAAGCTGTGATAAAAGCACACATTATGTTATGGTTCTACCCTGACGTCTGACGTTGCCGCCTTGCCGGGGCATCACCTACAGGCTGCATCTAGCTTGTCGTCGCCGTCAGATAGCTAGGTTACCGTGTGTGAAGTGTGAACATTTCCTCTGCAAGCTTGCAAGACTGTAGTGTGTCACTAGCCCGTGTGGTCGGTCACTAAGCTTGTTGCTTGAATGCTTTGGACCTATCAGGCTTGTTGCTTCTCACCTCTGAGCGCGTGGAAGTGGCTTTCGCGTCTGTGCTCGCTCGGCGAAAAATCAAAGACTGCGCACTTGTCGCCTATACTTTTCCAAGCTGCAACTACAAATTCTGCTCATAGAAGAGGTAGCTTCTCAAGGATTTGCTGGTTCCTTAATATATGCCCCATTGCTCCTATATGTTCACGTGCATCCTGTCGTGTATGCGTAACTGATACTCTGCCGCTCAGTGTGAGTCTGTTGTTGCCATGGATTTACTAAGTTACACCATGTGCAGTTAGGCCATCAAGCACGAACTGAAGCAACTGAATTCTTGATGTTTCCTAAGCCCAATAGTATCCCTAGGTAGGCAGCGAACTATGCACATTGTGTTCTACATGGTTTTTCTCTGCCAACATACACCAAAGTGTTTGTATGAGAGCTTATTTATATATCATCTCAGCTTTTGGAGGTGTGCGGTTACTGTGCAGATAGGCATTTGGTGATTGCCATCAATGATTCAATGTCAATTGATACCGAGTAAAATGGATCGGTACTTCACAACCACACTTGGTATTATTCATATTGCTGAATGTCGTAACAACTTGAAATAACATAAAATTCTACAACATTAATGCACAAACCCGTATTTTATAATGATATATGGACATAAATATGCAATTTCCTAGCCTCATACTATTGTATACAGTTTATCACGATATAGACCTTCATCACTTGTTTTTCTACATCCGACAACCAATATTTTTCCTATTTTTCTAGTTCTATGCAATTTTTGTTAATATTAGTCAACTAAAATTGCACTTGACACGACAAAAAATTTACCTTCAAAATCGTTCAGTTTATGTACAATTTTAGGGCATCTCTAGCTGATTCCGTAAATAGCCATATTGTAGAAGTCGTTTATGGTTTAAACGTTTTTCAGTATTGTGCGTGTGTGATAGAATAGCTTCTTAAATCAGTATGGAAAATGTGTCGTTTCTCCTTCTGTTTCCATTTCCCCTTTGGTCCTTTGAACCGGCTCGGCAGGTCAGTAGGCCGTTTTGAAGGCCAACAAACGAAAGTTCTCCACGGGCGCTAGCGCTATCTTGTTCGTTTTTGTCAACTGAAGTCATGCGTAGCGCCAACTAATTGATAGCTGATAGAGCACGGAGCCCCGATTCTAATTGAGCAGAGCCATTTCTTTCTACTGTCGGCAAAAAACACCCCCTCCCCTCGAAGCCCGCTTCTCGGCACATCCCCGCGCTGGGCACCTGCATCCTATAATCCAATTGACTAAAGATCAATTTGACTGGCCAAGTGATACTAGTTGCTAAGCTATTATCAGGCCCTGGAACATTTATTTTATCAAAGCCACCAAGTTATCTGCTCACTTCTCGTAAGTGTCGACTTGTCATACTAATTGGCCATCATGAAATTTAACAAGACTGTTTAAATCTGCTAAGATCTCTTCATCGATGTGCGATCTTGATTAGGCAGTTAAGTGTTACTAACATGGATACATTTTCCATCCTTATTTAGTGGAAGCCGTGACGGTGACTGCTGTGTTGTTGATGTGAAGACGATGCAAGTTTCTCACCTTAGCAAGAAGGTTCATCTTGGCTCCCCCGATTTCCTCCATTGAGTTTTGCCCTACTGAAAGGTAATGATAATCACTTGTATTCGTTGTGACAAAAAGCAAGCCAAACCTGAAATGTCTAGACTGTAGCTTATTCATGAGATCTTAAATACACCGTGTGAACCAATTTGTCATCCATTTTTGCATTTGAATACGCGCTCTATCGACAAGCGAGATAAAAGAACACATTTTGTTTATGTCACTCGCTTGTGTAGTCGGTCTGCACTAAGCTAAGGACGATCGACGACAGTATGAGACAGGGACTTGCATGCTTTGACCGGTGTACTCCTGCTGCTTGTTGCCTGAATGCTTTGGTCTTTGGACCTCTCAGGTGTACTCCTGCTACTTCTCACCTCCATGCATGTGGGCGTTCGCATCAGTGCTCGCTTGGCAAAAAATCAAACACTGCGCACTTGTCAGCTTTGCTGGTCAACTACGAACTCTGCTACTAGAAAACGTAGCTTCTCAAGGATTTGTTGGTTCCTTCATATATGCCCCATGACTCCAATATGTTCACGTGCAACAACCAACAAGTCGACCACGTAACTGCACATATATAGCTGACACTCTGTCGTTCAATGTACGTCCGTTGCTACCATGGATTTACCAAGTTACAACAGGTGGGATAAGGCCAAGAAGCCTGAACTGAGGTAACTGAATTCTCGATGCTTCCTAAACCCAATGATATACCTAGGTAGGCAGCAAACTATATATGGTGCATAGTGTTCTACATGGGTTTTCTCTACCAACATACGCCGAAGTGTTCTCATGAGACTTGAGAGCTTCTTTATATATCATCTCAGAGCTTAAGGAGGGCACGCCTTTACTGTGCAGATAGGCATTTGGTGATTGCCATCAAAGTCATTGATACTGAGTAAAGTGGATCGGTATTTCTCAGCCACACTTGGTATTATGCATCTTGCTGAACGTCATAAAATTTTGAAATATTATGAAATTCCACAAGATTAATGCACAAACTCGTATTTTGCTGACTCCTGGAAGCCTGTTTCTGCAACAACTAGTTCAGTAAACGCTGCCTGTCCCCCTGTACTCACTCTGCTCCGATGTCTTTGCTGTAAAACAATCGGCTCCCGAGCCACTATATGAATGAAAAATTCAGGTGGGGAATCTCTCCCCCCATAGTGACCATCTATTATATACTAAAAGCAAAATGAGTTAGTTTTCGAGGCACCACGTTAATCCACATCATCCAAATTAATTTTGATAGTTGGATCTAAAATATACGGTTAGGATTTAAAAAGGAATTAGTAGTAACGTAACTACATTATCTGTTTGACAATATCCCTTTTGGAAAAAGTCTTTCGTGCAACATAAGTCCTAACAAAACCTGATCGACACATAAAAAAACGACATTGTGACTTATGCCTATAGGACTCATGCGGCGTAACAAAAAATTGACCGACACGTTAAAAAATCTTTCGATAGATTGTATGGTTCGGTGGCCGTTGACATAATCCTCTTCTCCTCACGCACGCCCACGACAGCTGACCTCCATGATTTGGCTGGCTGGCCGGCCGGGACTGTGTACGGCTCTACCCAATAACCATGTCAGACTGATCCAAGTTTTTTCGTAACGCACATATCCAAAAGCACTAACATCTGCTCCCTCCGTTTCTTAATATACTTCCTCCCTCCATCGTCTTTTAAGGATGTCACAAATTTGTCTAGATTGAAATGTATCTAGACATAATTTATTATGTAGATACATGTAAATTTCGATCAAATTGAGACATTTTTTATGGACGGAGGAAGTAAGATATTTTAACATTGAGACATCCTTTTATAGAGGAGGGAGTAAGATATTTTAGGTGTTATACATGATGTTTATATGCATACTAAAATGAGTGAATGTACAGACTAAAACATGTCTAAATACATATGTATACATGTGAACGTGGACAAAGGTTAAAACGTCTTATATTTTAAAACGAAGGGATTATGATCTACTTCGGTCATTAAGATTTTAAGCAATCGACGTCCTATGCGGCCTACTGATAATATATATGAATACTACTATATTTCACTAATACAGATAATGTTCAAATATTATCAAATCATCAATACTACTTAAGTTTTATTAGTTTCTTATTAAAAATAAGTTGTATATGATGGCTTAATGCATGTGGCTAACTGAAACAAAATATTATCATGCTCATCACCAATGCACCTGCGGGGAATTATTTGTGATAGGCATGGTTGTTAGCGACTATGTTTGCTGGCTTTTCCAAACACAAATAGAAAATCATTACAAGCGAATATTTTGTGATGCCAGCAAGAGAATCTTTTTTTTCTCCGTGTTACTTTTAAATTCATAATTTCATAATAGGATATTTGTTTTGAGTTTCAATACTTATGCAAACATACATGTATATAGTTTGCGCTGCGTGTCCTTCCCCGCCCAGTTACCTATATATATATATTAAAACTAATAATACTATTTAGTTATGTAAATATGAGCAAAGCCGGAGATTTGATCAAAACAATAAAAAGACATACCGAGAACCGTTGACTCCATCGATCACTTCAATACAAGTGTTGATCCATAGGAGAACACCACGAATTAGCCGAAGCCAATAGGCTTTCATTCCATATGACAAAGAAGACACTAACACAACCTGCCTATAGATTTCAAAGTTGCACATGAGAAAATCGTGGTATGATCATCTAATTTTACAATGGATAGATCTTCCTATAGTGTATGGATTTTTAATAATATAACTTTAAATCATCACAACGAAAATATTTCCACAGTTTACTTTAATGTGCTATATAAAACCATCCACTGATTTTACAGTCTGAAGGATTAATCGTACCAACAAAATGGATTGTTCTCATGATAAGTCACCAATCACGTTTTCTTTTCTGTATCACACATGATGTCCTATCTTTTTTGCTGTCAATAATTCTAGAGTCATTACAAATTTGACATAGAAATTTTCTGTACATCCGTTGAGAGTATTCATATATAACATATTCGTTTTTTTTTTGCGGAGAATATATAACATGATTTTATAATTGAAGGAACTTTTTTTATATAAACATATTCAACTTGAAAATAAAAGTTCCTTCAATTATAAAATCTGCAATAAAATTATGTATAATTAGTTCTTGTGGTCTTCCTTTGATGTGATTAAATACACTTTATTTCAGTTTTCTCGGGGTTTTTTCTTATGCTTAAAATTTGATAGGAAACACAACTGACATCGCGACATGTAGAAAAATTAGGATTGTTTAAGATGCCATAAACAATGATTTCATCGCAGCATAATCATGTTTCGTGACATGACCAACACAAGTGAGCGGGGGTTTATAATTATTAGGTTCAAGTGTGGGTTTAATAGGGATAAAGTTAAATCAGGCCAATCAAATAATAAACCTACAGTGCTAGGTAGTATAGGATGCTGCAAGGAGTGATGAACTGATGAGAACCTCCTGGCTACATTTTCGTGGTGCAATTGAAATAGAATTATTTGAAGCAAATTGGTGATTGATTAAAAGTGCTGAAAGTATGTATGTTTTCCTAAATGAGGTATGTTGCATGTAACTATGTGCCATCTAACTTCGTGCAGTCCTTTTTACACGACAAAACAAATATGTATCAGTGAGAGAGTACAACGACGAATGTGGAATGATGGACGAGCATAAATATATGTATTAAAACAACAATACCTAATGACACCGCAGAATAGGTGTTACTTTATATTGTCAAAATACCAACTCTCCCATAAACTAAAAGATTCCAGACATGTGGTATTTTATCAACCATAATAGCTATGAAAGTTTATGATTATATTTCGCCTTTCCAGTGTCTATCAAACCACAAATTTAGTTCATGAACATACAATACTCTAAAGATATTGCCCTCGCATTTGCGAGGGCCACCTTGCTAGTTAAAAAAAAACACAAAAAGCTTACATTCATGAGCTCTTACACCGTGCTAACCAATTTGTCACCCATTTTTGTACATGATCGATCGACAAGCTCGATAAAAGAGCACATTTTGTTCTGTTTCTGCCATGACATCTGACGTTACCGCTGCAGCTCATCATCACCGTCTGCGTGCAAGCTTGCAAGATGGTGTAATTTGTCACTAGCTTGTATGGTCGGTCTGCACTAAGCTAAGGACGACGACAGTACGAGATAGGGAATTGCATGCATTCTTTGACCGCTGAACTCCTCCTTGTCCAATTGACTGATCGAAGGCCATTTTGTTTGGCCAAGTCATGCTAGTTGTTAAGCTATTATCTGCCTATATCTCGTAACTATCCACTTGTCGTACTACTTGGTCATCATGAAATTTAGCGTGGTTCTATCTAAATCTACCAAGATCTTTGCGTCAATGCAACATCGTCCTTGGGATGTGTTGTGTGTTAGTGATATGGATACGTTTTCCATCTTTATTCAGGGCATGCCGTGATGGTGAAAGGTGATGATAAGCACTGGTATGCCCTTTAACAAGAAGTCAAGATGGGAATGGGCCGACCCGGACCCAGCCTTGGACCCGGCCCCGCGGCCTCGAAGCCAAATTTAGAGGCCATGGGTCGGCCCATTGGAAGAAAAGCGAGTGGCCTCGCTGCCCCGTCGGGTATCTCGGGTCGACCCGAAATCTTCTTCTCCAGCGCGGTCGAGCACCACGAGGGGAGTAGGGAACTGACGTGCATGCTCCAGTAGTGCAGCGGCTGACGGCGGAGCCGCGGAGGGGCTGCTCGGCGACGGGCGGCTGACGGCGGAGGGGCTGCTCGGCGGCGGGCGGCGGACGGATTCGTGGATTTGCTCCATCGCCATGGTGACCAAGCCTGGCTGATCTCAGATGTGTGTACCTGATATTGGTTGGTACGGCATGACCACCACCACGACTCCGGATCTGCTCCGCCGCTAGCAGCCTGCCTCCTCGCTGCCCCGTCCGGCGCCCACGCCGCCGGCCGATACTATCTGCAGACTGCAGCTGCGCCTCGTCCCCTGCCTTCATGGTGAGATAGAGATAGGCTGAGAATTGATTCCGTACTGTCTTTCCCTGCATCTGGCTTGTCCAGTCCATGCTTAGGCTGAGAACTGATTTCGTACTGTCTTTCCATGCATCTGGCTTTGTCCAGTCCATGCTCTGTTTCTTCGTGCTCGAGCCAATTCAGTCCAGTTCATGCTGAATTCTGTGTCTTTGTAACAATAAATCAAGCTTGAAGTCAAGAATCAAATCTTGAAGCACTAATTCAGTAGAGATGGCTTACGAAGGGATTGCAGGTTCATTAATTTTGGGTGGCTTCCACCACGCGTAGCAGCGACCTGGAACGAATTAGTTGATGTCGTCGTTGATGTGGGGACCTTGGACCCGGTGCTGCAGCCTCCCGCCTCACCGACAACCTCGACTCTTCGGCGGACGGCAGACGGCGGACGGAGCGGCGGTGTGGAGGCGTGGCTGGGATAGCCGGAGGCAGCGCCGCTGGCGCAGCAAAGACTAGTGGCGGCGGCCATTAGAGCACATCGAGCTGGTGTGTTGGGTCGACCCGTGAGACCCATTGGGTTATGCAGAGCCGGCCTCACTGGCCCGATATAGTATGAGGCCGACCCAACTGGCCCAATGGCCTTGATATTTTGGGCCGGTCAGTGACCCGGTGGGTCGACCCGGCCCATTCCCATCCTGAACAAGAAGCAAGATACGATCTGAAACGTCTAGACTGTAGACTGATAAGTGGCGTCACTAGGAACCCAACTGCTCAATAATGATCACTGAATGTATCCGGAACACTTGAACACGCTCGATAAAAGACCACATTTTGTTCTGTTTCTGCCATGACATCTGACGTCGCCGGCGCATCACCTACAGGCTGCACCGCTGCAGCTCTATGATCACCGTCTGCATGCAAGCTTGCAAGACGGTGTAGTTTGTCACTAGCTTGTATGGTCGGTCTGCACTAAGCTAAGGACGACGACAGTACGAGATGGGGAATTGCATTCATTCTTTGACCGGTGTACTCCTCCTTGTTGCATGAATCATGAATGCTTTGGACCTATCAGGCGTGCCAAGCTAGCGTCTTCTCTCCTGTGTGCATGTGGACAGACGGACATAGCGTTCGCATCTGTGCTCGCTAGTCGAAAAATCAAACACTGCACACTTGTCGACAGTGATCTCTGCTCTCATAAGAGGTAGCTTCTCAAGGATTTGCTAGTTCCTTAGGATGACTCCAACGAGGCGACGCATCGAGTCCGCGCGCATCTGTCCCTGTCCGCTGGAGCCAAAAACACGGCCCAACGGGGCGACGCAAACGGACCGCGGTCCGTTTTTCGGTCCGCCGCGACGCATTCCTGACCCAAATTTGGGCCACCGATGCGTCGGCGCGAACGCGCGGCAGACTGAAAACGCGTCCGCGCGGCCACGCCTCGTGTCCTCCCCGAGCCCACCTGTCAGCGACAAGACGCGGTCAGCCTCCCCTGGCCCAGTCCTTTTTAATGCCAGGGGATAGGGACGGCCAGCCCCCACCCACTCCACTGCCCACTCACCCTCTCCGGCGACCAAACCCTAGCCTCGCCGCAAACCCTAGCCACCTCGCTCGCCGCGATGCCGCTCCGATGGCCGGGGCTTGGCAAGGCCAAGAACGACAGCGAGGCGGGGTCCTCCTCTGGCCGCCGCCGCCGGCGCTTCCGCACTCCCTCCCCGACGCCACCATCTTCTCCGGAGCCGGAGCCGGTCCCCGCCGTCTTCGAGCTCGCGCCGCCGGGCGCCGAGGTGCGCAAACCGTGTCTACGTGCGCAAGGAGGATTGCCAGTGGTACTGGGACCACGCAACCCCGCTGCTGTGGTCAGATGTCAAGCTCCCCGAGCATTGGCACTTGAACCCGCAACGGATCCCGGTGCCTCCGATTCCGACCAACAAGCGGGCACGGGATCTGGTGATTGAGTGCCGCTGCCGTCGCCTCCCAGCCGAGCTCCGCAACGATCCCGCCTACGCGGCGAGGTCCAGCAACTGGGCGGAGTGGTTCCGCGACGAGCACGACCTGCGGCGGCAGGCCCTCTATACGCGGGCTCCGACGCCGCCATCTGGGCGTTGGTCACCGCCACCGCACACACGGCGGCGGGACGCACCACCAGTCCCGCGCACGCTGCGGATTGGGTCTGCGCCACCGCCGCCGCAGGAAGTGAAGATGGAGGTGGATCCCGAGGACGCCGAGCTCGAGGCCGCGAAGGAGGCCTCGCGCAAGCAGATGGCCGAGGACGAGGCCAAGCGCTGGGCCATTGTCCTCGCCGACGTCGCTCGGGAGCAGGAGGCGGCCCTGCAGGCGCAGCAGGCGGCGGTCCTGGAGGAACCACAACCATGGTGGCAGGCCATGGACGTGGACCTGCCACCGGCGCCTCCGCTACCAGAAGGCCTGCTAGGGCAGCGCTGGGTCTTCAATGGCGGTGACTGGGAGGTCCCAGAGCAGGCGCAGGAGCATGTGCAGGAGCAGCCGCCCACGCCGCCGGCCGTCGTCCCACCGCGAGGCGGACCACCGGCGCACGTCTGAAAGCAGCCGGACTACGTCATCCTCGATGGGGATGACGAAGAGGAGTAGAAGCCCGCGAAGGGCAAATATTCTAGTTTTTATATATTTTTGTTTTAAAAATATTATGCAAAAAAGCCGTTTGTGGCCCACCCCCTATATATGAATGAAAAAGGTCCATATATGGCCTGTTTAGCTAAAAAAAAAATGCCGGGCGGACTCAATGCGTCGGGCCGTTGGGCGCACTGCCACCACTCATACTTGTTGCGTCTTCTCTCCTCCGCACGCGTGGACATCGCGCTCGCATCCGTGCTTGCTGGGCGAAAAATCAAACACGTACTGCGCACTTGTCGACTATGTGTTTTCAAGCTTCGACTAGCAACTCTGCTCGAGGTAGCTTCTCAAGGATTTGTTGGTTCCATAACACATGCTGCATTGCTCCCATATGGTCACATCCAACACGTCCGTCTTGTAATTGTGTATATACAACTGATACCATGCCGTCGACTGATACCCTGCCACCGAGCATGAATTGTGGCAACTGAATTCTCGATGCTTCCTAAGCCCAATGGCGTACCTAGGTAGGCAGCAAACTACGGTGCATAGTTTTCTACCTGGTTTTTCTCTACCAACATGCACCATAGTGTTGTCACGAGAGCTTATTTATATATCATCTCATCTCAAGGAGGGCACGCTTTTACTGTGCATATAGGCATTTGGTGATTGCCATCGAAGTTATTGATACTGAGTAAAGTGGATCGGTGCTTCTCAACCACACTTGGTATTATGCACTGAATGCCATAACATTTAGAAATTCTCCAACATTAAGGCACAAACCCATGTTACGGTTATATATGGACATAAAAACACAATTTACTAGCCTTATACAGTTGTATAGAGTTTATTACGATAAAGACCTTCCTCATTTGTCTTTTCCACATCCGACAAACAGTACTTTTACTTGTGTGCAATCTTCATTACTAATAGTCAACTTAAATTGCATTTTACACAGGACTGAAATTTACCCTTTGAAATTGTGCGGTTCTTGTATAATGATAGGGCCTCTCTAGCGGATACCCTAAATAACCATACTGTAAAAACGGTTTATGGTTTATTGTATAAACGTTTTTACAGTATCGTGCATGTTGCAGTAGAATAGATCATTAAATCGGCACCCTAAATGCCATTTTACTCCTGTTTTTCATTTCCCTTTGGTCTTTTTCTTCCCCTGCCAGCACATTCCCGCCTGGTAGATCCGCATATGTGCATCCTTGCGCCGGCCGGCCCGCCTGCGTTCTACATGACTTCTCTCCTTTTTTTCCCCTTTTGTCTCTTTCTTCCCCCAACGAAGCCCCTGCCTTGGCCATCCGGCCGAAGCTAGGAAAAAATACCAATGGGGTCATGTGTATATTCTCTCTTTTCGACTGGGGTCAGTTTCTATAAGTAATCATTAGCTAGTGCTAATTAGTGAAGGTTTTTGTGTTTTCCGTTGGGGTTAGCTGACACCAGCGCCTCTAAGGCAGCTCCGTCCCGGCCAGCCCGCCCGCCTCCATGCGCCGGCCAAACTAGGGAAGCAGTAGCAACTACTAGTTCAGTATTTGCTCATAGTTGAGTAGTCACTGGTTAATGGTTGGAACCTAGAGACACTGAATGTCTGAATTGTTAGAGCAAGTCCAGCAGTTCCCCTATAGCCACCCCGATACGAGACATAGGGGAGAGAGAAGGAAAAACACCACTCTAGCAGTTCCCCTAAACGTCTCCCCTATAATCGGGTTCCCCTACCCAGGGCTCCTTCTCCCCTATGTATTGGGGAGAGAGGAGGAGTCCCATATATGTCTAAAACAATAACCAATCTGATAATTACTCCCTAATTTTTCTCCCCTTCTCTAAAACAAGTAATCAGTCTGATAATTACTCCCTAATTTTTCTCCCCTCTAATTTGCTGCAATTTTGATACTGCATTCCTTGTACTGATTGCCGCTAGCTGATGCTACTTTGCTGCAATTTTGCTAGTGCTATCTATACTGGCACCGCTATATTTGTGTTGAATAAATAAATTGTTGCTTCTTGTTTCGAATTATGTCACTTATAGAAATAACCGTTACGAAGTTAGTTGCCAAATATTGTTAAAATATAGGTGAATGTGATATAGGGGAAAGATTATTGGGAAACTGCTGGAGATGAAAGAAATATAGGGGAGGAATCTTATTGGGGAGTCCCCTACATGAAGATATAGGGGAGATTTTATTGGGGAGCTGCTGGACATGCTCTTACACTGCTACTGCTGATGTTGCAGGAATTGTTACTCTGCTACTGCTGATGTTGCAGGAATTGTTACACTGCTACTGCTGATGTAGCGGGGAGCTGAGGTGACGAAGCTTGACGTCCCTACCGACCAGAGAGGTACAAGGACAATGTTTATTTTCATGTAAACATCGTTCATGTACGGCCCTACATGTAAGCAGTGTGGCAGATCGATCTGGCTGCTAGTGCTCAGCTTTCGGCGATCGTGTTCTACATGTTCTTCAAGCACTCACCCTACTGTAACCAACCCCCTGCGGGAAAGTGGCCGAGTTTCTTCTAGCGATGTATGATCAGAACCACGGCCTGGCTAAACTTACGGTAATGAGCTCTTACACCCTGTCAACCATTTTGTCACCCGTTTTTGTACTCAAACGATTGAACTGATCTTTGCCGACTTAGCCTGGTACTGAACACTCTCGATTGATAAGCGAGATAAAAGAAAACACTGTGTTAGGTTTCATCTACCCTGACATCTGACGTTGCCGGCACATCACCTATAGGCTTCATGTCATCATCTTTGACTGATAGCTAGGATAGCGTATGAGGTGTGAACATTTCCTCTTCAAGCTCGTAAGACTCTTGTCGATCACTTGTGTGGTCGGCCGTTCACTAGCTAGATGGGGTGAACAAAGGACGACGCATCAAGACGGGACATCCCCAACAGACGAGCCTGGACGTCTCCCCTCCCCCGCCACTGTAGCTGAGAGGGCGATTTTTCACCTCCCCCGCAGATCCACCACCTCCCCGCCGTTTCGCCGGATCCCTCGTCCTCCGTCGGCCACTCCGGCGGCGGGAGGGCGGGGGATCCCCGCTTCTCGGGTGTAGATAGCGTAGGGTTTGTGGGGTCTTCAACCGGCGGCGCCATGGAGGTGGTTGGGTCGCCGGCGGTGCTTTTGGTGCAGGTGCGCGCCCCTTCGACGTCGGAGCTCGGTGGAGATCCGCGGTGGTGCGCCTGCTCCCTCCGCTCCCTCGGATCTTTAGATCTGCTGGGCGCGCCATCCCCCTCCCAGGTCCCGCGCGGCGGCGGATCTGGGTTGACCTTTGAAGCCGATGATGTTGAAGGTCGGCGATGTTGCAGCTGGAGTTGGGTGGAGGCTCCTCGGAGTTCGAGGTCCGGCGACTTCCCGTCCGCTAGGGGACGTCTTCTGCTCCAAGGCTTGAAGGAAGATGCAGCGGCGGCGCGCCACCGGCACGTCCTGCTCCATGCCGGCGACATTGAGTTGCAGAAGGACTGGATTGTAATTTCTTTATTTGTTGGGTGCCTTTCTGTATTGTTCGACCTTTAATATTATCAATGGTTTCCTCGCAAAAAAAAAAAAACAAAGGACGACGCATCACCTCCTGGCTGCATCACTGCGACTAGCTGGATTGTTATAACGGATAAGCTGCCGTTCATCGTCAGTCCGTTGCTACCATGGCTTCACCAAGTTACACTCTGCGCAATTAGGATACGAAACATGAATTGGCTTAACTGAATTCTCGATACTTCCTAAGCCCAATGGTACACCTTGGTAGGCAGCAAACTATGATGCATAGTGATCTACATGGTTTTTCTGTACCAACATGCGCCAAAGTGTTCTCAGGATAGCTTATTTATATATCATCTCAGCATAAGGTGGGCACGCCTCTACTGTGAAGATAGGCATTTGGTGATTGCCATCAAAATCATTGATACTGAGTAAAGTGGATCGATACGTCTCAACCACACTTGGTATTATGCATCTTTCTGAAAGTCGCAACAATTTGAAATTCTACAACATTATGCACAAACCCGTATTTTATGATGATATATGGACATAAATACACAATCTCGTAGAGAGCGGGAATTCTGAATAATAAAGAGTTACATGTAGCTCGGCCTCCGTTTTGAATTTCCGAATTTCCTAACCTTATACACTTTTATAAATTTTATTACGGTATAGACCTTCATCACTTTTTTCTACATCTTCGTATCAACCACACTTGGTATAATGCATCTCGCTGAATGTCGTAACAATTTGAAATAACATGAAATTATACAACATTAATACGCAAAACCATATTTTATGATGATATGTGGACATAATACACAATTTTCTAGCCTTATACAATTATATAATACACTTTATTACGATATAGATCTTCTCGCTTTTTTTTCTACATCTGACAAACACGGACTTTTGCTAATTTTTAGTTGTATGCAGTTTTTGTTAATATTTGTCAATTTAAATTCTACTTTACAGACACGACTAATTTACCTTTTAAAATCTGCCGTTTCTGTACAACGTTAGGACATCTCTAGTAGATCTCGTAAATAGCCATACCTTAGAAGTGGTTTATAATTTACAAAAAATAATGTACAGTATCGTGCATGTTGCGGTAGAATGGATCATTAAAATCGGTACCGCAAATAACGTGACTTTTCTCCTTTTTTTTCTTTTCTTTAATTTTCTGTTTGGTCTTTTTTCCCAACCGAAGCCCTGCCTACGGCCATTCGGCTAGCCCGCCTCCCACAACATCCCCGCGTCGGCCACCCGCATTTTGTGCGTCATTGCGCAGGCTTGCCCGCCTGCACCTCCGCCCCGCATTCCGCATGCCCACAGCCATGCCCTCGGGAGCGAGCCGAACCAGCCGCTCCGCGACCACGGGCCGCTAGGGATGTAGGCGGACGTGGCGGACAGTCCGCCAGGACACACTTTGTGCTAATCCTGTTCAGCGAATCTTTTTAGGCAATTGGATAATCAGCCGACGAGCAGGCCTGACGGACGGAAATTTCGTTCGAGCGGGCGTCCGCCTGCATGCCTAAGGGCCGCCCCTCACAAGAGAGCCGCTTACTATTCGCTTTAGCCGACCCTCACAGGATGCCACGGTCGCCCCCACGGCTCTGTTCCGTCGGCTTGGCCATGGGCCAGCTGCCGGCGGCCTGAGTAGTTCTAAATTGGTCGGTCTATCCGTGATTCATTGGAAATTAGCTACGATTCACTGGAGTTTGGTCAGGCTTTTGCTAGAGTTTGGTCGGGCTTACTAGAAATTTGGTGGACTTGGCAGAGGTCCGCGGCGGAAGAGTACCGTCGAAGCTGAAACTTCCCTCCCGCCAATGGTCTAGTTGTTTATGGTACATCGTAAAATTGAGCCTGATATTGGATACAAGGTATAGGAGGCTCATTTTAAGCCTCACCCCGAAATTGACAATGGTTGGGGACTCTGGTGACGCCGTCTGTGGACTCGCCGCCCACCGGGATGGACCGCGTGAGCCGCTCCAACCGTACCTGGTTTTTGCAGAGTGCCACGTCACCAAAACCAGCCTGCAAAACCGCTTAACACGGCCCATATGGTCAATTGCCTTGTTTTATATATGAACTTTGGGGGATTAAGTGTGCTAGTTTAAGTTCATGGGGTGCTATGTCCAAAGTTTGAAACTTGTGTTGGTTATATGGACTTCTTTCAAATATTAATAGACGGCCCAGAGTCTGAAATGGACATTTTTCCAATACCATAAAATAATGGTTATTTTAAGGTTTTGCTTGTTTTACGAGAACGTATCCATGCTCTTAATGCACTTTATTATGCATGAAATTATTAAGATAAGGTCGGATATCCAAAGCTTAAAAAATGATTGAGATCTAAGAGAAAACTATCTATGTTCAAGACGGTTCCTTAATAACTGCTCACATCCACCGAGTCTACCGTGTAATTTTGTATATATAACTCATACGTTGAGGTTCAACGTCACTTTGTTGCTGCCATGGATTCATGAAGTTACACCGGGTGCGATTAGGCCATCAAGTATAAATTGGGGTAACTGAATTCTCGATTTTTCCTAAGCCCAACGGTATACCTAGGTAGGAAAGCTAACTATGGTGCACATTCTTCTACATGGTTTTTCTATACCAACATACACCAATGTGTTCTCATCAGAGCTTATTTATATGTCCTCTAAGCTTAAGGAAGCCATACCTTTAATATGCGGATAGACATATGGTCATTGCCATCAAAGCCATTGATACCGAGTAAAGTTGATCGGTACTTTTCTCAAGCACATTTGGTATTATGCATCTTGCTGTCTAACAATTTGAAATAACATGAAATACCACAACGTTAAAGCACAAACCCGTATTTTATGATGATATCTGAACATAAATACACAATTTCCTCGCCTTATACAACTATGTGCACTTTATTCGATATACTCCTTCCCCTCTTGTTTTTTCTACATCTGACAACAAATTATTATTTTTGCTATTTTATAGTTGAATGCAATTTTTGTTGATATTAGTCAGCTTAAATTGCACTTTAATGTACCCTTGAAAATTGTGCAGTTTATGTACAATGTTAGGACATCTCTAACAGATCTCGTAAATAACCATACCATAAAAAGGACATATCTCTACTATATAATATTGCTTGAGGAGATGTTGGTGTGTTTTTCACTTTTTCGGTTTTACCCCTCATTGTTTGGCTGATCTAGAAAATAATTACGCCTCTTTGCCACCGCCAAGTTAAAATCTGTTCGGTGAAAATAGAAAATTCCCAAGGACGATCGATCGGCCCCCGTGCACGCGCCGACCGCTCGCTCGATCCCTTGGCGCAAGAACCCGGCCGCCGATGATCGGTCCAAGAAATCAAGAACTGACCACGCCGGACGCCGCCGTCTTCAGTTGTGCAGCAGGTTGGGCCCCGTGGGGACGCGCCGCTTGGAGACGCCGTAGCGCGGTCGATCTCTCCCCGTCGTCGCGGCCCGGCGGGGAAGCGGCGCCGTCACGCGGTGCTGGTGGTGGTGTCGGCCGTGGCGGTGTCCTCTGAGGAAGCGCCGCCTGAGGTGCAGCTCGTCGCACCAGGCCGGGCGCAGGCCACGCGGGTTGCACATCCGCGCCAGGATCGGATCGTCGGTGGCCGCCATCTCCTCCGGGCTCTAGCGGCCTGGTGGCGGCGGCGGGAGGGCGGAGCAGAGGAGGAGCAGGGAGGCCAAGAAGACGAGTGTCGGGGATGTAATCCCCGGTACCCCAAAGTCATGTGGTGGTTGAGTTAATAAAAGAGATAAGCAGGAATTAAGGGAGTAAAAGATAAAGAAGAAGGAGAAAAAACCGAGCTGGGCCGAGTTTGGGTGTGCCCAGGCCGGCATAACAGAGAACGGGCCGAGACAGTTTTATCTCTGCTGGACCGAGATGTCTTCAACTCAGTATGGGCCGAGTTTACCAACCCGACACAGTTTTATCTCGGACGGGCCGAGTCATTTCAGCGCTGATCCCTGATGGGCCCTAGTTTTCAGCCTCGGCTGGGCCATGCCACGCCAGCTCCGGATGGGCCAGGTCGAGCCAGCCCCGGACTGGGCCTCGTCCTACTCGCCTCGGGCCGAGTTCTCCACATCCCGAACGGCCAGCCTCGGCAGGCCGTGCATCGCTATACCTCGGGAGGCCGAAGGAGCAGCCTCGGCGGGCCGTTGCCTGTCGTCTCGGGCAGACGTGCTCCAGTCCCAGCCTTGCCTCGCCATCCGCCTCGACCGGTGCCTCGCTGCTATCCCGAATCGACCGACGTACCCAGGCTACCTCGGACGGACCAACGTCGCTCAGTCTCGGATCGAGTCAAGTTTCCCCAGTCTCGGATCGGACCGAGGGCTCTATACCTCGGCTGGACTCCAGCCTCGGCAGCTCCTTGGGCCAGCGTAGGTCTCTACCTCGGCAGCCTCCACGGGACAGCGCTACCCCGACATGTCCGCACCTCCGACACCCCCAGCGCCTCCTCGACCGGATCATCTCCACCAACGCTACTTCAACCAGGACATCCCCAACCGAGTCATCCCAGCTGCTACCTCGTCACGTACAAGATTCCACCGGCAATCCGCCGTGGATCCCGGAGACAAGTGCTAGAAGACAAAAGCAAGGACGGACGAGACATGTCAAGCCCATCCCCATGACGCAGCTACAGTGCGGACAAGACCCCAGTAGTCAAGTCAGCTACAGTGCGGGCAAGACCCCAGTAGTCAAGTCAGCTACAGTGCGACAAGACCCCAATAGTCAAATCGGCTACAGTGTACGTGAACAGTGTTTCTTGTCTGTTTGTCCCCTCAATTGTCCCCTGGGCACCTATATAAAGGGCACCAGGGGGAAGAGGTAGGGACAGCTCCCGCGCGGGCTCATTTCCCCCCTTTGGCTTTGCTTCTTCTTCTTCCTTGAGCAGTTCTTCATAGCCAGCTCCATACAGCTCGAGGAGCATCTGTACTCACCGCATATGAGATGAGAATACACCAAAGTAGGATAGATGCTGCAGTAGGGGTTTTACCTCCTCACGAGGGCTCCGAAGCAGGGTAAATCTTTGTGTTTGCAGTGTTCTCCGTGTGCGACTCCATCGCGCAATCCCTCCCCGAATCCTCAAGCATCCGTTCGGCCCCAGACTAAGCCATCCCCTGGCATCTGCGTGATTCCCACCACGACAACGAGGCGGAGGGTCCAAGACCAAGAACGCCCCATGGCCGCGCCGCCGCACGCGTGCGCGATCGAGCCCCTTGTATCTTCTTGATCCGGTGGTTCTTGGGGAAGGGAGGAGGAGGGCGCAGTGCCTGCTCGGAGAGAGCGTGTGCGGCGAGGTGCGGCGGAGGGAGGGCAGCGATTGGTTCCATTCCGCTTGATTTGTACAGTTCGGCTTGCAAAGCAAGTTCATATGTACAATTCGGTTTGCAGACTATGACCAATTTAGCTCCGTGCCAGTTTTCAGATATCAATCTTCAGTCTATTTCAGTTAGCGGGAGCTGACCTTTTCCTTGGCGCCACGCCATTGGGGTCCTGCGATAATGACGAAGCTCCTGCTTGCCGTTGCTGATAGGTGTTGTTGCTACTCTACAGCTGCGGATAGATATACATAACAGGTAGATCTCGATGATGACCATGACTCTTTGTGTTCTTGCTATACTGCCTTAATTTATTCTGATACAAATTATGTGTTGAATCAGTCGGGATCTCTCTGTTTTGCTAATAGGCTTGCTATGCAGCAAGAGGGATCCTATTTTTGTTCCCTGAATTTATACATATGAGCAATGTAATTAAAGATCTTGTTGTCATGTAAAAGCTCTAGGTTTTCTTACTTCCATAGTATATAGCAAGAGTCGACATTATAATGCAGATAGTAGTACTATGGAACTAAATACCTACAAAATTGAAGCCCGGCCAGTATCCTTTGATTATTTGTTAGTGTGTTATTTTGTTTTCTATCCGTGGAATCTGTGCCTTTTTTAACTCACTGCGTATATATGTGTCATTTTACTGTCTGCGGAACATATTTCACTTGATGAGATTAAAGACTTGGCATGTTATTCTGGCTGTAGCATCATCCGTGCTTTGTAAATAAAAAGTATTTCACTACTTATAGCGCTGCAAAGTGGATCGTAGATTGTAAGTGGAGGTTGCGAGGAAAAAACGGAGTACCAGATGCTATATTTTCTAACTTGATTGTTTTGTTGATCATCGTTTAATCTGGAAGTGCGACAAGCTGGTCCTTTTTATCCATCTTGCCAACCTTCAAATTGCCTGAGGAAATTGATGTATGGGATTTGGTAGAAGATTCAAAGAAGCAGTTGCACAGACAGAAGTTGAAGAATATATCCTCATAAGATTATGACTAAGCTCCTAGGAATTAACAAGCGGTAGAATTATCATATCATCTTCTATGTCGTTGAAGTGTACTGAGATATGTGTGTAGTATTGTATTGGAAATATGGAAGTCAAATGAAGGTTGCATGTATACCTGAACAATTGTTAATGTAACGGTTAGATCAGTGCTTTGTGGTTGGAATAAATGACTTCTCAATGTATCAGTCTGCCATGTTGAAAAATATGCAATTCTTTTTCATGGAATAAATCACTCATTACTGTTATGGATGTTGTGTTGTGGACAGAATGATTGGAAGTGGTAACTGTGTCCATAGATAATATAAGATTATGCCAAATTCAGACTGAGTATATAGGATTTTATTTTAATGCGACTTAAACATGATTGAAATTTGGTTAACCCCAATATACGTCTAATGACATATCAATATCCAAACAAAACCAGGTTATACTTCAAACCTAAGCTCGGGATACACTTCATTTTAGATTTGGTTCAGTCCCCAAGTTATTTCTCATGCTACCATTTTGCTTTCCAAATTTGGTCTATCCTGGACCTTTTATTTAATATTTTGGGAATCACCCTAAAAAATGTACACACTTTATCGTTCGCCCAATGACACGAAAACTTACTTTGTGTGCACATCCTTTACTGTAGATTTTGTATACTTTTGTACTGCATGAGGTTAGTTGTATTTTTTTTATTAGCCCGTAGCAATGCACATGTATTTAACTAGTGGTTTACAGTATCGTGCGTGTTGCGGTAGAATAGATCCTTCAAATCGGTACGGTAAACGAGACTTTTCTCCTTTGTTTTTCTTTTTCTTCCCCCAACCGAAGGCCTTGCCTTGGCCATCGGGCCAGCCCGCCTCCCGGCACATTCCCGCGCCGGACAAACTAGTGAAGCAGTAGCAAGAAGTAGTTCAGTATTTGCTCATAGTTGAGTAGTCGCTGCTTGATGGTTGGAACCTCAAAACACTGAATTAGTGTCTGAATGGTTGCACTGCATGCCTCTATATTCTTCCCAAATTGCAGGATCGTGATCTCCACCTCGCAGCAGCGGGGAGCTGAGGTGACGAAGCTCGACGTCCCTGCCGACTGAAGAGGTACAAGGGCAATGTTTAGTTTCATGTATACGTACGGCCGTGTGGCAGATCTGGCTGCTCTTAAACACGCTCGATAAGCTGAGATAAGAGAACATTTGTTCTGTTTGTATTCTGAGACCTGACGTTGCCGCCTGCGCCTTGCGGGCACATCACCAGGTCGTCATCTTCGTCTGATATCTAGACTTAGGCTAGCGTGTGAGGTGTGAACATTTCCTCCCCAAGCTCGTGAGGCTCTTGTCACTTGTGTGGTCGGCTGGCCGATCAGTAGCTAGATGGGGTGAGCTAAGGACGACGACAGTACGAGACAGGGACACGCATGCTTTGACTGCTGTACTCCTGCTTGTTGCTTGAATGCTACTTCTCTCCTCCGTGTGGACATCATGCTCTGGTGTGCACTCTTGTCGACTACGCTGTTTCAACCTGTTGTGACTGTGAGCTGAGACTGTTTTGGGTTCTTGTATGTGTCCCTCTCACCTTTCATCTCCGGTTCTTGGATCCATCCCGCGCATGTTGGTGATACACAGCTAGGAACTAACCATGAGAAATGGGATCAATCACGACCCATGGTCGATGGATGGCTATGTATTTGGCATGCACGTACTACCGACGTACGAGGTCCTTTCTAGCCACTGTACACCGCTTTCTGCTCATGGAAGTCTTGACAACTGAACCATTCTCCATATCGGCTCTGAAATTCAACGCACCCTTTCTCATGGTACGTTGGACTAGCTTGATGGCGTTCTCTTTCTGCTCTCACGCACGCACCTGGTGAGTTAATTCAGGGTTTATAATTTGTTGTTGCTAGCCGCCACCATGGTTACATTGCAGTGCAACTGTGGACGAAAATGGATGCCAGGGAGGAAGATCATATCCAAGTTTGTCCATGTTTAGTATGGTATTATGGTGTCGCTGTCACATGAGCACTGTAATTTCCACATATATTCTAGGATAAGCCGACCGGACTAAAAGACCTTTTCTTCCATCGCCGCCGTTCAAAATCACGCGCGCATGTCAATAATATGCCGTGCGCCCCCTTTGGAATGACTAGCTACATCCATCGAACTTTAGGCGATAGCTACATTCATGGAGAATCTCAAAGACGGATAGAAATCTGGCTTTGCTCCTTTTGGATGATGTGGCTGTGTGTCCGTGGCTTCGTGCTGACTGGAATCGAGACTCGAGAGAGGCTGGACGTACATCGAGGTCAATCAAGCGTCGACGTGCCAAAAGAACGAACCGGGCGCGCGCACAAAGGCCAAGACATAGCTTTCTGGCCTAATTAGGTTGCTCGAACTGTATATATGTGATAGTGTGGTAGGAATTTCAGAGTTTTGACGATCGAGGACAACGAGATGAGACAAAAGAAGTTACGCACGCGTGTCCGTTCGAGAGCCTAGGCCAGAGCTCTTCTGATCTTGCAATGTTTCTTTCGTTATTTTTGCGTGCTTTATACTACTCCCTCCGATCCATATTAATGGTCTCAACATTGTCTAGATACGGATGCATCTAGTCTAAACACTTAACTAGATACATCCGTATCTAGATAAAGTTGAGTCCATTAATATGGATCGGAGGGAGTAGTAGATTTTTATTTATTTGCGATATCTTGGACAATTCACCTGTTATTCCTACTAAACATAGCTCCCAACAACAAAATATTATGGAGTGTCTCTCAGAGCTATCTTCTTCTAAGGGGAAGGCTCGTTTTTACCCCATTAATTCTTGTAAAATTTAAAGTTGATCCATAAACTGTGTCTAAATCGCTTACTACAAGTGGTTTTGATCAGGACGAGGAGGTGTTTGATACAAGTGGCGTCCCAATCAGCATAATTTATATTGAAAGGGCAATAAAAATTGTCAATGTCAGAAAATATGAATTTTGAAAGAGTAATTTAGTGAGATTGATATAACAAGGCAAATTAATGAATGAGCAAATATGTCGACTGGAGAGGGGAGACAGGGGCGTTCACTACCAGAAAACCTCGTGTCCCTGACGGGCTGAAATTTCCTTCAGTGTCCCGCACCGGGCCGTAAAGTTACGCCAGGTTATTAACCTGACAGGATTTCGTATTTACTTGACGGTTTTTAACCCTCGGGGACTCGAGATTTTCTAGTAGTGGTTTAATTGGATGTTATAACTTTTAAGAAATTATTTAATGATTTAGAGATAAATAAAAAAATAACTTCTCTAGATTTTTCAACAAGACGTGACCACCTTTATGACAAGATATAATCTAGCTGCGCAAGATAAGCAGGGTCGTAACAAGCTAGATAGTCGTAAGTATAGGAGTTGAAAATTAATCACACACAATAGAGACAAGGATGCATTCCGAAACTCACATCTTTGGGGGTGGTAATGTCCGTTCGAGTGTGTGGTGACATAATATTCAGCAATAGCCATAATGGTTCATTGTATTCTCATGTGATCTATTTTGGAAACTCAGTGGGCTATGACCTTGATGAACATATGGCATACCTGGCATGCTCACAATGGGATTACCCATGAAAAGTTTTTCCCATTGCTAGCGGGACCACGTTGTTTTCTAGTGGGCTACATGACCTCCCTATTGATGATCAAGAAATTTCTAGATATGGATGTGGTGAAAGCAAAGATGGCCATATCTATAAGCGAACCATTTAATCGAAATAGCTTACTGAAGGATTGACGAAAACAAATGAAATAAGTGGATTTTACAAAAATCGGTACAACAAAGTTTAATGTAGACTGAGCACATTCAGATCGAGACGGGGCAAAACTGGGAATGGCGCTACGTGATCAAGATGGGCAAGTAATCTTCGTCGCTTGTCGGAGGCTTGCACACTACCGTGACACTATGGCGGAGCTCGTGGAAATTGAAGAAGGGTTGCAGCTCACTCGATGCACTATACGCTGATGATACAAAGGGGAGTAAAAATTGCTAAGATTAGCTGGGATGCTATAATGGTTATATTAGTCACGAGAAGTGTACTATGGCTAAGGAATTTCCCTCTAAAAATCACCAATTCCGTTGCCGATGATTGAAATCCTATTATGATCTAATATAAATTCCTTGTCCTAAAAAAAGTTATGGAACCCTTTCTCCGTCTTTCTAAATGTATTTCTTTGCAAATTATTCATGGGGGGGGGGGGGGGGGGGGGGGGGGGGGGATATCCCCCTCCCCGGCCCTGCATTATATCCCACCGTGATCCAATATATAGTCGTTGATCATGTTTTTCATGATTTATTTACGCAATCTAAGAAAGTGATAGAGCACCTTTTCCTCTAGGCGAGCCTCGGGATTGCTCTTTAATCATAGTAGGCGAGCCTCGGGATTGCCCTTGCAATCATAGTAGGCGTCGTAACCCTCGCTGTGTTTGTCATAGGAGGCATGTTCCTCTCTATTGAAGGGCATATGTTGGCGATCTTGGAGCAGATGCGGAGCAGAGGAGACCATGCCGATGACGATGGTGGGGAGCTAGAGCTCGCTGAAAGAGTGCGCGCAGCTTCCACCAGCTCCCCGCCAAGATCCACATCTCAGACCAGAGTTGTGAGGTACAATCTCAAACATACATCAAGCATTAGTAGGTGATAGCTACGTTCATGGAGAATCCCAAAGACGAATATAATCAGACGTTGCTCTTTTGGGGACAATAAACGTGTGTGCTGACCAGATCGTGGGAGTAGAGGATGGACATCGAGGTCGATCTGCACACATCAACGTGCCAAGAAAACATAGCTTCCTGGCTTAATTAAGTTGGTCGATCTGTATGTGATAGTGTGGTTGGAATTTTAGAATTTTGACGAAGAGAGTGTGATGAGACAAAATAAGCTACTTGTGCATAATCCGTTTGAGAGTCTAGGTCAGAGCTCTATAGATATTTCCATGCTTCTTTTGATATTTTTTCTTTCCTTTAAAGAATTTTATATATTTGCAATACCTTTGATAAATATTTTCTCTACCATCCCCCCCCCCCCCCCCCCCCCCCCCCCCCCCCCCCCCCCCCCCCCCCTAAAAGTTGACCCGAATAATCAAATATTATACCCCACATAGCTATCAATTCCAATGGCAATTGTCTGTTTTATAACTATTGTAAAATAGTGTCTAAATCGTATAAACTATGTCTCATGCCACACTTACTATGAGAGGTTTTGATAAGGACAAGGAGTCCTTTGACACATGTGGCATTCAATTTAAGATTGCCTATTTTTGGGGGAAAATAACAAAGGAAGTAAAAACGAAAACAAGAATTTACAATATCTTTTAAAAATAAAATGTGATCAATGGAAACAAAATTTGAAATTTCTAAAAATACGAATAAACTAGAAAAATCGGGAAATCGAAAAATATGAATGTTCTCAGAAACTTGCTAAGAGATCTGTTTAAAATGGACAAACCTTAGACTTTTTTATTAAAAATACATGCCTTTTTTAATAAATATTAATAGTCTACGTGTTTATAATGGTTGATTCTTTCAGTACTTTTATGGAGTATATAGATTTATTCCTTTAGTTTCATTTTTCCTTCAGAAAATGCTCGTTTCTAAAAAAAATAGACTTCCATGCGTGTCAATGGCTGCTATGTCCTCATCAAAATTGCTTGCATTGAGGAAGCTACTCAACTTACTTTACACCAATGTCTGTTTTGAATCTAGAAATTTGATGAGGTTGGTCAAATGAGAGAATGTAGCATGCTCATCTCACTTGAGAGCCAAGGACCCTAGGTCATAGTTCCGGCCTCTGCCGAGACGATGGGGTTGATAGTTTTCTTTTCTTTTTTCGAAAAAGAGGTTGAAACCTCCGGCCTCTGCCGAGACGAACAATGAATGTGCGGTGCGGTGCGATGTCATCTTGTGCAACACTAGGACAAACACACTTAAAACCAAAGAAAGGGCGTAGGAGGAAATTCAACGTGTTTAGTTTTTAACCGCTGGTAGTCACACTCCGATTCAACGGAGTTAGCGTAGTGGGCATATGGTTTTTTTTTTTTTGAACTAAAGGGTCTCCCCCGATTTCCATTAATAGAAACCAAAGTACGTACAGAGAAAGTGCGATAAAGTAAACTAGAGATCTAGCCTATCGAACCCACGCAGGGGTCACTAAGTAGGACATAGAAGTTTTCAGAGCGCGCTGACAAAGAGAGACACATATGGTTACATTCATTTTTAGTGTCACTGCCTCACTGGGTCGCAAATCAAATTGTAACTCGGATCATTACGATTGAAATTTCATAGTTTAGCCGAAGTGCAACTCCAACATTTTTGTTGTTGTTCTAAACTAACTAAATTAACGGATTTATTATTGCACAATCGACCAATGTTCTGCCCGAGTCCCTGTGAACCGAACTAGCTAGCCATTGGATCATCATTTGCACTACTGCGGAACAAAATAAAAGGCTTCGTATTTAACGCTGGTCATAGCTATATATAGTAGCCGTTGTAACCCGTATCTCGACCATCCGTTCCCGGGATTAAACGGCCGAGATTTGTCGTTGAATGTGTTGAACTTTCAACCCACTCAATGGAAAATCTTGACCATTCAATCCAGGAACCGATGGTCAAGTTACGGGTTGCGCGCTATATGAGTTGTACAAAATCCATTTTCACCTCATGGAGTTATTCGCCAAACGGCAAATACGTACCGATATGCATTACTCACACCTATAAGTTTAAAATATGTGAAATAAATCATTGATATGTCACACCTAATTTGGTCCTCTTTGAGGGATTGGATTGGGCTTCATGATCTTGATCCATCGACGTGGGATACTCTACAAAGTGTGAAGGAATGGTGGACTAACGTCATCCACAAAAAGGGAGCTAACCGGAAGGCTGTTGCTTCGCTTGTCATGCTTGTCTCATGGGAAATTTGGTTGGAGAGGAATGCCCGGGTTTTTCAAAACAAGGTGATCATGGCTTCTATGCTTCTCCAAAAGATCAAAAACGAGGTGATTTTGTGGTCTACCGCCGGTGCCAAAGCGTTGTGTAATGTAATGCCGCGAGAGTAGGTGTTTATAGTTTCGGTGGTTTGGCCTCTTTTTGAGACAAGGCTTTGGCTTGTAAAACTTCTTAATTAATGAAATGGCAAGCCTTTTGCCTTGTTTCAAAAAAAAAAATCATTGATATGGATGTTGTATCATATTGTGTATCTACAAAATTTCGCTCCAAAATATGACCATGTGTGACATGTGCAAAAATGAAAAATAGCTAAGTGAATAGTATCACGTGCTATTCACATGTCAATATTTTGTATTCAGGGCACACATTGCCATATTTTTGAATGAAAATTTCACAAGATACAACATAAACAATGTATATGATTTATTTCGTATTTTTTGAAAACTCGGAAGTGGGGCAACCAATAATCGGTTGTTGGCAAAACTAGTTGCAAACTTCGGTTTCGAGAAACTAAACTTTGCAAGTTGTGCCTGTATCCTATGTTGCATGTCGTCCTTCCATGTTTTCACAAAACATGAAATAATTCACGCACATTGCTTATGTTGTTTCTTGTACATCTACGAAATATTATCTAAAAAATTGATGATTTGTGGTCTGCACAAAAAATACGTATGATGTGTGAATATTACATGATACTATTCGGTTATGTATTTTCATTTTCACACATGCACACATTGTCGTATTTTGGAACAAAACTTTGCCGGACGCTCTATTAGACGCGCCGGTCGAGATGCTCTAAGAGCCGGTGGAAATTCCAAAGGTTTTATGAATTACTCCCTCCGTTCTAATTTAATTGACTTGCTATCTACCAAATGTGTATGTATCTAGACATGTTACATGTATAGATATATCCACATGTGGTGAATAGTAAGTCAATTAAATTGGAACGGAGGGAGTACAAGTGAAATGATTTCTTAGATTTTTTTCTTAGGTGCCTGGTGCTAGCCGTGTGACACTAATCTAGATTTGCCCTACCTCCGCGGGGATCTGAACATGAAGACGATGGAGTTGACTTGAACATAAGAAATCGATTTAGATTCAGAAGCGCAGATCAGCATTTTGAGCACATGCGTGACAACACTAGGCACCTGCTGCTATGCATCCGCTGTTGAGATCAGCTTCAAAGCACACGTCAGACTGCACGCCACGGCGGCAAAGCATCCTCGGCAGTACAGTCGAGCTGCAGGTCAACGTCGTCACCATTAATCCACGATTAACCTAATCACCCAAACTAATAGGGTTAGCTGTGATCAAGATAAAGTAGCTGCGGGTGTGTTTGGGGAACTCGGCTTGAACCTAAGCTTTCGTCGTCGTTCGTTTGGCCCAAGGAAAATCGAGGAATGGAATCAGCTTAAAACAGATGTCAGAGAGGTAGTGCTGAGCGACGGGGTAGATGTGGGGTACTGGGCTCTTACAAAAAACGGCAAATTCACATCAAAATCTCTGTATCTTGAAATTCTTGACCCAGGTGTGAAGGATACTCAAATGCTTGATCTCTGGAAGAGTAATATTCCGTTGAAAATTTGTATTTTTACCTGGATGTGTATTAGAGGGAGGATTCAAGTCACTGCCGAATTAAAGAAAAAAGGTTGGCCTGGTGATCCTGTTTGCAAACTCTGCGGAGAGTCTTAATCACCTTGTTTTCGGTTGCCCACTCTCTCACTTTGTCTGGTGGTGGTTTAAAACAACGTTGGGTTGGGATAACCCCTGGCAACTTTGAGGAGTGTCTGAGCTTGGCACTTAAGAGCCAGGAACGGGCAGCAATTATCTCGGTTGGGCGATGATTGGTGCTGTTCTCTGGAGCATTTGGCTTACTAGAAATGTCTGTCTTTAACAACAAGTTGTGTAGTTCACCTGCTAATCTTGTTTTCAAAATAATCTCTCTTCTTTCGCAGTGGACGGTGCTGGTACCAGTAAAGCGTGAGAAAAAGTGGACGGCTTTGCTGGACAAGCTGAAGCTCGCTACTAAAAACTTGAGTTTCTTGGAGAGTTCCAGGAGTGGAGTGAGTTAAGTGCTGCTGTTAGTTTGTGTTCCTGGGCTCCTGCGTGAGCTGATGGCGGGGGCTTGTCCCAGGTGGCGGTGGTGTTTTACTTTCCTTTCGTTTTTATGTCTAAGACTCTGTTTGTATTACTGGCTGGAACCAGTTATGTTGGCTTTCAATAAAAAGCCCTAAAAAGCCGGGCTCCCCGAGCCTTTCCTCGTAATAGGGTTAGCTATCGGTCCGATCGCCGATCCATCCACCCGTTGGCCGTTGCTTACTTGGCTCAGCAGCTAGCTCAGTCTCTCTCAGCTCACCACTAGGCAGAGAAGAGAGAGCACCCTCCCGTTCCTTTCCGTTATATATACGCGCCGGCGAACGCGCCTCCTCTCGCCACACCGGACAGACACGCACCAGCCGAGCGCGTGACGTGATACTCCCGGCGAGAGCAATGGTGTCCTCGACGTCGGGCGATGGGTGCACGGCGGCGGCGGTGCGGGAGGTGGCGACGCTGCGGTTCGCGCGGCAGGTGGTGCTGGGGCGGTGGTTCATGGTGTTCGCCTGCCTACTCATCCTCTCGGCCTCCGGCGCCACCTACATCTTCGGGATCTACTCCAAGGTGCTCAAGTCCACGCTCGGCTACGACCAGCAGACCTCAACACGCTCTCCTTCTTCAAGGACCTCGGCGCCAACGTTGGCGTCCTCTCGGGCCTCATCAACGAGGTCACCCCGCCCTGGGTCGTGCTCGCCATCGGCGCCTGCATGAACCTGGCGGGCTACCTCATGATCTACCTCGCCATCGACGGCCGCACCGCCAGGCCGCCCGTCTGGCTCATGTGCATCTACATCTGCGTCGGCGCCAACTCCCAGTCCTTCGCCAACACCGGCGCGCTCGTCACCTGCGTCAAGAACTTCCCGGAGAGCCGCGGCGTCGTGCTCGGCCTGCTCAAGGGGTTCGTGGGGCTCAGCGGCGCTATCTTCACCCAGCTGTATATTGCCATCTACGGCGACGACGCCAAGTCGCTCGTGCTGCTCGTCGCGTGGCTCCCGGGCGCGGTGTCCATCCTCTTCGTCCACACCGTCCGTCTCATGCCGCGCCCCACGGCGAGAGCGAGAGCGCCACCAGCAGCGACCCCTTCTACTGCTTCCTCTACATCTCCATGGCGCTCGCCACCTACCTGCTCGTCATGATCGTGGTGCAGAACCAGATGGAGCTCTCGCACGCCGCCCTCGTCGTGTCGGCCGCCGCGCTCTCCTCATCCTCTTCCTCCCCCTCGCCGTCGTCGTCAAGCAGGAGTACAGGATCAAGAGGGAGCTCGAGGAGTCTCTCCTCGTGCCCCCGACCGTCACCATCGACAGCAAGGCGGCGCCACCGTCCTCCGACCTGCAAATGGCAGAGCCGCCGGCGAAAACAGAGCCGCTGGAAAAAACAGAGGAGTCGTCAAAGCTGTCCACGCCAGCGCCGGCAACGCCGTCTTCGTCGTGCTGGAAGAACATGTTTAACCCGCCGGCGCAGGGGGATGACTACACGATCCTGCAGGCGCTGGTGAGCGTGGACATGCTGGTGCTGTTCCTGGCCACCATCTGCGGAGTCGGCGGCACGCTGACGGCCATCGACAACATGGGCCAGATCGGGCAGTCCCTCGGGTACCCGGCGAAGAGCATCAAGACCTTCATCTCCCTCATCAGCATCTGGAACTACGCCGGCCGGGTCACCGCCGGGTTCGCGTCGGAGGCGGTGCTAGCCCGGTACAAGTTCCCGCGCCCGCTGGCGCTAACGCTGGTCCTCCTCCTCGCCTGCGCGGGGCACCTCCTCATCGCCTTCGGCGTGCCGGGGTCGCTGTACGCGGCCTCGGTCATCATCGGCTTCTGCTTCGGGGCGCAGTGGCCGCTGCTCTTCGCCATCATCTCCGAGGTGTTTGGGCTCAAGTACTACTCCACGCTCTACAACTTCGGATCCGTCGCCAGCCCCATCGGCGCCTATGTGCTCAACGTGCGTGTCGCCGGGTACCTCTACGACGTGGAGGCGGCCAAGCAGCACGGCGGTACCCTGGAGGGGGCCGGCGACAAGACCTGCATCGGCGCGCAGTGCTTCAGGCTGTCCTTCCTCATCATCACGGCCGCCACCGTCGCCGGCGCGCTTGTGTCACTCGTGCTCGTGTGGAGGACCAGGAAGTTCTACCGCAGCGACATCTACGCCAGGTTCAGGGACGCCGACGACGGCCAACCGGCGGCCCTGCCGGAGCAGCAGTGGCTGAAGAAGGAGGACGAGTCAAGCCTGGTCAACGGCAGGAACGAGTAGTCAATGTGACGCTAATCGAGGCCATACGGGTTAATTAGTTACTCCCTCCGTGTCAAAATACAAGGCGCGCTATTTTTAAGGTGGTCTTTGACGCTCAACTTTGACCGCCAATATATAACAAAATACATTGAATGGGAATGTATATATGGTACCATTGGATTCGTCTTGCAAAATTCTTTAATTTCATATATCTTTATAATAATTTTGGGTACATATTATAAGTACAAATCATGGTCAAAGTTACACGGCGTTGACCAGCGAAATTAAAGGGCGCCTTGTATTTTGAGATGGAGGGAGTATTTAGTTTGTTGTACTCTAGTCACTTGTTGCTGTTGTGTGTATGGGGTAGCTGTTAGTAGCATGTTAAAAGGAAAGCGACTGGATTAATTAGCAGTTGATATGATGATAGGTCAGTTCAGAGTACGGAGTACAACCACACTGACAGTGATGTTCATGCCACTTACTATGGTCGGAAGATCTTTGGGAATTAGCCTTTGTCTACATTCACATGTGTACAAATGTATCTAGGCCGCCAAGCAGCACCGCGGCAGCCTCAAGGGGGCCGACGACAAGACGTGCATCGGCGCGCAGTGCTTAAGGCTCTCGTTCCTCATCATCACCGCCGCCACCGTGGCCACGCTCATCTCACTCAGCTCGTCTGGAGGACTAGGAAGTTCTACCGCAGCGACATCTATGCCAGGTTCAAGGACGCCGACGGCGGCCAACAAGCGGCGGCGCCCAAGGAGGACGAGGCAAGCCCGGTCAACGGCAGGAAGCAGTAGTCAATGTTGTGATACTAGTGTGTGTCGACTGTCGAGATGCCAGCTGATAGGACGGGTTAATTAGTTTGTTGTACACGAGTGATCGTCTTCCTCCTGTTGTGATTATGGGGGTAGCTGTTAGTAGCATGTTAAGAGCATCTCCACTCGCGGCGCCCAAATGGGCGCCCAAAGGCCGTCTGGACAGGCTCTTTGGCGCCGTCCGGACTACCTTGACCATTTGGGCGTCCTCGCTCCCCACTCGCGGCGCCCAAATATTATTTAAATATGAAATTTTGATACGAAAATGCATATATTTCATTGAAATTTCATTTAAACTAACATAATTCATTCAAATTTAAATCTAGACCTAGACTAGATCTAGTAAGTAGGGTGGCACGCCGGGCACCGGCAGTTGGGGCAGGCGCCGGCCCTTGCGGCGGCGAGCACAGGACCCCGGCGGCAGCTCAAGCAGCGGCAGTAGAGGTAGCCGGTGGTGGAGGTGGTGGCGGCGGAGCTGGAGGTGGTGGCTGCGGAGCTGGAGGTGGTGGCGGCGGAGGCGGTGGTGGCGGCGGCAGAGGCTATGTCGGCCTCGATGGCGAGCTGCATGTGGCCGGGATCCCACTCCGGCGTCGGCGGCCAGTCCTCCAAGCCGTCATCATCACCGTCAACCTCCTCCGCCTCTTGTTGAGGTTGCGGCGGAGGAGGTTGCACGCGGCCTCCTTCCGATCTTGCGCGACGAGCCTGCTCCACCGCCTCGTAGCGAACCCTCTCCCGTTCCATGCCCGCTGCGAAGTCCTCGTCGGTGGTGTTGGTGAGGCCGTCGTCGTCGGTGTCGACGGCGTCGTCGGATTCTTCGAGCCAGTCCGCAGGCGGCTTGGGGGCGAAGAAGGAGTGGATGCGGTAGGCGTACTCGAGCTCGACATGCTTGTCCCAGTACGCCGAGTTCGGCTCGAACCTGGGGTCGTCGTGCAGCTCCGACGCCATCGTCCCCATGCACGAGGCGACGTAGTCGATCCGCGCCTGGCCGGCCAGCATGGGTGCAACGGGGACGTGCACTGGGTTCGTGGCCCATCCCTCGGGGAGGACGCAGTTCGCCGGCACCGGCGTGTTGGTGCGGATGAGCTTGCGCGCCTCGGCTTCCGTGAGTTGGTTCGCCGGTGGCGGAGGAGGCGGTGGAGGAGGTGGCGGAGCGTTGACGGCCGATGAGCCTGCCTCCTGCGATGGCCAGCCGCGGCGAGCCATGGCGCTCTGCCAAACCTGGCTGTCACGGCGGCGACGACGGGCCTCCCTCTGCGCTCGTCTCTCTTCCTCCGCGGCGCGCCGGGGAGAGGCCATGGCTAGGTGTGGGATGGAGATGGTGGAGATGGTGGAGACGGCGAGGAACCCGCTCTATATAGCGGCCGGGAGGCGAACGGATGAGGTCGCCTTAACTCCGGCCGTCCAACGGCTCGCCTGCCACACCATTAACGGCTCGCCTGCATTGACGCCGCCGTGGCGCAGACGCTTCCTCGCCGCAGAGGCGCAGCGACGCTGGGAAACCGAGACGACGCCCGGCATTAATGCAGCCTCTTGTCTCCCCAAGTTGAGGGCGTGGCCGCGCGTCGGGAGCCGACGTGGCGTCGCGTTTCCTTCCGTCCGGGGCCGCCCCAAGCCTCCCCAAGTTGAGGGCGTGGGCTGGGCATGCCGGACACAAAACTGGGCCGCGCCGGACCGAATTCGCGTTTGGGCGCCGCGAGTGGGCGTGATTTTGTGTCCGGCACGCCCCAAACGCCTTTGGGCGGCCGTTTGGGCGCTCCGACTGGAGATGCTCTAAAAGGAAAGCGACTGAATTAATTAGCAGATGATGATGAGAGGTCCGTTCTCAGAACGGAGCACAACCACACTGACAGTGATGTTTATGCCACTTAATATGCTTGGAAGATCTTTGTCACTTAATTAGCTCATTACTAAAAGTGTGGTGTGGGCCCCGAGAATCAGTGGCTGTTCTTGCTTCTGCCCTATCATCCTGGTTATGAGCCACAGAAATTTGAGGCCCCTGTGCCAAACTAAAAAATGCGATTAGATATTCTCATGATTTAAAAGTTCTTCAAAGTTATACGAAAATTTGTATGTAGAGTGTCAGTGATTTTTGATGTTTCGCTCAACATATTTCGTTACCTTTAATATACTAAAAACAACAAAGTCATTCTTTTTTGGATCAACCAATGCTGAGTTCGACTCACACCTTATAATTGATAAGATGGTCGTAACATCAGACAAATAGAGAAGACATGAGCAATTGATACAATGCACCTTATTTTCCATTCACAGTTTTACAAATATTTATGTGAGCAGGATATATAATATTTAATACTTTTGGGGAAGACATACCAGGTTGATTAAGGGTGCAATCCCGACAAGCATCTAAACATACCACAAACCCAACCCATAAATTGTATGTTATCCGCATATCTAACAAGTAGAACATCTATACCCCCTGTAGAAATTAATCCTATTGGTAGACACACAACTTTTTCAGTGAAACTAGTCCTCATTGCAGTATAGCGAGAACTTGCGTGATAATTGCATCCCCAAATATGTTTAGAGTATCATCAGCGGCGGGCTTGATCAGGAGCCATGGCTGGTCATGGTTGGGGCACGGCTATCTTTCAGTGCCGTTGCAACTTAATTTTAGACCCGGGGCAAGTTATACTAAATTTTTCTACATTTTCAATTTATAATTATGCTGTAATTTCAATAGATATGTGTTGTATACTATTTAGTAGCATTGTTAACCATACAATATTTTTTGAATTGTTTTTAGGCTATAAAGTTTCAATGTTTATCATTGAAAATACATTTGAGTTATCTGAGTAGTTTTTTTTTTCCTTTGTGAGATATTACCCTTTACAATATAAAAACCAAATCAAATGTGAGAAAAAGGAAATAACACAAGCATCTTTGACTTTTTATAATTGATGAATTATATAACGTGTATGTTTACTATTGTGCGAATATTCTTCTCAATTTTGAAAATTAATAATTATATTGGTAGAGACTCAAAAGTATAAAACCTAAAAAATATCTTAATAGATTGGTGTGGTGTATGGTTATGTAAAATAATTCTAGAGTGTAATTGAACAGTTGACATGGCCATTCTTCCATGATCTAGTGTTTTTTTTTTACGGAAGCCAGTGGGCGCTGCCTCATTATATTAAGAAGGGGCCGGGACAAATGCCGGTTTTGGATTACAAGGAGTTTTGCGTAAAGTTAAGGATATGTACAAAACTAAAGAAACGGAGTTACACTAGGAGTTGATGCGGCTTTGCTACATCAACACAAAAGAAGAGAGTACGGGATTACTCTCCTTCGGGCCACGACTTTTTGAGGACGCCTGCGCGCCTCCATTCTCCAAGTTCAGCTTGTATCTTGTCAACTGTAGAATCTGCCGAATGCAGCTTGTTGTTGAAGATACGTTCATTGTGTTCTTTCTTTCCAGATGAACCACCAGGTAAGAAGTATCAGAGTTTGACATCTTTCCTTCCAAGGCTTTTGAATTGAGCTAGAAGATTCCATGATCTAGTGTGTCTTATAGGTTACAACGGACTCGGTAATAATTAAGATGATAATATGTTGAAGATCTATACTTATTACTGAAGTAACTTTATATAATAATATGGTTTCTACCTTTCCCGCAGACCCAAAATTAGGTATTGTATACTCATCAAAATGCATCTTTGTACAACAAACGGCTACCCCCATGGGGACCGGATTCCATTATTCTTGTGAAATAACGGAACTACAAGAGTACGGTTTTAAGCATAACCAAAACTACAAGAGCAACCAGCCACAACATCCAACCTCCACCAGCTACCAACAGGACTAAAGGACCTACTGGTAGTTTTGCTGGGAAATCTCCACGACAGCAAACCCCAAAGTGACTGTAAACGAAACAGTAAGCCAAAAAGGCACCAGCTAAAGCAGCCAAACTTAGTACAGCGACGAAACCACCCAGAACTCCATAACTTTTTTCACAAGCACAGCTGCAGGTACCCAAAAGATCAATCCTGCGCTCTCGGCGCATCTTCCTCCATGCCATCTTCACCTGGTGCATCTCCATGAGGACCAGTATGTCCAGCTCCATCCCCAGCATCGGCAGACCTCCACTGAACGCTGTCGAAGCACCTCCAACCGCCAGCCTGATCAGAACGTTAGCTCCTTCACGAAGGTCCCTTTGCTCTTGAACCGGATGTAGCCCTGCCCAAAAGGTAATAAAAGAACAAGCATAACTAATTAGTTCAACAGGGGATTTGATCAATTTCTTCTCAAAGCACGCTCGGTTGCGCAACTTCCAGATCGCCCAGCAGATAGGAGCCAACCCAGTGATCTGCACATTCCTGCTAGCATTCAGATGTTGCGGTAACCACCAGAAAAACTGTGAAAAAGACCCAGGTCTGTTCATAGCACCAACAGCTGTCCCACCACCAAAATGCATCTTTGTATCACATGGTGTATACAGATGCTAATGTTAGTTCCAAATAGGAAATCATGCTTGAAATTAACAGTGGAAATGTACTTAGAAAAACATATAGTATGACACCTCTATGCTATCCATAGGACAAATCAGCTGGAAAGGTAAAGTTGTCACCACTGATCTATTTGGTTCGTTCTTACGCAGTACATTGTATTGGTCGTTTGTCGTGTGCATGCGAGAACATGTACACAATTACACATGGCATGTACAAATTTGATCGCGCGTGTTACTTACAAAGAACATCTACAAAACCATAGGCTGTATCAAATTTGCGTGTGGCCATGTTCATGTACTCTCTAACCCAGGCATGGTGACGGCAATCAGAGAGATTAAATGCAGCGAGTGTGAGCTCCGGAATCGCCGCTTGTTGGTACCTGAACCCATTAGACCATCCACTATGTGGATTCGGCTCAAAGAGAAAATGTGTCAGGCTAAGAATCGACTCAGTTTCTCTACTATGTGTTGGTTCGCTTTCATCAGAGTGATGGGCCCACTGAATGCATGCTGGTTGTACTACTCTACTGCTTTGCATGTGCATGCATGGGAAGAAAAGAATATTTAACTAGAAGAAACAAGCTTGGAACCGAACCAACATTAGGGTGCGCTTCTGTTGTCGGAAGCGAGAGTATGATGCTCTACAATGTTTGGAACCGGTTCCAAAGCCACCAGGGTTCGCTTTTGGGCAACATAGTGGATGGTCTTATGGGCTGTGCCGTCAGATCGCCGCGCGGTCAGAACTGGGCAGCGTGGGCTGGCAGCTGGTAATAACGATCGGCCGGCAGCGGCTTCCTGGCTCCCATAAACGCAGGGGGTTCAGATTGGCTGACGTTATGAACCAACGTTATTGGCTGACTTTGACCTCTAATCCACCATGTATTCTGCATCCAATGGCTGCTGTCATCTTAGCTCTCTCACTGTAAAAGACCCAGCCGATGCATCAGCCCAGAATGCCCAAGTCGTGGAGTGAGGATCATGTCGCTAGTTAAATCCATGGATATGCATTGTTTAGTGCTTTTTTGTTTGCTAAATCAACCCTGAGTGCTCTGTTTTAGTGCCCAGCTTCAAAAAGTATCGCTTTACTGTTAGGCACCCAATTTCAATGCAGATCTGTTAGGCACTTTGACTAACAGTAGTATCAAACTGGGTGCTTGCTTAGAGATTCTCTAACATGTGATCCAAAATAGGGCAAAAAAAAGTAGTTTAGGCATTTTTTTTTTGCGAAACACAGTACAACGCAGACACTCATATACACGAGCACACACTCGCCCCTATGAACGCACGCACGCATACCCTACCCCTATGAGGACCTCTGAGATACCGAGTCGGCGGGTCGAGTCTTGATATTGACAAAGTCACCATGGGTGTCTCACTGTCGACGGGAACGTCGCCTCCCACTGAAGAATATTCCGCCTTAAATGAGAAACACCAGCGTCAAACCTGGGATTTGAACTCTGGTGGGCTTGGGGCATAATCACCCTCCTAACCATCTTGCCATAGGCAAGTTCTCAAAGCAGTTTAGGCACTTGTCTCTGGTTTATAGGACACGAAATTAAGGGTACACATTTTAGATGATTTAAAATAGGGGTTCGGTTAATTTCCAGATAGTGCAAAATAGGGCATCGACCAACACATGAAACGTTAAAATTTAAAACTTTGACACAGTTGAGGTCGTCGCGTGGTGGCCGAGCCGCCATGCTGCATAGTCGAATGCGTGGGCGGCAAGCTCCGGTTGGGCAGACGCGCGGTCGTTCTTATGTGATAGGGCATGTGTTTGGTGCCCCAATTTTGTAGCACGACAAGCAAATTTTTAGAGAGTGATGCAGAAATTTGTGGCATTTTTAGGGATTGGGCACGTGATGGAGCATTTTTATTTTAATCTTTGGTGCCCTATATGACGGTAATTTCCTGTTGGACATGCTTTTAAATCTTTTTTTTAAGATAAGATGCTCTTAAATCTAGTGCTAAGTGGAGTGAAATTCTATACTGAAGTCTAGAACAGAAGCAACAATTCGTATTTTCTCTCTGATATTAGCCTTCATTCCCAACTTGGCCTACTGTGTGGGGCTTTTTTCTTGCGTTCAGCTAGGTCATTTGCACTGAGAGAGCTAAGATGAGCAGCAGCCATTGAATGGAAAATGCATGGTGGATGTGAGGCCAAAGTCAGCCAATGACGTTGGTTCACAACGTCAGCGAATCTCAACCCAAACGCAGGCAGCCTACATCGTTTATTTCTTGTACGGCCGGCCAGGGTCGGAAGCTGGGAAACAGCGGGAGCTACGCAAGCTATACTCCTACAAGCTAGCCGCGCCATGAAGGCCGAAGAGCAGCAGCTGCTCTGTCTCCGGCGAAGCAAAATGATCCATGGCTAGCTGCTAAACATTACCCTGCAGGACTTCAGTCTTCAGATAAATGGAATATGTTAACTCTAAAAAAATGGAATATTCGTCAACCTGTATGCTCCGAATGTCAAATCCTTCCGCCGTGAACAGTTTATGTCTCCCAATGTCAGTTAAAACTTGCAAGAAAAATTCAGGTAACGATGGTGGGGAAAAAATCTTTTTTTTTCTTTTTCGAAACGAAGGCAAAAGCTTTGCCTCAGATTTATTAAGAAGAAGGTGTCCGGTTTATTAGTGGAAGAAACCGGGCGAAAACCAAACAACAAAAAACAACACAACAACAAGGAACCCACACAAACGCAAAGACCAACACCTACGACGGCAACATCCAGAAGCAACCCGACCGCGCACAAACTCGCCCAACCTAACCTAACCACGAACCGACAACATGACTACCTCAAAGGTCTCAACAAACATGTGGAAGCGGAACCTTTCCTTGCAACGCGAAGCTTCTTACCCATCTTCCTGAGAGACTTCTCACCTTCATGATTTCAGCATCTGAAGCTATCCCCATCAAGACACGAATAATCTCCTTGCCATATCCAGGACGAGCCGCCTCCAAATTGAGAAGCAAAGCAGGAACCTCCTTGCCCAACAGAACCTTGGAGCTAGGCGCCAACACACGAGTCTCAGAAATCTGGGCACTCAAGATGGTGGGGAAAAAATCGTCAACCTGTCGGGCGGTGAAGACCAGATGCTTGTGAAAAGATTAGTGTTCAAGAGGTTTACTGCTTCTTCCGTCTGAACTTTTTTCTTCCCACACCAGAGAAACTCCGCACCAAAACTCCAAGATGATCATCTTTTTTTTTTTTTTTCGTTTTTGTTTCGAGGGAGCACATATCCAGCGGCGGGCATAAGGGGTGGTCAATCTGTTGATGAAACTGGGCGCCCTTGCACAAGACTCTGGCTGCGCGTTGGGTTAATATGGTTAATTCGGTTCGGTTTATACGGTTTTTTATTTATACGGGTTCAATACTTCGGTAAATACGGTTTTGTACGAGAATACGGTTCGGTTTCGGTAATAACCATTTAATTTCGGTTCGGTTTCGGTAATAACCAAATTAACCTAAGTTGACGCGAATTTTAAATGCCAATTTCTTTTTGTGGCCATATATTACAAAATAACGGAATAGACTATAAAATTAATAGGCATATGATCCAAAGTAACCAAATAACCCATAAAGTTAATAAAAGTCTATACAAGTAGCAAATCACATGCTACAAGTAACCGTAAAGTTAATAAAAGTCAATAAAAATAGCAAATTAATAAAAGTTAATAGGCATTTCGGTTTTTTGGTTAACCATTCAGTTTTCGGTTATTATCCGTATTAACCGCAAGGCATATGGTTAGTTATTTTACTAACCGTAACCTTAACCGGAAACCAAAATACCACAATTTTGGTTCGGTTTCGGTTTTTTCAGTTCGGTTTCTCGGTTTCGGTTAACCGTGCACAGCCTTACACAAGACGCATAGTTAACAAGGTCTATTTCCCCTTTTTTTGCATTCAACTTCTCTTTGTATATTCATTTGCACAACATAATTAACATCCAAGCATCCTCCCTAATCTGCAGGCTGCCCTGGACTGGCTCCGAGTTGAAGTGGTTGTGCTGCCATGTATTAGAAAAAGACATAGCACTACTAGTTTTTCAATATCCGCTAATATAGATATAGGGAAAACGGAATGCGCAAACAGACCATGCACTAGGACAAGTAAATCCTTAGAACAAAGGAAATATACTGCATGTATCGTTCAGTACAAAATACAACGAATATATGTATCGTCCAGTCTGGGGCAGGGTCATCGCTGCTGTCGCTCTCCGAGCAACAGGCGGCGCGACAATGGGAGTGGTCGAAGAACTTGACGAAGAACGTCCCAGCCCATCAAATCTGAACTGGGCGATGTACCGGGCTTCACCCCATGAGCCCGCAGGAAGGAACGCTAACCCTTCACAAGGAACAGCCTTCCGTCGGCATCAAGTTCCGTCTCCAGTCACGTGGGGCCGTTGTGGCAGCCCTCCACCCGCATCCACGTCACCTGCAGACCAGACTCTGCCACCGACTCCGCGAAGGCCTCAGGAAGCTGTAGACGTCTTCTCGGCTTCCCATGAAGAGAGAGAACAAACTCGAAGGATAACCCAAGGGGCCGGAAGATGAAGGGAGAACGCGGGACGACGAGCCACCCACGTGGGCGTCGCCGTGGCCGCCCGTCCACGTCGACGGCGGTCGCGACTACGGCCACTCAGAGGACGGCGGGCGGATTCGGCAGAGGGGGCAAGCGGGGGGTCCACGCCCTGCCGGTTAGAACGAGCCCCACCAGTCATCGGCACCGAGGAGATGGAGGAAGAGAGGAGGCCAATGAGGAGATGAGAAGGAGGGCAGTTGCGACTCTGCCCCCGTTCTTATAGCAATGAGAAGGTGGGGACGCGCGAGGATCGGGCGGTTCCTATCCCGCCCGCATTTAAGCCGACCCGCGCACCCAGGAGAGTCGTGGGCCCGCGGCCCCAGGCCACGCGGCAATCGCCACTCTCACCGAAGCCGGGGCGCCTACACTCTAATGCCTGCCACCCGGACGACGTTGGGATAAACGCCGGATCGAGCAAGCCAGGAGCTCAAGCTGCTGGGCGTCCCCAGGCAGCCTTCAGCCACTATCTGCCCGAGGACGCCCGGGAGCTACTGTCGGCGCCCGTGGAACGGGGGTCCACTGCGCCCTGGGCACGCGCTCCCGGGATTCTCCACCAGCATCCCACGATTCAAGAAAGCAGACGCCAGGAAGCCCGGGGGGAGCCCCGGAGACCCCTTGGACCGTACCCGATGCAGGGCTCACCCCGGCAAGGGCCCAGTCAACACGGGTAGGCGGAGGCCTGCAACGTGGCATGAGATTCCTGCGCCGCTACCCGGGAAGGGTAGCTTTGCAGGGAAGGAAGGCGCAGCTGACGTCACGGACAAGACTAGTCACGCCTGTTGTTGGGCGCAGGCGTAACATCGACAAGACGGGCGCGCTGTCCCATCCGTGCAGGCGCAGAGCTCGACGCGATGCGGGCCATAGACGAGACTTGACTTGCCGTCACTTCGGTCTCGGTGGGACAGGCGGCATGGAGGACAGCACGGCAAGACGGTGCCACGAAGGAGGCCGGCGGCTGCCACCTGGACCGGGGCGCGACGCGTGCCCTACCTCGGTGGCACGCCCCAGCACGACCACTTGTGGTGTCCCCTTGGCATATAAAAGGAGTCCCTTGGTCGAGTGTAGAAGGGGGGTGATCATTGCTAGCGGCAGCTCTTAGTCTTAAACTGGTACTCGGAGGCTGGAGAGGAGACACCTCGGGAACCTCCCGGAGTGGAACCTAGCAGCTCACGAGTGTAGAGAGCGCTGGTAGTTCATCCACTGTAACTCAGCAACATCGCAATCCAACCAGACAAGCAGGACGTAGGGTGTTACGCGGCGACGCGGTCTGAACCTGGGTAAAATCTTGTGTGTTCGTGCTTGTGCTCGGGGACCGATTCCGGAGCACCTCGTGCCTCCTACCGAACAAACAGGGGGTGTCTAACATCCCGGTGTCCGCGTACCCACACTCGACATGCTCTCTATAATAGTTGGTGCGCCGCTACCCCATGGAATCCCACTATTTCCGTCCAATATAGTCTTCGCTCATCTTTTCCATGATTTATTTAAGCAATCTTCAGAAATTGATAGATCACTCTTTTCCCATAGCATGCGAGCCTCAGGATCGCCCTTGCAGTCATACTAGGCGTCGCAACACTAGTTGTGGTTCTCACTGAGGCATGTTCCATGGTCTATTGGCGATCTTGGAGCAAATGCGGAGAAGAGGAGACCATGGCGATGACGATGGTGGAGACCTGGAGCTCGCTGAAATAGCGCAGCTGCCACCAGCTCCCCATCATGATCCACACATCTCAGAGCAACGGTGTTGAGGTACCATCTCAAATATCCATCGAACTTCAATAGGTGATAGCTACATTCATGGCGAATCTCAAAGATGGATAGATATTAGACTTTGCTATTTTGAGGATGATGTACGTGTGTGCGTACTGACCGGATCAACAGAGTAGAGGATGTACGTTGAGGTCGATCATGTGCACGTCAACGTGCAAGAGAACGAACCGCGCGAGCACAAAGTCCAAAACATGGCTTTCTGGTTTAATTAAGTAGCTCGATTTGCATGTGATAGTGTGGTTGGAATTTTAAAGTTTCAATGAGGCCAGTGAGATGAGACAAAAGAAGCTACATGTGCGTATCCGTTTGAGAGTCTAAGTCAGAGCTCTTATGATATTTCCATGTTTTTTTTTTTGTTGCTTATATAGACTTTTATTTATTTGTGGTGCCTTGGGTATATCCTCTGTCATCTCCACCTAACCATACCATATAAGAATTTAACATTAAATCGCACAGAGCTACCTTCTCCAATAGAAAAGGTCCATTTGAATCTATCAATTATTGTAAAATTAAGTCGAACCAAAAGGTGATTAGATCATGTCATTACATTCGGTCTCCACACTTACTACTAGTGGTTTTGATCAGAACGACGAGGCATTCGACACATGTGGCGTCCCAATCAAAATTGTAAAATTTGGAATAAAATAAATACGACAAGGTACAAAAATAAACAGTAATTCTCCATATCTTTTTTAAATAAAATATAATAAATGGAAACAAATTCTGAAATTTAAAAAATAACTCGAAAAACGAAGAAAACAATACTAGAAACCTAAAAAAGCAAAAAAAAAAAAATGTTCTCGGAACCCTGCTAAATGATTCTTAAATTGGTAAACTTTAGAAATTTTTGCATGCCTTTTTAATGATTATTGATGTTCTGCATGTATAAAATACGGAGTTTTTCACTTACTTTTATGGGGTATACATTTATACCTTTACTTTCTCATTTTCCTTGATAAATCCTCATTTTTTTAAATGATTAGACTTCCATGTGTGTCAAACGCTGCTACGTCATCGAAAAAATTGCTTTTAGTGAGGAAGTTACTCAATATACTTTACGCCAAATGCTTGTTTGGAATCTAGAATTTTGATGAGGTTGATCAAATGAGACAAATGTAGCATGCGCTCAACTTGAAAGCCTAAGTCCCTAAGTCATAGTTCATCCAATACTTCCATGTTTCTTTCCTTTAAAGATATTGACTTATTTGGGACTACTTAGGCCAACCTCACATGTTGTCGTTCTTAATTTAAGTAAATAATATATATTAGAAAAAACAATCCTTTTCAAATGGAAAAAATTGTCCCTAGAAATATTGCCAAAGTTTAGGCTGGTCCCTCAACTTTAACTAAAAACATAGTTTGGTCAAAAGGTATATAAATCATCTAAATTTGTTCTCGTGCCCCACTAGTTTTGACCGAGATTAGAAGATTGTTTCACAAACATGGTATCCTAATCAGCAAAATTTAACTTTAAAATAGTAAAAATAGGGAAGAACATAAAAATGATTTTCAAATAAAGTAAAACCTAAAACAATAAGGAAACCTCAATCTTTCAAAATTAAAAGGTAAAATAATTATCAAATCCAAGAAGTGTAGAAAAATCACGAATGCTCCAAAAAGCTTGCTAAAAAATCAACTGAAAACTGATGAAATACTTGTAAAACTTTTATCAGGATGTATGGTATTTGCTTAATATAAGTCTACGTTCCACATTTAAATTCGGTTATTTTTTGAGATATTTATAATACTTTAATAACATCCATTTCTTCCTTAAAAAATCCTGAAACTATTTTGAACCAAGTTTCTACAAAGGATATATATTTACTTTTGAGTAAATGGCTGGGAGCACTGCATTTCAATTACAAGAACAGAATTTTGTACAACCAATTTACATCAACTAAAAATATACTTCTCATTTTCTTATCCTCCAATCCAAAAAGTGTGCCATGGGAATGCGAACGCGCGGATGAGTGGAGCTAATTTTTTTTTAATAATACATTTTTTTAAATAAATTCGAAAAATATTACGCAAAATAACGAAATTTCAAAAATAATACGGCCTCGGCCAGGCCTGGGCCGATTAGGTCCTGTCGGCCAGGCCTGGGCCGATATGTGCTGTCGGCCGCTCTGCGCGTGGCAGAGAAACCGGTCGGCCAGAGCTGGGCCGACTGGGCCTATCGGCCTGAACTGGGCCGACAAGAGGCTGTCGGCCCAAGCTGGGCCGAGAGGATCTTCCATTTTTTTCCACCTCTCCCTCCTCTTTTTTAGCCACAAATGCAGACAAATTACAGATGAAATCAAACTCCAAATTTAAATCACTGATGCACACATATAAAACATTGTCTACAAACACTGATCCACACATATTACAGATTAAAACATAGTCCAATTTTAAAACATTGATCCTCATTATTACAAATAAAAGCACAGTCCAAATTTAAAACATCCTAGTTTCTTCCCCTTCCTCTTGGTCCTCGGCTGCCTCGCCCACGTGGAGCAGCTGCTCTAGTTGCCGGAGCAGCATTCGTAGGTGGGAATTTTGTACAAGCAGTGTCCCTGTGACCAAAATCATTGCACAAGAAACATTGCACTGTCGGGCCTCCGGCTTCAGATTCATCCATACCATTTCTGATACGCTTGCACGGTCGTCTACCTCTACCAGGACGCAGTAGCCTTGGGTCGGGGATGTACTGCCTTTCATTAGGATCAACCGTGTTAAAATTACCCACAGCTCGAAATCCCACCATTTCACCGGTCCAGGTATTAAGAACAGACTCGTTCAAATAATATGGTGAAACGAACGAGATGGCTGATAGTCCGAGTTGCCCACACGCAGCCAATACATGGGAGCAGGGCAGGTGAAGCAATTTTGGTTTATTGCATGTGCAGTCACATGTTGGTCGGGCTTCATTTCCAATTCTCACCTCATGCGTTCTGAGCTGATTTCCGCAACCAAACTTGTCAGAAGGTAAGCGTACCTCGAACCTCCTTTCTTGATTTCCTATGGCCTGCACAGCATGAGTACGAGCTTTTGCCATCTTCCTATCCATGTACTCCGTAATCTTCTCACAAAAAGGTGTGTTTGGGTTGTTAACGATATGCATGTGAGCTTTCTGGCGTCTTTCTCTGAAGTACTTGACTGTGCCCTCAAAAATACCCTCCACAATGGCTGTAAGTGGCAATGCCCTATTTCCTCTAAGAACGAAGTTGTATGTTTCAGCAAGGTTGGTAGTCATAACACCGTACCTGGCTCCATAAGTGTCGTGCAGCAAAGACCACCTCTCAAGAGGCTCGTGCTCTATCCACTGCTGAAAGTTTTTGATCAACCTCCCAGTCTTTCTCCTAACACCAGGCGGATCAAATCCTGGCAAGTCACAAAGCCCAACAGGTACATCCTCAGCTGGTGGAGGTCCGGTTGCTAGCTGTTGCGCCACAAGTTGCACATGTGCTGCTACTGCAACATTTCTTGCAGCTCTCCTCTGCCTAACATGCTGGTTAGTGAAGTCATCAAGCTTACCACGTACGAATGTGTATTTCCAGAATTGGTTCTGCTTGCACAGTTTTTTGAATAGATTCATCAAAGCCTTATCTCGGAACTGTGAGAAAAAATTGGCCCCCAAATGGCGCATGCACCAACGACTCTGCAGGTCTAGCCATGGCGTTTGTTCCGCGGCCACAGGGTTTGTGAGTGCCTTGACGGCGTTCAGTATACCAGCATGGCGGTCATGAAGGATGCACACGTTCGGCTTATCTTTTACTACTGCTATTTTAAGCTGCCTGAAGAACCAAGTCCAACTTTCAGTGTTCTCGCTCTCCACAAAAGCAAATGCAAGTGGCACGATCTGATTGTTGCCATCCTGACCAATGGCAGTCAAGATCTGTCCCCTATACTTGCCAGTAAGAAATGTACCATCAACACAGATAACTGGTCGACAGTGAGTGAAAGCTTCTATGCATACACCGAAAGAGAAGAACACACGATGCAGCACCTTTACGTTTGGAAACTCTGCCATCCAAAAGTGTTTGACGTCAACATATGTGCCTGGATTACGGGCCTGCAATGTGTAGAGGAGCCGAACAACTGAGTCATATGAGTCTAGGAACGATCCGAATCTTTTCTCAAGTGCCATCTGCTTAGCCCTCCAAGCTTTGCCATAAGATATTGTGTACTTGAACCTGGTGAACACCTTATGTATAATAGCCTTCGCTTCCATAGCTTTGCCCTGTACTATTTCTGAGTACAGCAACCGAGCTATAAGCGTCGACGAAATGTTACGATGATCTTGAGGAATACTCTCAATTCTACATGTGTGCTGTACTACGTCGCTCACTTTCCAGTTTATGCCGAAGTGAGGACGATAACCGTGCACCCTTCCAGGACACCCTGCTACCTCACATTCCATTGTCAGATATTTTTTACTCGACACCTTGGTTTTGAATGTCTTGCAAGTCGACATTGCCCACTTAATGATTGCATCTTGCAAATGTTGCTTGTCGGTATATAGAGCACCCGCAGAAACCTGGTTCTGATGGTATTCCCAGGCAGAATCATGACCATCGTTCACTGTCATTGACGACGAGAAATCATGACTCCATGACGCAGGATTTGGCACCACATGTTCGTCATCCGACTCGTCGGAATCATGCCCATAAGCACTACCACCATCTTCGTCTTCCTCTTCCATCATTTCTTGGAATACATCGTCTGCTGCTGCCTCAGCAGCATCTTCATCTCCCTCTTCCATATGCTCTGTCTGACTATTTTGGCCAGATTCATAACTACCACCTCCAACATCTTCCTCTTCCATCTGCTCTGTCTGACTATTTTGGCCATAGTCATAACCACCACCTCCAACATCTCCCTGATTATAATCATGTCCAGAAAATTGCATCTCCTGACTACTCTGGCCAGGATCGTGCCCTCCCTCGCCTTCACGCGGAATCACCTCCTTCGCGACAGGTATCAGTAAGGCATGAGGGGTACATCCCCTGGTTGCGCAGCCTTGCAACCATCGCACCATCTGAGAGGTCCGTTCTATCGGCCTCAAATAAAAAAACACCGGGGACCTTGTCTTCGTCCACAGTGCATGCACACCGACGGTGTCTGTTTCAGGAAGCCCTAAACACGCTGCCAACCAATCTTTCAGCTGACTTATAGACCATGTTTGTGGGTCACTCAGTTCCAACTCTGACCATCGAAACTCACCCAAATCAGCTCCATGCTCATTTACTACAACTTCGCCAGGACCGTAGAAAAACAAACATTTCACTAAATTACTCATCTCAACAACCTAAAAATGTGACACCAATTTACTGTTACAACCGGGAACAACTATATACTTAATATTACTAGCAAAATAAACGCATACCCTTGAAGCGTGCCGATTCAATGGACCAGCAACGTCACCACCACCGCCAATGCAACACCGCTGCACCACCACCACGCTGCACCATCCACCACCCTACAGCAACCTCCACCTAAACTCCACCATTGCTCCAACCAAACAACACGAAATCACACAATAATCCAACACATGTGTAGATCTGAGCTGCCTTAACTCTCTAACACTTCTAGGAGGAAGATTTGGTGGCTGGATGGACAGATCGCCGCTGAAACGCAGTAAGGAGCTGCTGGTTTCGACAGGAAGAAGAAAAGGAGAGAGAGGACGCGAGGAGGAAGATGTGGACAGGGCTGGTTTTAGCCAGCGTCCTGTCGGCCCAGCCCTGGCCGACAGGTCGGTCGGCTGAGTTCTGGCCGATTAGTGCCGCACCACGGCCTGTCGGGCACAGGCCTGGCCCACCATGGGATCTGGTCGGCTTGAACAAAGCCGATATGACCCAATCGGCCCAAGCCTGGCCGACGGGCCCTTATCGGCCCAAGCTGGGCCGAGGCCGTATTATTTTTGACATTTCGTTATTTTGCGTAATATTTTTTGAATTTGATTAAAAAAATGTATTATTAAAAAAAAATTAGCGATGAGTGGATATGTATGTTCATTTAAGATCCCTGGCCACAAACATCACGGATCATCGCTCCAATTCCCAGTCAAACGATCTCTTAGGGCGTCTCCAATGTTGATTTAAGCCTCGGTCATAAGGACAAAAATAGCCTAACACCCGGCCTTATACATAGCACGAGTCGGTCATAAGCAAAAAATACTTAAGGTCGCCCTTACCGGTGTGACCCGGCCATAGCGAATAAAAAAACGGTTTCTTCTCTCGTCTCTCACCTGGGCGTGCGAATTGGGCGGAAGCGGTTGCTCTGCCGCGTCTTCGCGGAAGCGCCGCTGTCTACACCTAGGCTTGTGCCGCCAGTTGACGTCGACGAGTGCCCAAGCACGGCGCAAGACGACGACCTCGCGGAGCCGTGGTCGTACAGCAGCTGCACGCGAGTCTACAGAAGTCGGCTTTGTTCATCAGGAGCCGCGAGGGGAGGTGGTCGTCCACCGGGGAGCGCCGCGCCGGACAGCACAAGAACGTGCTGGTTTCCGCCGCTGGCTTCCAGATTCGGGTGCGCGCGAAGCCAATCGGCGTTTTTCGTTCCATGGTGGTCAGATCGAACGCCGTCTTGCATGCGAGTAGGTGCGGAAAATAGGAGAGGAATAGAGGCGGGCAAAGGCGCCGCGAGCGCATGATGTTGCTTCCCATCTCCACCACGTCCAGCCACTTTGATTTGAGCTCAGCTCCAGAAGATTGGAAGAATCGACGGAGGGAGAGAGAAAGTGTAGGGAAGAAGAAGAGGAATTGAGATGTTTTAGATAGAGCTCGTACACGCGAGCGGTTGATCAAAAAGAGAAAAAACAGGCAAGTGGGCTCCACCTTAAGACCGAGCTAGTATTTAAGCATTGCGAGAGTTTGAGAAGGTCATAGCATTAAGGGTGGACCCCAGCTTATGGTGGCCATAAGAAATAAGCATTGGAGACGCCCTTACGACACTGACGTGCACGATGCCTAGTTCACAGTTGACAGTTGCAGACGCACGCAATGGGTTGAGAGCTCCCTCCACGTGGACCCAGCTACAATTAAATTTCGATGGGGACAATACATTGTCAACTTGGCAATATATCTTGCCTTTGTTTTCATGCCAGCAGATGGATCAACACCCCCGAGATCATGAGCGAGATACATGGAGATTCGAAAGGGAAGTGCACGTGCTTCCATGTTCGTTCGTGCGTGCGTGCATTAGCTGGGGTCGTCGTTCGAGCAAATTAAAGAAACACCACTAGGTGCCATACATGTTGTCTCTGAAAGCCTAGGTTAATTAAAGATAAGCTTAGTTTGTTGCTTCAAGAACAGGGGATATGTCATACTGTATTTTTTTAGGCCACCAATATGCAAGTGATTCAGGACAACTATTCATGTGGTGTCATATACGGTCAGCCTTTTGAAACGTTGTGGTCACATATTTAATAACTGAAAATTGAGGAGTATAAATGGATCAGTTATGTGGAAATGCTATCTTTATTTCATTATGTATGTACCATATTGTATGGAGAAAAGATCAAAATGATTTAGTCCGAATATTATTCCCGTCTCGCTCGGACTTGGCTAGTCTCTTTCCTCTTCTTCCAGCGAGTGCGGAAAATCCTCGACATTATTGCCTGCTGCTTCGGGTGCTCTTTTAATGACACATTTTGTGTGACAAGTTGGTATTCTTCAATTAGTTTTCTCTAATCATAGTGTCTACGACTTGTCAAGAGACTTGGCTCGATCTTTGTGATGTTCTTTCAGCCCAAAATATATTCGTCGCAAAATTGCATGGAACGTAACCTCCTACGACAGTGGCCCGATGGGATGACAATTTTCTTTTCTTTTCGAAAAACAGGTTGAGGCCAGGACGAACAGTTAATGTGCGGTGTGATGCGATGTCATCTTGTGCAACACCATGACAAACACACTTAAACTCGGAGAGATACCGTAGGAGGAAATGCGACGGGTTCGGTTTTTAAGCGTTGGTAGTCACACTCCGAATTGAACGGAGTAGCCTAGGGGGCATATGGTTACATTCATTTTTAGTTCCACTTGGTCAAAAATCGTAACTCGGATAACTGCAATTGAGATTTCATAGTTTTGCCTAGTGAAACTCCATCATTTTTTTTATGTTGTACTAAACTAACTAAATTAACGGATTTATTACTGCACAATCGGCGAAGATTCTGTCTGTGGACCGAACTAGCTAGCCATTGCATCATCCTTTGCACTATTGCGGCAAAATAACAAGCTTTTTTTGGGAGAAGTGTTTTGGCTCCCGAGCTCATATACTTCTGGTATATGAAACAAACATATACATGTTTTGTAAATACGTGCCAAGTTTCGCGATAAAATATCCGGTATGATGCTCTGCGCAAAAATAACAGAATTTGTACTTTTAAAAAGTATGCTTTTGATATTGCATTTCGACCACTGATTTGTCTTTTTACATAGGACATACAAAATTCCATTTCGCCACGAAATTTGGCACGTGTGTTGGACATTTGTATGTCTTCGCCTCCTATTTTTTCAGAATTTTATAAAATATTTTACTATTTTTAAAATTTAGTTTAATATGACAGGACCATATGATCTCGGGAGCGAAAGTGAACTTTTGGCTTTTTATTTAATATTGGTGCTAGCTATATATATATAGTAGCCGTTGTAACGAACCTCGTGGAGTTATTCCCCAAACGGCAAAAAAATGCTATTGATATGCCATCGGGCGACAACAGAGAGATTTGTTTTTCTGTACTCTTCCGGGCTTAATTAATTAACACCTACTCGCGCTCGAAGGACAGAGGGAGCAGGATAGAGACGGCCATGGCAGCGTCCTGACCCCATGATTAAGAAAAGACACCCTGCCAATCGTGGTTGCTTAGTTCACATCCTGATTTATTAATTCTTGTTGCGCTGTTGCTTAGTTTGTGTCATGTTCATTAATTACATTTAGTTCTTTATCTAGCTGACTGAACCTCTGGCTGTGTGCATCATTTTAATGCAGAGGCCGGAGATCCGTACTCCTTTTTCGGAAAAAGAAAGTGCAACAGTAGAACTAACAACCGGCTATATGAAACTGTCTTATAGTTAGCTCATACAATAGAGTTGGCTATAAGATTGAGTATTAGCTTAGTAGTTTTCTCACATTGTGCCTTTATCTCTCCTTACATTTAATGTTTTTGTCTAGTAACACGTGTAGAGGCCGGCTCTTGCATGAGAGCTCACTCGCTCTCTTTTTACTTGTCTCTCCTCTGCGTAGACGAAAATGCCACCTAGGCGGGTTATAAGCCCACTATTCTACTTGCTCTAAAGCATGAGTACATTCAAGAACACATTGCCACTATAGTTTAGTTGACACAAGATATGTTCACATGAGCATATCTCGTCATTCCTGCCCGCACGTGGCACTGGTATCGCTGGACAATCTTTGTTAGTTAACCAACCATGCGTGTATTGAATTGATACACTAGCCAATTATGCCAAAAGTCCGAACTGATGGAAAGGGCTAGGTAATATTTTTAACACTCCCCTTCACGTCTAGTCTGGTAATCGGTAAGACCATAGACGTGGGGTAGATGGGAGTCCGTAACTATTTTTAATTAAATAGTGCGGAAGCCGGGGTTTGAACTTGAGACCTCCAAGCTCTGATACCATATTAAATTGATGCACTAGCCAATTATCCCAAAAGTCCGAACTGATGAGAAAGGCTAGGTATTATATTTTAACACTCCCCCTCACGTTTAGGCTGGACAATCGGTAAGACCTTAGACGTGGAGTAGCAGGGAGGGCGGAACTATTTTTATTAAATAGCGCGTTAGCCGAGGCTTGAACTTGAGACCACCTGGCTCTGATACCATATTGAATTGATGCCCTAGCCAATTATCCCAAAAGTCCGAACTGATGGAAAGGGCTAGGCTTTATATTTTAACACTCCCCCTCACGTCTAGGCTGGACAAACGGGAAGACCTTAGACGTGGGGTAGATGGGGAGGCGTGAGCTAAAAGTGTCTAGCCGGTCTCAACAATGTGACGGTGTTTACGCTCAGCAGTACCATTTTATTGATGTGTATGGGGACAAGACACACGATGAGACACACCAATATCTGAAAAGAATTTATTTAACCTATGATATTCACCACCCCAATCGGATTGAACATGTAAAATTTTCTTATTCAAGAGACGCTCAACATGCTTTTGGAATTGAAGGAAGACGTGAAACACTTCAGATTTATGTTTAAGGAGATAGAGCCATGTAAACCGACTATACGCATCAACAAAATTCACGTAAAACTGATGTCCACTAACAGATGTTTGGGCAGGACCCCATACATCAGAATATATAATCTCTAAAGGAGCTGTCGTAACACGAGTAGAAAGTGAAAAAGGCAACTGATGACTCTTGCCTTGTTGACAAGCGTCACAAACTACAACTTTATTAACCGACACTGATGGAAGCTCATGGCGATGTAAAACATGTTGAACTATTTGGGTGGCTGGATGACCTAAACGAGAGTGCCACTGCTCCCGTGACACCTTGACACCGCTGAACGCTTGCTTGATAGAAGACACATCGAGATTGTATAGACCCCCACGACATCCCCCTCTAAGAAGAACCGCCCGCATGGCTCGGTCCTTAACAAGAAAATACCATGGGTGGAATTCAAAGAACACATTGTTGTCATGAGTAAATTTTTTAACGGAAAGAAGGTTTCTAGTGATAGAAGGGACATGGAGGACATTTTTAAGATGTAAAGAGTGTGATTGTGTGGGAAGGGTAGATTGACCAATATGTGTAATGCGCATACCTGCTCCATTAGCTGCTTGGACATGTTCCTTTCCATGGTACGGCTCCTGGATGGTTAGCTTGTTGAGGTCGTTGGTAAAGTGATCGGTCGCCCACGTGTCGGCGTACCAAGTCGGGTCCATGGGGTAAGAGACAGTATTGCCACCGTGACCACCATGGGTAACGGAGAAGGATGCTATCTGACGGTCCATGTACCGTCCGTCATTGCCGGTACCAAGATAATTTTTCTGGAACCGTTTGAAGCAACAAGAAGCCACATGCCCAACCTTGGAACATATTTGGCACATCGGCCGAGCCCCACCACCACCAGCAGGAGGAGGACCGAGCCTACCATAGCCAATCCCCTATACTCGGCTTGGCATCAACAGGACCAGGCGATCCTCTCTGCAATCAATTGTTCCCTTACCGAAGGTGTGATTGGTATGATGATGAACATTACCACGTCTCAGGAAGCATGGGAGGTGCTCTTGGCTAGCTTTGCTGCTGAGCCTACTGCTCGAGGTATGCAACTCCGTGGTGCACTGAACAAGATGAAGAAGCTGGACATGTCTGCATCGGTTTACTTCAACAAGGTGAAGGCTCTATCGGACATGCTAACGTCCATTGGACAGCCACTCCGACCTGAAGAATTCACCGCCTATCTGATGCAAGGTCTGGACAGGGAGTACGACGCACTGGTACAGGTGGTCGGCGCTCGGCCCGCTTCAGACCCGATGCCCGTGAGAGATATCTATGCCCAACTCTTGTCGTGGTCTAGCATTACCTTAGGACCTAACGCAAGAGGTCCCCACATCAGATCCTAAAGGATCGTCAAGTCTATTTGATAAAATGAGATTTAGGTTTATATGTGTTTTGTTCACATTTGATCATTCCTGCCCCCACGTGGCACACTGGTATTCGCTGGACTATCCTAGTTAGTTAACCAACCATGAGTGGTGTAGCATTACCTTAGGACTTGCGCAAGAGGGCCTGGAATCTAATCCTCAAGGATCCCCAAGTTTAATTTATTTTATAAAATGAACTTCAAGTCTATGTTGGTATGATATCGTGAAAACAAAAGATAACTTGATTTCTTATGGCCTACTATATGCCATATGGCTGCACACAACCCAAATTACTAAAAAGTTGCTACAATATTCAGATTAAATTGTTACGGTGGAAGACGACGAGCTACATAAGTTGGAATACAAAATACACATTACCCTGTTATAAATTCACATCTAAACTAGAGCATATATTTTTATCCCACATGGATGGCAAAGTATTCGGATCAGCACTTAATCGCCTTAAATCGTTGTTACGACTCTCCAACATGCTTGTTTTTTTCCTTTTTATTATTTGTGCGGCTGTATGCATGCATCCTATCGATATAGAAACATGGTGTAGCCTTTTACCAATTGTGTCAACGTAATGCTAACATATGAGTTCAATAAAGCGCCATTTGTAAAGAATGTTGTGTTAGCTTAAAGAAAACTACTGTCTGGAGGATTTATTGGATTATTTTCAATCGTAGTCATTTATCTATAATGCATAGCAAAATCAACTAAAATAAGCACGTCAGCACCCACAATAAACTGAACATACATATTTCTAAATACGTGGTGAGAGATATTTTTGTAAATAAATCATCTCTTGATTAAGAGAAGATAAACATTTTTAAAATTTCCTCTTTATTCCACATATCATAGGACGTGTAATTTATCCTACATGACCATTTTAAGATAACACCATTGTACACGTCCTATGATCCGGTGGAATTTCCAAAAGTTATAAAATTACTTGCCATGCAAATATGTGAAATATGATATATGGCACTTAGATTTTTCTTTGGTCACTGGCGCTAGCCGTCTGAACTAATTAATTTACCCCCGGGGGAATCTCAACATGAAGACGTTGGAGGAGCTCACGGTGTTGACTTGAACATAAGAAATGGATTTAGATTCAGAAGCGCGTATTAGGCTGACAACACTAGGCACCTGCTGCTATGCAAAAGGGATAAAAGAAGTGCAGATCAGCACATGTGAGCGGCCGGTTGGATCTATTTCTCGTGACAACACTAGGCACCTGCTGCAATGCACCCGCTGTTGAGATCAGCATCAAAGCACACGCCTTGGCCGGCAAAGCGTCGCTCTCCACAGCATCCTCGGAGTCGGAGGTACAGGACACCTGCAAGTCAACGTCGTCACCATTAATCCACGATTAACCTAATCACCCCGCCACAATAGATTAGCTATCGATCCGATCGCCGTCCATCCACCCGTTACTCACTCAGCTCAGAGCTAGATCACCTTCACCCGTTTATATGGACGTGCGCCTCCTCTCGCCACCGGACAGACAAACACAAGCCGAGCGCGCGTGACCGTGACACTCCCGGAGAGAGCGCGCAATGGTGTCCTCGACGTCGGGCGGTGGCGATGGGTGTACGGCGGCGGCTGTGAGGGAGGTGGCCAGGGATTTGGATTTCGTCCGAGAAAACCGAAATTTGTCCGAAATTCGGCCATTTCGGTCATGACCGGTAAAAGTATTTACCGAACGAAATCTTCTAAATTATGGTGAATTTTGGTAGAATAAAATTAAATAATTAAAGTTAAGTTAAAATTTCCTCGAAAATTCAATTTTTTGTCAAATTTCGGTCAGTTTTTGTTCTATGTTTCAAATGTTGCTTCTTGCTTTTCGTCCGGAATTTTACCGAAATTTCTGAAATTACCGAATTTCGTCCATTTCGCTCAGAACCGGTAAATTTGCAAAACCGAAATCCAAATCCTTGGAGGTGGCGACGCTGCGGTTCGCGCGGCAGGTGGTGCTGGGGCGGTGGTTCATGGTGTTCGCGTGCCTGCTCATCCTCTCCGTCTCCGGCGCCACCTACATCTTCGGGATATACTCCAAGGTGCTCAAGTCCACCCTCGGCTACGACCAGCAGACGCTCAACACGCTCTCCTTCTTCAAGGACCTCGGCGCCAACGTCGGCGTCCTCTCGGGCCTCATCAACGAGGTCACCCCGCCCTGGGTCGTGCTCGCCGTCGGCGCCTGCATGAACCTGGCGGGCTACCTCATGATCTACCTCGCCATCGACGGCCGCACCGCCAGGCCGCCCGTCTGGCTCATGTGCATCTACATCTGCGTCGGCGCAAACTCCCAGTCCTTCGCCAACACCGGCGCGCTCGTCACCTGCGTCAAGAACTTCCCGGAGAGCCGCGGCGTCGTGCTCGGCTTGCTCAAGGGGTTCGTCGGCCTCAGCGGCGCCATCTTCACCCAGCTCTATATTGCTATCTACGGCGACGACGCCAAGTCGCTCGTGCTGCTCGTCGCCTGGCTCCCGGCCGCGGTGTCCATCCTCTTCGTCCACACCGTCCGCCTCATGTCGCGCCCCCGCGGCGACAGCGAGAGCGCCACCAGCAGCGACCCGTTCTACTGCTTCCTCTACATCTCCATGGCGCTCGCTTCCTACCTGCTCGTCATGATCGTGGTGCAGAACCAGATGGACCTCTCGCACGCCGCACTCGTCGTGTCGGCCGCCGCGCTCCTCCTCATCCTCTTCCTCCCACTCGCCGTCGTCGTCAAGCAAGAGTACCGGATCAAGAGGGAGCTGGAGGAGGCTCTCCTGGTGCCCCCGACCGTCACCATCGACAGCAAGGCGGCGCCACCGTCCTCCGACCTGCAAATGGCAGAGCCACCGGCGAAAACAGAGCCGCTAGAAAAAACAGAGGAGTCGTCAAAGCTGTCCACGCCGGCGCCGGCAACGTCGACGTCGTGCTGGAAGGGCATGTTCAATCCGCCAGAGCAGGGGGAGGACTACACGATCCTGCAGGCGCTGGTGAGCGTGGACATGCTGGTGCTGTTCCTGGCCACCATCTGCGGCGTCGGCGGCACGCTGACGGCCATCGACAACATGGGCCAGATCGGCAGTCGCTTGGGTACCCGGCGAAGAGCATTAAAACATTCATCTCCCTCATCAGCATCTGGAACTACGCCGGCCGCGTCACCGCCGGGTTCGCGTCGGAGGCGGTGCTGGCCCGGTACAAGTTCCCGCGCCCGCTGGCGCTGACGCTGGTCCTCCTCCTCGCCTGCGCGGGGCACCTTCTCATCGCCTTCGGCGTCCCGGGGTCGCTCTACGCGGCGTCGGTCATCATCGGGTTCTGCTTCGGGGCGCAGTGGCCGCTGCTCTACGCCATCATCTCCGAGGTCTTCGGCCTCAAGTACTACTCCACGCTCTACAACTTCGGATCCGTCGCCAGCCCCATCGGCGCCTACGTGCTCAACGTGCGCGTCGCCGGCTACCTCTACGACGTCGAGGCCGCCAAGCAGCACGGCGGCACCCTCGAGGGCGCCGGCGACAAGACCTGCATCGGCGCGCAGTGCTTCAGGCTCTCCTTCCTCATCATTACCGCCGCCACCGTGGCCGGCGCGCTCGTCTCGCTCGTGCTCGTGTGGAGGACCAGGAAGTTCTACCGCAGCGACATCTACGCCAGGTTCAGGGACGCCGACGGCGCCGAACAGGCGGCCCTGCCGGAGCAGCAGCGGGTGAAGGAGGCCGAGTCAAGCCCGGTCAACGGCAGGAAGGAGTAGTTAATGTGACGCTACTGTGTAATCGATGCCATACGGGTTAATTAGTTTTTTTTTGAAACAACACACTCACCCCTATGAATGAACGCACGCACACCCTATCTCTATGAGCACCTATGAAAGACTGAGCCGACGATCGAGTATTGAGATTGACGAAGCTGTCGACGGGAACGTCGCCTCCCACTGGGAAATATTCTGTCTAAATGAGAAAACCAATATCAAATCTGGGATTTGAACTCTGGTGGGCTGGGTACAACCACCCTCCTAACATCTTGTCAGAGACAAATTCTCACGGGTTAATTAGTTACTCCGTATTTAGTTTGTTGTACTGAAGTGATCTGTTGTGTGTCTGGGGTAGCTGTTAGTAGCATGTTAAAAGGAAAGCGACTGGATTAATTAGCAGTAGATGATGAGAGGTCAGTTCAGAGTACGGAGTAAAACTACACTGACAGTGATGTTTATGCCGCTTATTAGGCTTGGAAGATCTTCGTCACTTAATTAGCTCATTACTAGGAGTGTGGCGTGGGTCCCTGAGAATCGTGGATGTTCTTGCCTCTGCCCTATCATCCCGGTTATGAGCCACCAAAATACGAGGGCATGTGCCAAACTAAAAAATGCGATTGTCTCTCTACAAAACTAGATATGCTCAGGGTTTAAAAGTTCATGAAAAGTACCCACTTTGACCATGCTTCACTCTCATTTCAAATGATGTTTACAAGTTGCATGTTAATTTCTGGAAGAATTAATTTGATGTTTAGTATTGATAAAGCAAATTACTAAGCGACAATAGATGATGAGAGGTCCGTTCTCAATACGGATCGCAACCACACTGACAATGATGTTTATGCCACTTATGCTCACGAAATAGGCTTTCGTCCCGCTATATAAATATAACAACCAACGATACAAGAAACAACTGCTGGGGCCACAGCACAGCCAAGCCCAAACGAGAAAAGAAGAGAAAGAAAGAAGAAAAAATGCCGACAATGGCAGATCGACAAAACTAAGATGGCCGGCAAGCGCTACGCCCACCGAAAAAGTACCACCACGCTCCTAGATCTCCGAAACGTCGCGTACCAAGCAACAACTTCAAGAAGGACTGCGACGATGACGACGTTGCTGCCCAGACAGGTCCTAGGGTTTCCCCCGTACGCAGGTGTAATGGGGAAGGGGTACACTAGAATCGAGGGCGGCAGCAGCACCGCCACTTATGCTCGGAGCATCTTGGTTACTTATATAAGTAGGTCATTATTAAGAGTGTGGTGTGGCCCCCATGTGAATTAGTGGCTATTCTTGGCCCTGCCCTATCACCCAGGCCGAGCCACCAAAATACAAGGCGCTATACCAAATTCTATAACGCGGTCTTACTATTTAAAAGTTCGTCAAATTTTACGAGAATTTGGATGTCGAGGGTTAGCGAAAATTTGATGTTTCGTTAAATATTCTGTTAACTTTAACGTACTAAAAACAACCAAGTCATTCGTCTTTGGGTCAACAAGTCATGAGTTTGACTCCCACGAGACAATTGATACGGTAGACATAACATCAGACAACCAGAGAAGACAGGATGAATGAATATTGAAGTGCATGTGTTGCCCCATGCGTGGTTTTGATAATTAATGATAATCCTTATGGACTAATGGTTATATTGAGTTATGCTTGTAGGTTTGTCCATTGGCATCGCTTGAACTCCATGTGTTGGATTCAAGGTTGTATGTCATCAAGATCATTGTTTATGATGGACATATTTGATATGATTAAGAAGATGAAAAGATACAAGGTTGATCAAGACTAAGTGTAAATAGTGGTTTCAAGTTGATCAACACATAAAGCTAAATGATATACCATGTGGGATCATGTGATCCAATGGTATGGTAAGAAATTGTCCATATAGCTTTGTGAACTAACCCATTATGTGTGTGTGGCATTCCTTTGTTGGGGTTAGGTATCTCTCCATGGGCTTGCATCAAAAGGAAGATTTCTTATAGCTCATGGAGGATGACGGCAAGTGGTGATCGTCATCAAGGTTGAGATGTGCAAGTTCAAGATGGACATCTAGATATCATATGCTTGAAGCTTGCAACCCTTTTGGGGGTACGGATTATCCGGTCCTAGCTGACTCGGATTATCCGATATTGGTCATGTGAAGATGTTCCTAAGAGAGGCACTCCCATCTTGGTGTATGGGGGAGCGTTATGTGAGTCTTCACCAAGCAAAGCACAATCAATAAGGGTGGTCCACTTGAAGAGATCAAGATCGTCATCATCTAGCTCAAGTGGAATGCGCAAGGCAAAGGTATGATCCTGATAGGGTTTCTATTTTGCCGGTCTCGTGGTGTAGTAGGAGACCGGGTTATAGGATAGACGGCGTACTATCAAGAGGGGCTCTCAAGTGAATAACTTGATCGCATCTTTGTGGAGAGCTCAAACCTTTGCATACTTGGCATGCCATTTTTCTTGGTTCTTATTTGGCTTTTATCCATGTGAGAATTTAGATCTTGTGTTCATCTCCATACCAAACTCTAGTTCATAAAAACGGATTTCATTTGAATATTTTGTGGTGTTTTTTTTATGTTGGAGGTTTTACCGGTTCGTCTCTTATAGAGAGGTCAAACTCTCCTCTTGTGGTTTTCCCTCACATGATGGACTATGATGTTTCTCTGCATGATCTTGTAAAGCTCTTCGTTGCGATTCAACGAGCCCAATATCATCGAAATCGGAGTCCGGATGAAAAAAGTTATTGCGTTTTTCGTTTGTGTGTTTCAGGAATTCTGGGTGACTCGGAATTTTCCGGGCAATTCCGGACGACTCAGAATACCGAACCAAAAACAGATTGATTCCGGGTTTTGGCTGTTTCGGTACTGTATCGGTCCAGAACTGGGTTGGTAGACATCCGGAAAATTCCGGACGATCCGGAATTCCGGGTGAAAAACAGGTAGATTCCGGACGGCTCGAAAACTGCCCAACGGGCAGATTTTTGAGGGACCTATTTAAAGGGCTTTCTTCCCCAATGGTTCCCTAACCTCTTGAGCTCATTTTTTCCCTCTCTCTCCTCCATTGTTGACCTTTGGAAAAGCTTGCCTTCCTCTCAATCCCTCCCATGATTCTTGCATATCTTTGAGTGAAAGTGAGAGGAGATCTAGATGTACAATTCCACCAATCCATCTCTCCTCTAAGTGAAGGGAACCTAGTAGATCTTGATCTTGGAGTTCTTGGTGTTTCTCCTCCATTGTTCTTCCTCTCTTATTCCCCCATAAGCATTTGTTGCTTTGTTGGAATTTGAGAGTGAAGGACTTGAGCACTTCTTGTGTTCTTGCCATTGCATTGTGTTGCATCGGTTTGCTCTCTCCACGAGGATTCGTGGAAGTGGAAGTGAAAGTTTGTGAACTTGTTACTCTTGGGTCTTTGGACCCTAGACGCCCGTGTGGTGGTTGAGACCCTTGGTGGTCACTTGTAGCTGTTCGGAAGCCCCCAATCCCGTTGTGGGTTGTGCCCCGGATCGTTGTTGAAAGGCTCCGGATTTCCGCCTCGAAGGATTCCGATAGTGGAAGGTGAACCAAACCTTTGTGGTGCGGTTCATCGGAGAAGAAGGTGAAATCTTTGTGGTTGTTGAACCATTGTGTTGGTTCACACCTCTCCAACGAGACGTACTCCCCTAAAAAGGAGGAACTCGGGAATACATCCTCGTCTCCGCGTGCCTCGGTTATTTCTATACCCGAGCTCTTTACTTATGCACTTTACATTGTGATAGCCTTCGTGCTTGAAGTATTCTATATTGCTATCACCTTGTTGCTTGTCTTGCTTAGCATAAGTTGTTGGTGCACATATGTGAGCCTAGTTTATTTAGCTTGTTGGCTTGTTAATTTAAACAACTAGTTTTATTCCGCAATTATCAAGCCTAAACCGGAAAAGTTTTAATCGCCTATTCACCCCCTCTAGGCGACATCATTGTCCTTTCAAATACGATGCACCTTGTTATCCATTAGACAAATTTTATTTGTTTTAAACTCAAACAAAAATTTCATCAACCTGGGGATATGTGCGAGTGCACTGGATATGCAAAAAACAAACTAACCGTAGATGCAACCTTGGCACATAACCCTGTTTCAAAAATATTTCCGGAGCTAACACTTTTGCATAGCGCAACTGGAGCTCTATGCAAAATTCAACCACACTAACAATTGATTACTATATATAATGTTACTTTAATAACAAAGTACGGATTTTAAACATATTATCATATTATTACCCAATCCATTATAACCTATAAGACACACTTTATTATGGAAAAATGGTCATGCCAACTGTTCAAACTTATACTCTAGAATTTTCTACATATTTTTTTACATAACCATACACTACACCAATCTATTAAGATATTAGTTAGGTTTTATACTTTGAAATATCACCAATATATTTAATAATATTTAAAAAGAGAAGAACATTCACACAATAATACATATATACGTTATATAACTCATCAATTGTAAAAACAAAATTAAGGAGGTGTGTGTTCCCTCTTTTTTTTTACATTTAAGATTTTTTAATCTTGCATAGGTTAATACCTCACGAAGGAAAAATGCTTGCGCAACTCAAATATATTTTCAGTGATATATATTGAAACTTCATAGCCGGAAAACACTTCGGAAAAAAAATTGTATGGTTAACAATGCTAACTAAATAGTATATACAACATATATTTGTTGAAGCTACAACATAATAAAAATATAAAAGTTTAATATAACTATATTTAATTTAACAAAGATTGATAACTTGGGCCGCTGATCATCCTGCCTCTAGCAGAGGCTCAACCAGATCCCCATGGGCACCTCCAAAGGTTGTGGATGGTAACCTGGATCTGCCGACACGATCCCAACAAAGATCAGCCAATGCGGTTAAGAGAAAAGTAACAAGTCAAAACCGATGAGTTGTGATTATTCTAGTGACAAATATTAAGGAAATTCCATAGGTACACTCACGAATATGAAACCATCTATTTTGGAGATCGTGCAGGCGAACCCAATCCACGCCATTGCATTGGCGAGTGCGATCACGGAGAGCAGTAGAGTGGGCATGGCGCATGTTCTTCACTACCGCCTACGACACATCGTACCAGATTGATGAACAATTGGGGGAAATCGTACAAGATCATCAATTGGTTCATCTAATAAAAAAATTAAAACACTTACGGAAATCATACCAGAATGAGATGAACGGTGCAACTCCCAGTAGTCCTCTCGGAGAGACCACAAACCCAACGCATATATAGTGTGTACCGCTTCATATCCGACACGTAAAACCTCACTATACCAAAAGTAGCGAGAGCAATCCTTAAAAAAAAGGTATCCAGAGCAATGGTGTCCTCAACGTCGGGCGGCGGCGATGGGTGCACGGCGGCGGCGATGCGGGAAGTGGCGACGCTGCGCTTCGCGGAGCAGGTGGTGTTGAAGAAGGAGCAGCAGCGGCTGAAGAAGGAGGCCGAGTCAAGCCCGGTGAACGGCAGGAAGGAGTAGTCAACGTGACGGTACTGTGGAATCGATGCCATACTATACGCGTTAATTAGTTATGTAGTTTGTTGTACTCAAGTCCTCGTCTTCTTGCTGTTGACTGTTGAGTGTATGGGGTAGCTGTTAGTAGCATGTTAAAAGGAAAGCGACTGGATTAATTAGCAGTTAATGATGAGAGGTCAGTTCAGAGTACGGAGTACAACTAAACTGACACTGACACGATGTTTATGCCACTTATTATGCTTGGAAGATCTTCCTCACTTAATTAGCTCATTACTAAGTGTGTGGTATGGGGCTCCGAGCATCAGTGGCCGTTCTTGCTTCTGTCCTATCATCCAGGCCGAGCCACAGAAATATGATGATGAGAGGTTAGTTCAGGGTACGGAGCGCAACCACACTGACAGTGATGTTTATGCTAGGAAGATTACTCCGTCGGTTTCTAAATGTAAAATGTTTTAACTTTTTTTTGGCTAGCCTGCCCTATCATCCCGGTTAAGAGCCATTAAAAATACGAGGTCACGTGCCAAACTAAAAAATGTGGTTAGATATGCTCGGGATTTAATAGTTCTTCAAATTGTACAAAAATTGGAATGTAGACTGTTGGCGAAATTTCGACGCTTCGGTCAAATATTCTGTTAGCTTTAATGTACTAAAAACAACAAAGTCATACTTATTTGGGTCAACCAGCGATGAGTTCGACTCCCACGAGATAATTGATACGATGGTCGTACATTAGACAAACGGAGATGACATGAGGAATTGATACAATGCACCTCGTTTTCCATTCATGGTTTTTTAAAATATTTATGTCAGTAGGATATTAGGATATAAAATATTTAATACGCTTGGAAATTCTTACCAGGTTCATTAAGTGTACAAATCCTGGCAATCATCTAAACAGACCTCAAACCAACACATGAATAGTACGCTATCTGCATATCTAACAAGTTTAACATCAGTATACCCCTTGTAGAAATTAATCCTACCGGTAGACACACAAGGAGACAGTGAAACGACTCCTCGTCCTAGTATAGAAGTAACTTGCGTGGTAATTGCAGCCCAAATATGTTCACGAGAATCATCAGCGACAGTCTCGATCAGGAGCACCGGTTAGTCATATTTGGAGCAGGGATGTCTAAGTGTCGTTGCAACTTAATTTTTAACCTGGGGCAAGTTATACTAAACTTTTAAACATTTTTAGTCTCTAATTATGATGTAATTTCAATAAATATATGTTGTATGCTATTTCGTTAGCATTGTTAACCACACAAAAAATTGAAATGTGTTCGGCTATAAAGTATCAATGTATATCACTGAAAATACATTTGAGTTGTGCTACTATTTTTTTTTGAGATATTACCTTTTACAAGATATAAAACCAACTCAAATGTGAAAAAAAAAGAAATAACACACGCATCCTTGACTTTTTACAACTGATAAATTATACAACGTATATGTGTATTATTGTGTGAATATTCTTCTCTGTTTTAAAAAGTAATAAATATATTGGTAGAGATTCCAAAGTATAAAACCTAACAATATCTTCATAGATGAATGTAGTGTATGGTTATGTAAAAAAACATGTAAATAATTCTAGAGTATAATTTAACAGTTGGCATGACCATTTTTCCATGATCAAGTGTGTCTTCTGGGTTACAACGGAGTTGGTAATAAGATGATAATATGCTAAAGATACTTGTTCTCGAAGTAACATTATATATAGTAATCAATGACAAACATAAATAGTAATATGGGTTCTACCATTTCAGCCGACATAAAATTCAGGTATTGTATATGCTCACCACAATGCATCTTTGCATTAAATGGGTATACAAATGCTAATGTTAGTTTCAAATAGGAAATCATGCTTGAAATTAACATTGGGTATGTGTTTAGAAACATATTTAATATAACATGTGTATGGTATCCATAGGACAAATCAGCAGAAAAGGTAAACTTGTCACCACTCATCTATTTGGTTCGTTCTTACAAGCTACATTACATTGGTCGTCTCTCGTGTGCACGGGAGAACATATACAGAATTACACATGGTATGTATAAATTTGATCGCGCGTGTTACTAAAAGCGGCGCCATGTTCGTGTACTCTAGGGCAGCTGCAATGTGCAAAAAAAAAAAAACCACACCTTAAATTCTATGTGGTAATTCCCGTGGTGTCCTTATAAACGGGCTCCATCATCGACTCCGGCGAGCGCGTCGTTTGCGGGCTCGTCTGCAAGCTCGGCGCGCTGAACTTCATCAGCGACAACGCGGGATGCTTCGGCAGCAGGCCGTTCCCGACGAACGGCTGCCTCATCAGCTTCGGCACCTTCGTGACCTACGTCGCCACCGAGGTTGTCTGCAAGTACCCCGAGCAGGTGCTTGTGGCGAGGATCCCCTGCTGTCTGTGCGGCTCGCGGCCGGCGTAGCGCTCGCCCCGGGAGCTGCGCAGAGGTCATGATGACCGGCACTGCGGCCGATGCCGGTAAAGGAGACCCCGGCAAAGGAGATGCCGGTAATCCCGCACCAAAGGTTAGATCGGCGAAAGTGCCGCTGGAGAGGAGGGAGAACCTCCCCGGCCAGGCCGGTACATCCCATGTGCCGGTTAAGCCAGCTCACCTCGAGGAGATCATAGAGAAGTTAAATGTGCCGGTAGTTGCCGGTACAGATGCTGCCCAGTCAGAGGCAGAGTTGGAGGCACGGCGTCAGAGCTTGCTTCAGGAGGCTCTGGAGATGGCCGAGGTGAGAAGAGAATTTGGGATAACTGTCCGTGAGTATAACCTAGCACATGGTTTTACCCCGGTAGCTGCTCGCCCTAGTCGAGTAGAGGATGTGCGCAAGAGAGGTAAAAACCTCAATGCCGAGTTGGCTAGAGATGGTAGATCTAGCTCCAGCAAAACTCCTAGCCTTATCGGTCGAAAAACCGAAGTATAGTTCCCCTGCTAAGACTCTTAGAGCTGCCGAGGCAGCAAGAGCCGAGTTGTCTGGCTTATCCGGAGAAGCTCTCCGCAGGCAGCAAGACCGAGTTAATGAGCTGGTAGCTGTGGCTACCCGGCAGAATGAGGCCTATCGCCAGGCCAACACAGTTGCAGGTGGGTGTTGTTCACTCGGCTAGGGGAGCTAGTGGATCTAAGGGGCAAGCTTCTTCACCGCATGTCGGTGTAGATCGTGACCGGAGTGTAAACTCCGGTAAGAGCAAACAGATGCAGGTGTATGACCCGGCGTGTGCCGGAAAACAGAGTTGGGCGAGGTAGTGCCGGCCGGGGTAGAAGCAATCCCGGTCAGGGCGGTCCAGGTGCCGGGGTAGTTAACTCGGCTGGCCGAGGTTATCCACCTCGGTATCCGACACAAAATCTCGCCCAGCACAGCAGCAAAATGTCGGGCATGTCCAGCAGCCGCAAGTTGTTGAGCAGGTGGCTAACCGCTATGATGATGGTTACTCGGCTATGGAGAAAGCCGGGTATCCGAGATATGAAGGTGCACTGGGATCTCGGTTGGGACCTCGCCAGTTGTCACCAAATGATGCACGTACAAGTTGGACAGGATTTATATGTCCGAGATGCTGGAAGAGCAAGGTCCACCTGGTCCGGCATGTTTTGGACCTCGGATCATGAGGGAACCACCGGTGCGGCACTTTCAGCTAAACCGAGGTGCAAAAACATATGACGGCAGCACCAAGCCGAGGACTGGCTGACAGATTATGTGTCGGCTGTGCATATTGCGGGAGGTAACCGCAGATGGGCGGTGAGGTATATCCCGCAGATGTTGGAGGGGCCAGCCCGGATTTGGCTGAACAACCTGCGAGAGGGCAGTGTTGATTGCTGGCTGGACTTTGAAGAAGCATTTGTTAGCAACTTCTCCAGCACATACAAGAGACCAAACCGTCCTCAGCAGCTTGCGATGTGCAAGCAGAGGGATAATGAAACTGACCGGGATTACTTAACCCGGTGGAGTACTATTCGCAATTCCTGTGAAGGAGTTGTAGAGGCACAGGCCATATCTTGGTTTGCCCAGGGGTGCCGACACGGCTCCATGCTCTGGCAGAAGTTGCAGAGGGAAATGCCGGCCACTCTGGCCGAGACAATCCGGATTGCGGATAGCTATGCACTGGGTGATCCGATGCAACCTTTGCTGAACTCGGGAGAGCCGAGTAGAAGATACCCGGTGAACAACAGACCCGGGCCAGTCAGGCAGAACGATCGCCAGGACTTCGGTAACAAGAGGAGAGAGGATTACCGGTATGGCTCGAACCAGGTTGCAGCTGTAAACCAAGACCAGCCAGATGCCGGTAATAGCCAGCGTCCGAAGTTCAATGGCCCAGCATGGGGCCAGAATCAAGAGGGAAGAGGCCATGGGGTGACCAGAAGCCGTCATTAACTTATGAGGCTATGTTGGATGGGCCATGCAGTTTCCACACCCAAGACATCCGCAGGCCTGCAAATCATACAACTCGGCAGTGCAGCTGGTATCAGCGCACAAGGGGAGAAGGAGCCAGAGCCGGAGGAAATCAAGTGGGGGCACCTCAGAGAATTCCGCCGAGGCAAAACTTGCCGCTTACCGGAGCAAATGCTATCCCGGTGATTCCGCCAGTTCCGAGGCAAGCAGATCCGAAGCCTGTGAATCAGGTGAATGTCGGAGGGAACAATAACAACACTGGTCCCAGCAGGCAGGGAGAGTATCCCCAGGGAGATTACAGAGAAGCTCATCAGAGCTATGTGATATTTGTGACCGAGCCAACTGACAAGAAGAGCTTGCATCGGCGTGCACTGGAGGTGAACGCAGTTATGCCGGCAATACCGAAGTATTTGCACTGGTCCGAGCAAGAGATCACTTGGAGCAGAAGGGATCATCCCCGAGTTATGCCAACTCCGGGAGGTTATGCATTGGTAGTGGATCCGACATTCTTCGGACCGACACTCAATATTCGGTTCACCCGAGTTCTCATTGATAATGGGAGTGCTATCAATATCATGTACCGAGACACCATGGTGAAGATGGGTATCTCGGCAAACATGCTGCAACCGAGTTCTACACCTTTCATGGCATAGTGCCAGGTGTTTCATGTGCACCTATGGGCAAAATTTGGGTTGATGTGTTGTTTGGCACCAAGGACAACTGCCGAACTGAGAGCATCCAGTTTGAGGTAGTGGACCTCGAAAGTCCATACCATGCTTTACTCGGTAGGCCTGCATGTCCAAGTTCATGATATCCACCCATGTGGGTTACCTCAAGATGAAAATGCCGGGTCCTAATGGCATCATCACTATCTCGGGTGATTACAAGCGTGCACTGGAGTGTGCCTCGGCTGGATCGTGCTTAGCCGAGTCACTGATCATCGCTGCGAGAAGAAGAAGATCCATGAAGTGGTGGCATTGGCTCAGTCAGCGCAACTCGGTATGCCGGGTATGGCTAACCCGGAGCAGAATGCAACTTTCGAGGTGCCCAAAGAGACCAAGAAGATCAATGTTGACCCGGCATGTCCGGACCACAACGTCATCATTGGTACCGGGTTAACTGAGAAATAGGAAGGCGAGCTCAGTCACTTCCTCCGTGAGAACCGGGATATCTTTGCATGGTCAAATCAGGACCTGCCAGGTGTTCCGAGGGAGTTGGCTGAGCACTCTTTGTTCGTCAGACCGGATATGAAGGGTGAAGCAACCTATGCGGCGTCTCTCGGATGAGAGGAGAAAGTGATAGGTGATGAACTGGCCAGGTTACTTGCATCTGGGTTCATCATGGAAGTGCTGCACCCGGACTGGTTGTCTAACCCGGTCCTGGTGGAAAAGAAAAAAGATGACCCGAATGTGGCCATTGTGTGGCGTATGTGTATTGATTACACAAACTTGAACAAGGCATGTCCTAAGGATCCATTCCCGCTGCCTCGGATAGATCAAGTGATCGATTCCACAGCCGGGTGTGAGCTGTTATCCTTTGTAGATGCTTATTCTGGTTTTCACCAGATACCACTGAACCCTGCTGATCAAATGAAAACTGCTTTTATCACCCCGTATGGGGCTTATTGCTATCGTGTCATGACCTTTGGTTTGAGAAATGCTGGTGCCACTTACCAGAGATGTATGCAAAAATGCTTGCATGATCAAATAGGAAAAAATGTGCAGGTGTATGTCGATGACATTGTCATCAAGTCTAAGGAAAAGCTACTCTGATTGATGATCTCCGAGAAACATTTGAGAATCTGAGGAAATTCCGGATAAAACTTAACCCGGACAAATGTACCTTCGGTGTGCCGGCAGGCAAATTACTCGGTTTCCTCGTGTCAAGCCGAGGTATCGAGGTGAACCCGACAAAAATCCGTGCTATTGAAAGCATGAGGTTACCGACATGTCTCAAAGACGTGCAGAAATTCACTGGATGTTTGGCATCTTTAAGTCGGTTTGTTAGCAGGTTGGGAAAAGGCATTGCCTTTGTATCAACTCATGAAGAAAACAACCACTTCGTGTGGCCCCCGCAAGCAGATGCGGCGTTCACCGAGTTAAAAAAGATGTTGGCAACTGCGCCGATACTGGCTTCACCATTACCCAAAGAGCCGATGTTGCTCTACATTGCAGCCACAAACCGGGTTGTGAGTGTCGTATTGGTAGTGGAGAGAGAGAAGATGGCAAAACTGTGCAGAGGCCAGTGTATTACCTAGCGAGGTGATCTCGTTATCCAAGCAGAACTATCCGCACTACCAGAAAATGACATATGGTGTCTATCTGGCTGCTAAGAAGTTGAAACATTACTTCCAAGAGCATTCAATCACTGTGGTGTGTGAGGCTCCTATCTCGGAGATCATTGGGTGTAAAGATGCAACTGGCCGAGCCAAGTGGGCTATCGAGGTGTCCCCTTACACTCCTCACTATGAAAGAAGAGATGCCATTAAATCTCAGGCACTGCCGGATTTCCTGGTGGATTGGGCTGAAATGCAATATGAGCCACCACGGCCTGACCCCAATTACTGGAGAATGCACTTTGATGGATCAAGAACAAAAATTGGTTTAGGTGCCGGGGTAGTCCTTACCTCGCCAAAGCATGATCAGTTGAGATATGTGTTGCAGATTCATTTTGCGGCATCTAACAATGTGGCCGAGTATGAGGCACTTGTTCATGGGCTAAATGTGGCCAAAGAAATTGGTATTCGCCGGATAGAATGTTTCGGAGACTCGGATTTGGTGGTGCAGCAAGTCTCGGGAAATTGGGATGCTTTAGATGCCAACATGGCGTTGTATCGGTTTCATGTCCAGAAGATCTCGGGGTTCTTTGAAGGTTGCGAGCTCACGCATATACCTCGGGCTGAAAATGACGCCGCCGATGTACTGTCCAAGCTAGGTTCATCCCGGGATCCAATTCCACCCGGCATAGCCTTGGAGCATCTGAGGAAGCCATCAATCAAACCATCGCCGGAGTCCGAGTCAATTTTTATCCCGGCAAAACCGGAGTCTGGTGCTGTTCCCATGGACGTCGATGTCGGATGCATTTGGGAGAACCCGGGGACTGCTTGGCAGAACCCGGGGACTGGTTACTCTATCTCGGAAGAAGTAATGTCGGTTGATCTCATGGAGGTGGATGATCGGTTTTCCTGTGCGTCCTGTGCCGGAGTGGGCACAACCAATAATGGCATTTATGATGGATGGGAGTTTGCCAAGTAATGAAGTTGAAGCTAGGCAAGTGCAAAGAAGATCCAAGGCCTACACCATCATCAACCAGGAGTTATACAAGAGAAGTGTGACCGAGGTACTGCAGCGCTGTGTCGAGCCGCAAGAAGGGCAGAGATGCTCCTGGAAATTCATCAAGGAGAATGTGGTCATCATGCTTCATCAAGAGCCTTGGTGGCTAAGGTATTCCGGCATGGGTTTTATTGGCCCAGTGCTTTGAACCAGGCAGAAGATATCGTCAGAAAGTGTGAGGGATGTCAGAGGTTTGCTAAAAAGATCACCTGCCAGCCTCGGCACTCAAGACAATTCCAATCACTTGGCCCTTTGCAGTTTGGTGCTGGATATGGTGGGAGAATTCAGGCCAGCCCGAGGTAACATGACTCATATGCTGGTGATGGTGGACAAGTTCACCAAGTGGATCGAGGTAAAGCCATCCGGAAGTGTGATGGTCACACAGCGGTGACCTTTTTGAAGGACATCATTTTGAGATATGGTTACCCCCATAGCATTATCTCGGATAATGGCACAAACTTTGCTGTGGGAGAGTTTGCTCGGTTCTGTGCGGATAAGAGAATTCGGTTGGACATAGCCTCGGTGGCACACCCTGAGGCAAATGGGCAAGTGGAAAGAGCAAATGCATTGGTGTTAGCCGGTATCAAAGCCGGTTGATTGAACCACTGTTGCGAACTCCGGGATGTTGGATAGAGGAGATACCAGCAGTGCTGTGGGGTCTAAGGACCACACCAAATCGATCAACTGGCTATACGCCATTTTTTCTGGTCTATGGGCAGAAGCGGTCTTGCCAACCGACATGGAATATGACTCGCCGAGAGTGGCGCTGTACACTGAAACCGAGGCAAAAAAGCTCGGGAAAATGATGTTGATTTGCTCGAAGAAGCACGAGAACTGACCTTATCTCGGTCAGCTATATATCAGCAAAATCTCCGACGCTATCATAGCCGGAAGATCAGCCCTCGGGTTTTCCGAGAGGGAGATTTGGTGTTGAGGCTAGTGCAACGCAAAAGGCCGACACAAGTTGTCACCTCCATGGGAGGGACCGTTCATTGTGAGCAAGGCTCTGCACAATGATTCATACTATCTTATAGATGCACAGGCACCGAGGAAAAATGTGATGGACAAATCCGGAGAGGAGACCAAAAGACCCTGGAATGTAGCTCTACTTCGTCCCTTTTACTCTAAGGGCGCAGTGTATGTATCTCGGTTTTCCTTTGAATAAAATGCCGGCACTCCGAAAAGAAACTCGGGGACTGCCTTTGTCTATATGCTTGTGTTTTATCTCGGTTTTTTCTGTGTTGTTCATATGTCGGATGATTTTGAGACCTCGTTTCAAAGTTCAAGTAATGTATGCTATTTTGTTGTGATCTTGTGACTCGACTGACGAACGCCGAAATGGCAGTCAAGAGCAGAGGTTATGGTATATGGTAAACATGAAAATGGACTCGGGGACTCGGTCCTAAAAAGATCCGACATATGTCGTTTACTAACCCGGTTTTTTCGTTCCTTTTCCTTGTGTCGGATGACTCTAAACCTTACCTCAAAATTTACAAGTATTGTATGCTATAATGATTGATCTTGTGACTCGACTGTCGAACGCCTAAATGGTAGACAAGAGCAAAGATTACTAAGTATAGTAAACAAGAAAGTAAACTCGGGGACTTGGTGCAAAGTGATACGGCATTAAGCTTGTCTTGTTGAAGCTAATATGATAAAAGTAGCACTGCGAAATACTTAAACGTATATTTACATCTGCACCCGGCATTCCGGGGATTTAATAGTTCAATGTTTGATAAGCTTAGGCAGCTGCCTCGGAGGAGCTCGGAGCAGTTGGAGCGGTGCGAGGCTCGGGAGCAGTCTCGGCGGCAGAAGAGCCTTCAGTGGTTGGAGCAACCTCGGGAGTTGGAGTGGCTGCCGAGGCACCAGCAGTGTCGGTTACCGGCTTCTCAGAAGTCTCGGTTACCGGCTTCTCTGAAGCGTCGGTCGCAGCCGGCTTGGCAATGTCGGTTGCTCGGCGGCAGAAGTGTCGGCAGCTCCGGCAGCGGAAGTCTCGGTTGCGCTGGCAGCAGCAGTCTCGGTCGCTCCGGCAGTGGCAGCGTCGAGAGTCTCGGCCTCGATCTCCTCATCAACGTCATCTTCTTCTTCGCCCTCTTCATCATCCTGGTCCTTCTTCGTCATCCGAGTAGGCGGGACCCGGGATGAAGTGTCGGGTGGGAGCATAACTGGCCATGAATTTGGCTGCATCTTTGCGGCTCTCTATCAATGTCGGATCGGAGGTCCATTTGGAGCCTTGGCGCAGGGAGCGCACGGCGTTGAGGTTGATGGACTCGTACCAGGAGAGCACAAAGGTCAGTGCTTGATCAGCTCCGGCACGAGCTGCTGAGGATCTCCACTCTCGGATCCTGGCCTCGGCCCCCGTCAGACACTTGGACAGTTCTTCAATGCTAGAAGGAGTTGGAGATCCTGGCCATAAGGCTCGGTAAGCTTTGATACCGGCATCAAGAAGGTCCAGGCCAATGGCCTTCAAAGGAGAGATGCGGGCATTCAGAGCAGTCAAGTAATCTTCCATATCCCATTCCTCCGGGATTGGGCCAGCCTCGGCTCTCTTCGCTCGTGCCTTGCGCACAGTGTTGAGTGCAGCAGCCTTGGAGTGGGCGAAGTGATCTGAAGACAGAAAAGCTATCACCAAATTGAGTTATATACCGGCATATCTTAATGTCGGCAAGTAATGAAAGCAAAAGGAAAGGATAAAGAAACTTACAGTCCATCTCCTTGTTCAGCCGGGTGAGCTCGCGGAGCCAGATGTCGGATTTTGCCTTGAGGGCATCCAGTTCTCCTTGAGCCGAGGTAGCGCGAACCTCGGACGCTCGAGCGTTTCCTTGTGCTTTTGAGCAGCTTCCTCCTTTTGCATCAGGGCCTGCTCAATGCCGGTTTTCTCACCCTGGACCCGGGCAAGCTCCTCCTGGAGCCGAGACACTTCTTGCCGTTCCTTCTGAAGGGCAGTGGCGTGCGCTTTTCCTTGTTCTTCAGCGTCTCCTGAAGTTGCTTGTGGGACCTCTTGAGCTTGTTGTGGTCCAGAAGCAACTTCCGAAACACCGTGGTCCGAGCATTGGTGCAATCCTGAAAAGGCAAAGAGTTAGTGCGGTTAGTTAAATTCATGCCGAGTAAAGCTGAGTGTCGGATTTCTTAAAGATTCCTGCCGAGTAAAACTCGACAAGAATCTCGGGGACTGGATGTCGGATTTTTGAGATCCTAAGTGTCGGATTTTTGAAGATCCGAAGTGTCGGATTTCTTGAAGATCCGAAGTGTCGGATTTTCTGAGTTTAATGATGAAAATTTGTGAAGTTCGCGCTGAGTGATCTTTACTCGGGCGAGCACAGGTCACTCAACCCGAATCTCGGGGACTGGGGATTGTGTATGTTTATCATCTATGGCAAGGAAAATAAAAGTTTGGCTGAGGAAAAATACCTCGGCAAGCTTGCTGGCTCGAAGGGTCGAGACTTGCAAATTGTGCATGGCCTGAGCAAGTGCACTGGGGCCAGCTGGATGAGGAATGACCGGGTGCGCGGAGGAGACCTCGCTTGTGTCGGCAGCGTTCCAGTCCATGTGATATTGCTTCTCCGAGCCTAAGCTGTGTCCACTCTGAGTTTGGAGCTGGGGTAAAACCCAGCTGCCGCTGGCAACTCGGGAGACAGAAGTGGTGAGAGCTTGGTGCTCCGGGGTAGTGGTTGGAGTCAACACCACTTGTCTCTCCGGGTTGGCAAGCTGTTTCCCGGTGGCTGCTTGGCTATGTGCGGCTTGGCGAGTGGAGTAGCTTTCCGAGTTGTTAACTCGGTGGACTTGGTGGTGGACTCGGCCGGGGCGGCTGCTTTGGCTGCTGCTGGTGCTGTTGAGGTTGTTGCTGTCCTTGGTGCTGTTGAGGTGCTGCTTTGCTGTTGTTGTTGCTGCTGCTGTTGTTGTTGTTGTTGTTGCTGTTGTTGCGGCTGTGTGTTGTGTGGTGTTGCTGTGCGCCCGAGGTCACCGAAGTGTCGGCCCGCGGGTGTCGGTTTCCGTGGTGGGGGCACCGGAGCCATCATCTTGGTCGAGGATCACAACCTCGGGAATGACAGTTGAGGTGGCGGGTGCCCCGGAGTCACGTGGCCGAGGCTCGGCTGTACTCGGAAGGGGCGAGCGCATAGAAGAGGCACTCTGCTCAACTTCAAGGGGGGCACTGCGTCAAACAAGAAAAATGTTATGTCGGGAAAAAGTTATCCCGGCAGAAGGAAAAAAGGAAGTAAGCTTGTGTCGGCAAAAATATCTTACCCTTCAGTAACTGGCGGGTCTTCTTGCCCTTCCTCGGCTTGACTGCTCCTCTCTTCTCGCTTCGCCTGCGGCGCGGCTGGATCCGAGGATGTGGAGGTTCCGGTTTTCGAGGTACCGGTCTCTGCGCGCTTGCGAGATGCCACTTGTTTGCCCGAGGTAGCAGGGCGTGCACTCGGGGCAGAGCCACCCGGGTTAGTTGATGCCGGGCTGGGGGAGCAAAGGCGATGGGACGAGCGTCAATTACCTCTAGCATTTCGAGGTCATCATCATCTGACCAATCTCGGATGGAAGCTCGGGCTCGAGGCTTACCCGGGGTAGGGGCGCCAGCTCTCGGTATTGGCAGTTGATCCTCGTCATCCGGATCTTCTACCTCGGCGACGTCCGGGGCAGGGATATCTTGGCCCCATTTGGCGGAGGGATCCTCTCCATCTTCAGTCTTCTGCCGGGTAAACCTCTGCAAACCAGAAGCAGTAAAACCGAGTTACTTTATGAGCGGATTATGGGACCGGCATAAGAGTTACCTCGGTAGGAAAAAATATGTCGGTGCAAGTTGCAAGGTTACTTACTTGCTCCGGAAGCCGAGTTCTGTTATGAGGTTCAAGACCCCATTCCCATTCCTCGGTCATCAGCGTGCGGGCAATTGCCTTGACACGTCTTCTGATCTCGGCTTTGCTCAGCTCGTGGTGCTGATCCGAGTTGGATCATACTGGCCACTCATGTGGCAGATCTTGTGAACTCGGTCTTGGAGGGGGGAAACTCGGCGGCTGATGAAGGTCCTCAGGAGATCATCGCTTGTTAGTCCTGCCTTCACCAGCTCCTCCACGACCTTGTGGATCTGGTTGATCTCGATGTTCAGGTCCTTCGGGTTGAGGGACCAGTTGAACTGTTCAGTGGGGGTGGCGATGTTGAATAGCGGCAGGTTCAGATAATCAGCATTGTTTGGGCTGTCCGGGTTCTTCACGTAGAAGAATGTGCGCTGCCATTTCCGGCATGACTCCAGCCCTTGAATCCGAGGTAACACGGAACCCTTCCGAGGTATGATGGTAGCAGCTCCGCACGGGGTCATCTCCTTGGGGAAGTTCTTGTTCTCCGGATCCGGGACACTTTGCTTCCGGAGTTGGAAGTACTTGGCCCAGAGCTCTACCGTGGGCCAAAGTCCGAGGTATCCCTCGGAGAAAGAGACGCACGCAGAGAGCGTGGTAATGGCGTTGGCTGGAAGGTGGTGAGGTTGAAGCCGGAACCGATCCAAGAAGGACCGGAAGAACTCGCTCGCCGGGAGTCCAAAGCCGCGCTCGAAGTGCGCGACGAAGACCACGCGCTCGCCGGTTTTCAGCTTCGGCTCGGCCTCTTTGCCGGGAACCCGGCATATGACTTGTGCCGGAATGCGTTTGGTCCGGACTAGCCAGTCTATCTCGTCCTGTTTTACATCGGAACCCTCCCACCCGGCGCGCTCTCCCTCAACGATATCCTCGGCAGGTTCCGGGGTATTGCTGGTTGACATCTCGGAAGAGATCTGCAAAAGAGACACAGAAGAACCGAGATAAGTGTCTCGGAGTATGTGTGCTATAGAGGAACCGAGATAAGTATCTCGGAGTATTCAGGCTATAAAGGAACCGAGATAGGTATCTCGGAACATTTGGGCAACATAGGAAAAGTGCATAAGTGGCGGGAAACACGTTTCTGTGGCTAAGTGTTTGTGGAAAGATCTACGAGGAAAAATAAATAGAAGATAAATACAAGAACTTGTGAGTTGAAACTTGTGAAAACCCGCGGAGAAACTATGGCAAGATTGTTAAGAGGCACGGTGAAGAAGATCTAAAAGGGATCTAAGTAATTACGGGCAATGGCATCTACGGAGGAGAGAACAAGTCCGTCGGGGAAGATGAGCAAAGTTCGCCGGAGAGGATGAACGTGTTCATCGGAGAGGATGAACACGTTTCATCGGAGAGGATGAACACGTTTCATCGGCGATGCCAAGGGAGATGAACATACCGGAGATTGCGACGGTGATGCAGGGCGAAGGTGCGCGGGGCTTGCCGGAGTTGCGCGTGTCCAGTGGCGGCGCGAGGTGCTCCGATGGGCGGTGGCGCGCGAGATCCGGCGTCGTGCGGTGGTGAAGCTCACTGTGCGGCGGCGGCGATATCGCAGGGGAGAGAAGAGGAAGAAGAAGGATGCGGAGAGGGTGAGGAGATGTGCACGTCCCCCTATTTATGGGTACGGCGCGCGTGCGGTTTCCTATTTTACCGCGTGCAGTTACTGCATCGGGCGCGCGGATTAACCGCGCACGATCGGTGCGGTTGCGGTGTTTGCGGCCGCACGATCCGCCGCATCGTGGGCCACAAGGTGGTAACGGCCCGCGGCGTGATCGCGTGTGGTTAATGGCGCGGGATTCTAGGAGACGCGCCACTGTCAAAGGTACTCGAGTGCTTCTGAGACTTGACGGCGCGTGACGTGGGCGGCGTGCATGCAGAGATGTGTCTGTCTATGTTCAGAAATCGAGGCAGCGCGCAGCATCTCTCTGCCACGTGCTGCGGAGAGATCTTTGATAGATTGTGGGAATCTTTTTGTGTCGGAGAGACCAGCACAAGGGTAAATCTCGGAGGTTGTGGAGAGTTTGGTCTCTGAAGCTTGCAATAAACCGGCATGTGAACGTCAGATGGTTGGGTTAAGATGAGTTGGTCGCGAAAGCTTGACTAGTTTTGTCAGCGGAGTTCTTGTGTCGGAAAGACCGACATTGGGGAAAATGTCGGAATCGGTGGAAGAGGTTGTCAATGGTTTATTGGTTGAACCGACATGGCAGTGTCGGATGCTTGTTGTGGCTGTTTTGGTTGGTTAAACCTGTTGTGGCCCTTCATCCAGGGCTGCAGGACCGCACCAGCTTCGGGGACTAATGTCGGGGGGCTACCCCCGGGTAGGGTCATGATGAGGTAAAAGCTATGCCCAGGTGTGGTCCAAGTTACAGTAAAACCGGCATAACTGGGCTTCAGAGTGTGGTGCAGGTGTAAACCGAGATAGGCTTACCGAGGTAACCTGGGCCAGAAGGGACCGGGGTACCACGCAGGTGCCAGCCAGCATTGGTCGACCGAGACAAGGGATCCGAGATAAAAATCCGAGATAACATAGCCGACATATGTATGTCGGTAACTTGTGTGTTTTCTTATGTGCAGGGAAGGTTATTTGAGGAAGGTGGATCCGGCATATCCATGCCGGGTTATCCTTGTGTCGGGCAGAGGTCAATGCTCCTGTCATATCCCGTCTGGCACGGGAGCGCCTGACACGGAAGCGCCTGACACGGGGGCATGCAGGAGACCGAGATGGCAGGCCATCATTCCATCGCTGACTCCGGGTTATCCGGGAACAGACTGCGAGGCAGAGGCTTGGGCAGGCCCTGTCTTGTCGCTGACCTCGGGCGTACTTTGGAGCAGAGACATGGGACAGGACATGGGCGAGCCACGTCCTGTCCACTATGCAGAGACAATCATGACGTGCAGGCGTGCGTGTCTGCAGTGCCGGTATGGAGAGGTGACCGTTGCAAGTGGAGGGGTATTCCGGTAACCCGATTTAGCCTATATATATGCCCTCACCCCCTCCTGCGTGAGGGACGATGCCCTGAGATACTTTACCACCCGTAGCTTCATCTCCTTCCTTGTGCTTCTCACCATTGTAGTGTGATACAGCTCAAGGAGCAAGCTTGTATTTGTGATACCGAGATATACAGAGAGAGGCAGGCAGGAGTAGGGGCTTTACCTCCTCACGAGGGCCCTGAACCTGGGTAGATCTTGGTGTGCTGGTGTGTTCTTCGTGTGTGCTTCTTAGCGCGCTAGCCCTCTCCCGGATTCCACCAGCGTCCATCGGCCCCACACTTTAGCCATCCTATGGCATCTGCCGTGATACCACCACGACAGTTAAAGTCCGCCCCAGACATTGTTGTAGAATAGAATTGCTACAAGTTTGAGCAGTGGGTCCCAGCTCGTGGTGTGCTTCAGCCGCAACCATGCCCAGGCAAGGCATGGTGACGGCAGTCAGAGGGATAAAATGCAGCGAGTGAGAGCTCCGGAATGGCCCTTGGTTCGCGACCTGCAAAGCGAGGGAGAAGGTCCGTCTTAACTGGCAGGTCTCTCCGCCGCTCGTTCGTACCTGAACCCAATATGGGCGCTGCCGTCAAATCGCCGCGCGGCCAGAAACTGGGTGGCGTGGGCTGGCAGCTAGTAATAACGATCGGCCGGCAGCCATAAACGCAGGCATCCTACATCCGTTTATTTCTTGTACGGCTGGCCAGGGTCGGAAGCAGGGAAGCAGCGGGAGCTACACAAGCTATAAAATGGTCCATGAATCCTACGCCATGAAGGCCGAAGAGCACGAGCTGCTCTGTCTCCGGCGAAGCAAAATGATCCATGAATGCTAAACATGACCCTGCAGGGCTTCAGATAAATGGAATATGCTACTCTAAAAAATGGAATGTTCTAAGTCGATGGTCAACTAATATGCTCCGAATGTGAAATCCTTCCACCGTGAACAGTTTATCTCTCACAATGTCAACTTAAACTTGCAAGAAAAATTCAGGTAACGACGGTGGGGAAAATGGGTGTCAGAGAAGAAACCAACCGGACTTCAAGACCACCTGTCGGGTGGTCAAGACCAGATGCTCGTGAAAAGATTCGGGTTCAAGAGGTTTACTCTGCTTCTTCAGTCGAACTTTTATTTTCCGACTTCAGAGAACCTCCGCACCAAAACTCCAAGATGATTTTCTTTTTTTGTCTTCTGCTTTTCATTTCAAGGGAACACATGTCCAGCAGGGCACAAGTGGTGGTCAATCTATTGAGGAAACTCGGCACCCTTGACTAGACGGCTCATAATATTATAATAATAGTGTGCTGGACAAGTGTTAATGTGAGCACCGGCACATTTTCTACGGTATTTGGAGCGGCTCCTCCCACCGCTCCCTCCAAATAGACGCTCCTTAAATTTGAACATCGATGGTCAAGTTCATACGTCCAAACCCAAAGGCATCACCAGGTCTGACGATCAAATTACAAACGTCAAACATGTGTGGAAATCAAATGGTCGACACGTCCTCCTGTCTCCATCTCGGCCTCGATCTGTATCACCGTCTCCATGGTCGTGCCTAGTGTTGGGTCCGACGGCGTCGTGCTCGATTTAGCTCCAGCGTTGTCTCCCCCCTAGTGCCCATCGGTGTTGGCTTTGGCAGCAGAAGACCCATCTCATGCAACATGCATTGCTGAGAGAGCAAAAAAACAAGCCTTCACCGGCGCTGGGTAGGCGGAGAGGTCAGCGGTCAAGGTCTTGAAGACTTCTTTCATCTTCTTGACCATGAAGTGCGATGCCTCTGAGACCGCCTTGATTCTTGTCGTGTCAGCGACGATGAGAGCTTCTTGGGCCTTCTCTTTCAGGACGACGAACCTCTCTTTCTCGACGGCGACCTTCTCCTTGTCCAAGGTCAGTTTCTCGTCATGCTTGCTCATCAAGGACGACCAGCTGTCCATGAAAGTGCTTACATTAATTTTGCTATGAGGATGCACCATTCTTGTCGGCCTTTGCCTTCTTGTATCCAACATGGTGTCCCTCGGAGGCGTCGATGTAGTGTTTCGGCCCAGGGGGACCGTGTCCACCGTTGAGATCGCGATGGGTGGCTTCCCACTTCTTGTTGTTTTCAAGCTTCACGAAACAATCCATGAACTTGAAGTCTTTGTCTTTGTTGGCCTTTCTATATAACCTTATCGCGTCTTGCAGCTCATCGACCTTTCCACTCGCTTTCCTTCCGCGGATTTTCTCAAGGTCATCGTGGAATTTGTGCATTCGGCTTGTATGTTCTTCCACCTATGTGACATGGCATTCCAATTGTGGTCATAGACCTTGGCATAATAACCATATCTCATTCTCGTTGAATTCATCCTTGACCCTCTTCCAATATCGGCCGTAGGTTTGGTAGGCGCCGATGATGGAGTCGTGGTCAAAACTTCCATTCGTCACAAAGGCACTCGTCCTCGCTTCCACCTCTTGTGTTTAGTGTCTTTCTTCCTCGTCTTGCAAATCTTCCCGGTCTCGACATCTTGCACCTCGACCTCTCCCCCCTCACCGTCGTCCTCCTGCTCCTCTTCATCCTCTTCTTCCGGAGCGCCGGTCAGCGGCAACACATCTACCATCATGGATCATGCCGGTTAGATGGCCGAATATTCAAGCTAATCGCAAACAAGAACGCGCACGTCGGTTTCATGTCACAAACACCTAATGAATGGGGCGCAAAATGTCAGATTCATATAAAGCATTCCCTCAAACACGTAGCCTCCCACCGAGCGCTTATATCGGCACAATCGTCGGGCAGGGCAAAGAGGCATTGGCGGCCACTCACATCAACGCCTAATCGTGGCCACCCCTTCTGCAGAGTCGACGAGTCAAATAACGTCTGGTTGAGGTTGACGCCGAACCCGACTTTAGGTGAGTTAGAGCCAAGGTCATTGTCACTAAACCCGGGCGAGATTCTTGTCCCTGAACACGGAGTTACGCCACTGCCATCGAAGTAGTGCTCCTTGACTTGTGCCCGCGGCACCGCTGAGCACAAGCGAGACATGTACGAGATGGATGTGTTGTTGCTTGGCCGCTGCACACGCCGCCCTTTTCAGTCGTTGGTAAGCAGCAATCGACTGTGCAACTCTTGCTCCCACCCTTCATCTGACATGTCCGCCAGTCTCGCACAGGACTTGCAAGGAACGAGACCACCCCCACCACTATGGATAATCATCTTATGACGTGTACAAAGGTTGATAAGAAATTTTTATTTTAATCATGCCATGAAATTTAGATATAGCAATAAATATATGTACAATGGGTTACTTTTTAAAGTTATGCTATTGATCAAATATCGGTAAATATTTGTTGAGAGAGATTATTGCTAATTAAGAGATCATCTCTTAATTTTCAGACGACAAATCCCTTTTCAACTTTCTCCTCCCCCACTGCAAGGTTTATCCTACGTCCACGTCGCTGCTGCGAGAGCAGTGCGCCCTCAATTGTCCACCGTCTCTGCCGGGAGAGCTGCGCCCCCTCGACGTTCCACTGCCGCCGCCGGGAGAGCTGCGTGACGGAGAGCTTAGGGTTTCGATTAGGTATTCTTTGGCTGCCTGATAATGGGACCTATCCTGCAAATATTCATACAATCCAGGGGGTTTTCTTCATATTTTACAAGCAACAACGCGTGCCTAAATCCACCACACGTGTCAGCAGCGCACATAATCAGGACCAAAATCAATCTTCAACGCAAGTTGTGGTACCTCGCGTGCACGTTCTGTAACATGTGGGACTAAACTGCACATCGGGTGTAAGTTGTGGTACCAAAACTGTAAATACCTCTATAATATCATCATTGTGCCCCTACTAGCGACGACCATTTATATAAACCGACTCTAGGTTTCTAGGAGTCGGATGGGAAATTCCGGTCGACTCAGGGCCATAGAGCAGGCATGTTTTTGTTAGCAAAACCAGCTCCAGGGCTTGTCTCTAATATTCAAGTTTGCACTAGTGATATATGAATATTCCACATAAAAAATATGTATACTAGTAAATACTCTGTATAATAAACAACGAACATACGTATACTCCATCTCTTCCGGGATATAAGATGTTTTACCTTTTGTAAGACGCATGTATCTAGACATGTTTCAGTGTGTATCTTCACTTACGTATTAAAATGTGCAAAACATTTTATAATTCGAAAAGGAAGGAGTAGTATATAATTACACGCATCAGTAGAAGACAGAATGAGTGCAAATGAAACCACTATTTCACAATAATATGACATCCTGAATCAGAGAAACGTTATTGTAAGGAAACAGGAGATTGACAGATTGATTGCTGCACACCTCAACTGGGGCGGTCTGAACTTGTATTCATATACGCCAAGAGATTACTGTGTATACAAGGTTTAAACGGCAGATATAAGGAAACAAATCCTAGATAACCATATATTATCATAATCGAATATCTTTAATAATCCTAGCTTCGCTTGCAGGGCAAGATGATGATCCTGTTTTACACTTATCCATCTATCTGCCTTTCTTCCTCTGGAGTACAAGTTTCACAAGCTATTTTCCAGAGACGATGGCGAAAGGATCAAAATAGGAATACTACAAAGAAGAAAGGCATCGAAGCGACAGCGAGGAGCCAGAGCGGGGCCTTTGCGGCCGTTATGCCGTAATAGATCATCATCGGCCAGAGGACAGCGTGCCCCGCGGCGAGGACGAGAAGCAACACGCCTGCGATCAGGTTGCTGCGACGGCGGCTGGCCTGCTCATCTGGCTCCGCCGTGGCGACGAGGTAGTCGTGGATACCGTTCTCGACGTCCGCCATTATATCGAGCTTCTCTCGCCTTTGAGAGCATCTCCAAGCGAGGCCCCCAAATCCGCCCCCTAAACGTCCGGATGGCTGTCCGCGGACCATCCTAAAAATGATCTCCTACAACCATGACCCCCAAATATCACCCCAAACTGTGGGGACCTTGTATGTGATTGGTGGAATAGGAGAGAGAATAATTAAAGAAGGATAAAAGAAAGAAAAAATAGGTGCAACAGTGTGCATGTGGACACGCCCGGACGCCCCCAAACTCACCCCATATGTGCGGAGGGTTTGGGGTGTGCGGACGCGCCCGGACGCGTCCGGTCACGCCCGGACCGAAATAAACCGGCTTGGGGGCTGTTTGGGGGCCTCGCTTGGAGATGCTCTGATCTGTTTTCTGATAGTACTAGACTCCGCCTGGCTCCTTTGTATTGCGCAGGCTGGGTGGACGTACAATGAAGGGCAACACTAGCTTGCGCGCGCGCGATCGATTCCAAACGATCAATCGGTTTCCGACCAACTGTTCTGTCCATAAACGGAAGGAGTAGGATAGCGCACGATTCCTTTTTTGGCCTACACATGTACGTACGTGACAGAACGTTTCAGTTCCCTTTTTCCGTGCGCGGCAACTGTTCGAGCCAAAAAAAAAAAACGTGACTTAACCGTTAGAATCTATTCCCTTTTTTCGGGCGCACGGATTTGCCGCGAATAACGTTTCCGCACAGTGAATTTAAATAACGAGAGAGCAAAGCTATTCCCTTTTGGCGGCAAGACAAGAAAATATTAGATTTTTTACTTGCAAAAAAACCTTCACGGTCTAAACTATTCCCTTTACTTGGAGAAGGACTAGAATTTTCGAATTCAAATAGAATATGGATGCAAAATCAATTCCCTTTTTGGGCAAGTGGTATTTTAGGGTATAAAATGGGAGGGAGATAGGAAATTCCACTTCCAACTAGTTCAAAAAAATTGTTGAAGTAAAGAGCACCGCTTCCAAGTAGCTGGCAATCTCTTTAGCATTTTTCAAAATTAGGCTATTCCCTTTTTGGGACAGTGGTATTTTAGGGAATAAAAAAGGGTGGGGAATATTAATCCACTTCCAACTAGTTCAAAAAAGGTGGAGAATATTACAAATCGACTTCCAACTAGTCCAAAAATAGAATGGGCTGATAATTTTAACATGAAACAAGCAGGTAATTTCACTTCGACTCGCCAACCATAACCTCTGTGGGGACCTGCCGTCACGGGCTCGTATCCTTGGCCGCGTCGCTATCGCGCCGACGTCCAATTATGACTCGCTCACGGCTCGTCTCCGTGTCCGTCATCGCGGTAAACCGCGCCGACGTCCACTCCCGACTCGGCTAACCCTAAGCTGTTGCTTCCTTGCGACGCACGGCTCGTCTTCGACTCACCAACCATAACCGGTATGGGGACCTGCCGTCACGGGCTCGTCTCCTTGGCCGCGTCGCTATCGCGCCGACGTCCAATTACGACTCGCTCACGGCTCGTCTCCGTGTCCGTCGTCGCGGTAAACCGCGCCGACGTCCACTCCCGACTCGGCTAACCCTAAGCCGCTGCTTCCTTGAGACGCACGGCTCGTCTTCGACTCGCCAACCATAACCGCTATGGGGACCTGGCGTCACGGGCTCGTCTCCTTGGCCGCGTCGCTATCGCGCCGACGTCCAATTACGACTCGCTCACGGCTCATCTCCGTGTCCGTCGTCGCGGTAAACCGCACCGACGTCTACTCCCGACTCGGCTAACCCTAAGCCGCTGCGTCCTTGAGACGCACGGCTCGTCTTCGACTCACCAACCATAACCGCTATGGGGACCTGGCGTCACGGGCTCGTCTCCTTGGACGCGTCGTTATCGCGCCGACGTCCAATTATGACTCGCTCGCGGCTCGTCTCCGTGTACGTCGTCGCGGTAAACCGCGCCGACGTCCACTCCCGACTCGGCTAACCCTAAGCCGCTGCTTCCTTGAGACGCACGGCTCGTCTTCGACTCGCCAACCATAACCGCTATGGGGACCTGCCGTCACGGGCTCGTCTCCTTGGCCGCGTCGCTATCGCGCCGACGTCCAATTACGACTTGCTCACGGCTCGTCTCCGTGGCCGTCGTTGCGGTAAACCGCGCCGACGTCCACTCCCGACTCGGCTAACCCTAAGCCGCTGCGTCCTTGAGACGCACGGCTCGTCTTCGACTCCCCAACCATAACCGCTGTGGGGACCTGGCGTCATGGGCTCGTCTCCTTGGACGCGTCGCTATCGCGCCGACGTCCAATTACGACTCGCTCACGGCTCGTCTCCGTGTCCGTCGTCGCGGTAAACCGCGCCGACGTCCACTCCCGACTCGGCTAACCCTAAGCCGCTGCGTCCTTGAGACGCACGGCTCGTCTTCGACTCACCAACCAACCCTAAGCTTTTTATTTCGTCCCAAATTGTGAAATTCCTGGTTAAAAACTATTCCCTTTTCTCATGAAGAACAAACAATAACTGAACTTTTTTAGTTCCTTTTGATCAATTCCCTTTTTGGGCTAGTGATATTTTTGGGTTGAAAAAATGGGTGGGAGCGCGAAAATTTTCACTTCCAACTAGTACAAAAAATTCGAACAGAAATATAGCAGCACTTCCAACTAGTATAATTTTTTTTTCAAATAATACATGCACTTTCAACTAGTACAAAACAGTTTATCAACAAATAATACTGCAATTCCAACTAAAAATCACAATTATTTATTTTTAAAATTGAACTATCTGATTAAAAGGAAAAATAAACTCTAATTGAGTGTTAAGAAAACAACCGACTTACCTTTGTACCAGCACAAAAAAGAACACTTATTGCTACAAAAAATAAAATTGGATTGTTTTGAAATAATACAACGTAAAACACACTGCACTTTATTTTAGCACAAAAAATGGATAAAAACCCAACAAATAGCGAATTGATACACAAGTTCATTGAGATACAAACAATAGTTGGAATTAAGTTATAGAACGAAAAACAGATAGTCCCGAGAATGTGTCAATTATTACTAATCACATAGCAGACAAATTATCAGGTGGGGGATACTAAAAACATTATTACCAATACACTAGCATATAAGTTATCGACAAGAAAAAACTAGTCAACTATTACCAATCACATAGCAGACAAATTATCAGGTGGGTGGCACTATAAGCATTATTACCAATGCATTAGCATACAAGCTATCAATAAGAAAAAAACTAGTCAAATATTACCAATCATATAGCAGACAAATTATCAGGCGGGGATACTAAAAACATTATTACCAATACACTAGCATATAAGTTACGACAAGAAAAAACTAGTCAAATATTACCAATCATATAGCAGACAAATTATCAGGCGGGGATACTAAAAATATTATTACCAATACACTAGCATATAAGTTACCGACAAGAAAAACTAGTCAAATATTACCAATCATATAGCAGACAAATTATCCGACGGGGGATACTAAAAACATTATTACCAATACACTAACATATAAGTTACCGACAAGAAAAAACTAGTCAAATATTACCAATCACATAGCAGCCAAATTATCAGGTGGGGGATACTAAAACATTATTAACAATACAATAGCATATAAGTTACCGACAAGAAAAAACTAGTCAAATATTACCAATCATATAGCAGACAAATTATCAGGCGGGTGATACGTCTCAAACGTATCTATAATTTTTGATGTTCCATGCTTGTTTTATACCAATTGCTACATGTTTTGCATCTACTTTATATCACTTTTATACATTTTTTGGGACTAACCTATTAACAAGATGCCGAAGTGCCAGTTCCTGTTTTCTGCTGTTTTTGTATTCCAGAAAAGCTAGTCTGGAAATATTCTCGGAATTGGACGAAACTACACGGGAGTCCCTATTTTACCAGAACTCACCTGACGGACCAAAGAGGCGACGGAGAGGAGCCACGTGGGCCCCACACATGGCCAGGGCGCGGGCCCCCTCTGCCGCGCCCTGGGGTGGTGTGGGCCCCACGGGCCTCTCCAGCCGCCGCCCTTTCGCCTACTTATTCCCCCCGACGCGAAAACCCTAAGTACCTGAGCAAATATCCACGAAAAGTTCCAGAGACGCCGCCGTCGTCAACCCTAGCTCGGGAGGGTTCAGAACCTCTTCCCGGCACCCTGCCGGAGAGGGGAATCGTCACCGGAGGCTTCTACATCGCCATGCCTGCCTCCGGAGTGATGCGTGAGTAGTTCATCCTTGGACTACGGGTCCATAGCAGTAGCTAGATGGTTGTCTCTCCACTTTGTGCCATCATGTTTAGATCTTGTGAGCTGCCCTACATGATCAAGATCATATTATTGTAATGCTACATGTTGTGTTTGCTGGGATCCGATGAATATTGAATATTATGTCAAGTTGATTATCAATCTATCTTATATGTTATTTAAGATCTTGCATGCTTTCCGTTACTCGTAGATGCTTTGGCCAAGTAGATGCTTGTAACTCCAAGAGAGAGTATTTATGCTAGATAGTGGGTTCATGTCTCCGTTTAACCTGGGACAGTGACAGAAAGTTCTAAGGTTGTGGATGTGCTGTTGCCACTAGGGATAACCTAACGATGCTATGTCCACGGCATATGTGTTTGTTTACATTACGCACTTTACTTAATGCAATTATCCGTTGCTTGCAACTTAATACCAAGGGGGACTCGGATGACAACCCGGCGGTGGATTATTAGTCATAGATGCTGTTGGATAACGATCTATGTATTATGTCGTAATGCCCAATTAAATATCATAGTAGTCAACATGTCATGTATATGCATTGTCATGCGCTCACTATTCGTCAATTGCCCAGCTGTAATTTGTTCACCCAACATGTTAGTTATCTTTTATGGAGAGACACCACTAGTGAACTGTGGACCCCGGTCCATTCTTTTACACTGATTAAACAACCACAAACTGCAAACTGTTCCTTTTTCATTCTCTGCAATTTAATACTCATTTTCCACACCATACGTTTAATCCTTTGTTTTCAGCAAGCCAGTGAGATTGACAACCTCACTGTTTCGTTGGGGCAAAGTAGTTTGATTGTGTTGTGTGCAGATTCCACGTCAACAGTCCAGACTCCCTCACACTATTTTTCTGGCGCCGTTGACAACCTTCTGAAGAGTTGCTGCTCCTACTGGTTCGATAACCTTGGTTTCTTTCTGAGGGAAAACTTGCTGCTGACTACATCATACCTTCCTCTTGGGGTCTCCCAACGAACGTGTGTTTCACGTCATCAAGCTATTTTTCTGGCGCCGTTGCCGGGGAGACAGCAGTCTTCTGCAAGGGGAGTTTCACGCTTCCAATCTCTTTACTTTGTTTTTGTCTTGCTTAGTTTATTTTATTTTATCTTGTTTGCTTTCAATTATCAAAAACACAAAAAAATTAGTTACTTGCATTAGTTTATTTTCAGTTTTGTTTTCTGTTAGTTATCATGTCTGGTTCGGCTCATCATGTTTTGGTTCCTGAAGTTGAGGTTCGATCTTTTAAGCAACAAAGTGGAGAAAGTTTGAAAGATGCTTGGTATAGAATCAGCGATGCTCATCGTAGGTGTGCTAAAAAATATTCCACTATGATCCTGCTTAGAAATTTTTATGTTGGCATAACTAGCTGGTATAGATATGTCTTGGACACTTTGACGGGAGGTAACTTTCTTGGTACCCTGCGTTGGAAGCTAGTTATATTATTGAGAGCCTAGTAGGAACACCACCTGTTAGTAACATTAAAAATGAGATCACCTTGGAAGATGTTATAAAGAAATTGGAGTCTATAGAGAAAAATTTGCCAAATCTCCTTGATAGTACTAGCAAAGTTGATGAATCACTGGGAACCATTAATGAAAGAATTGCTGTTTTAGAAACTAGTACTATTCAAGATAATCAAAATCTTAGGATTGGTGAATTAGAGGAGGCTATGGATGCAATAAGTTCTACTTTTACCTCTATTAAAACTAAAAGGAAAAGGCTTTTGTGGGGAGAAAGCAAAAATTTATGTATGTTCCAAAAATTTCTAAACCAAAACCCACGGGTGCGTTTAAAACGGATAACGTGTTCAATGAGCTTGAGGGTAAGTCACATAATGGTCTATTTAAATTTTCTTCCCAAGAATTACGTAAACTGAAAAGTCCTAATGTGACAAACCCTGTTCTTGATGAAGCTTTTGATGAATTAGACCTTTCTTCACTTGGTAATACTTGATGCATGCTTTGTGCCTAGCTAAAAGGCGTTAAAGAAAAGCGCTTATGGGAGGCAACCCATTTTATTTTTCTGCAATTTTTCTTTTATTGAGTCAAGGAGTTTGTTTACTTCTGTAGCAACTCCTTTGTATCTTTATTTTCTCGCATTGTTGTGCCAAGAGTAGCCTCTAATGATAAGATGATGCTTAATTTTGATTGCTGCGCAGAAACAGATTTTTGCTGTTCACTGTACGAAATTCCTAAAATCACCAGATTGTTAAAAAATCTGAAATTTTTGTGCGTAATCTTTATGAATGTCTGAAACTTTCATTAGTTCAGAGTTTCTCGATCTGAGCGTCGTAAGTGCCTCGAAAAAATTCGTCTTTGCGGACTGTTCTGTTTTAGACAGATTATGCCTTTTTATTTTTCGCATTCTCTCTTTTACTAGTGTTGAGTGAAATTCTTTTTTGGGTGGAAGAGCTTCACATAACATCAGTGGCTGTAGCTAATGTTTAAAGTAACAAATCATATTGCGTCTTTACAGAACATGTGAATTTTTGATTATGCACTAACCCTCTAATGAGATCTACTTTGAGTTTGGTGTGACGGAAGTTTTCAAGGGTCAAGAGAGAAGGATGATATAATAGGATCAAGAAGAGTGAAGAGCTTAAGCTTGGGGAGGCTCCCATGGATCTCCCCAGCATATTTCAAGAAGACTCAAGCGTCTAAGCTTGGGGATGCCCAAGGCATCCCCTTCTTCATCGTCAAAATTATCAGGTCATCTCTAGTGAAACTATATTTTAATTCTTTCACATCATATGTGCTTTTCTTGGAGCGTCTGTGTGTTTTTATTTTCAGTATTGCACTTTTATTTTCAATAAAGCTTGACTGGACCCTAGCATTCTTGATTGGGAGAGAGACACGCTCCGCTTTTTCATGAGAATACTCCTATTCTTCACTTATATTTGTTGAGTATTCATATCTAGCGCTGTTCAGCTTTTAGCTCTTGTTTTCATGTATCTCTTGTCAGAGCTATTAGCTTTCTTTTGTAGAAAGTACTCTCTTGCTTCACTTATATTTGTTTGGAGAGTTGATGAAATAAATTGATTGGTGTTTGGTTGGTTCAGAAAATGTTGCATGTGGTAATTGGTATAAGGAAAAACTTGCTTAATCTTGTAGATCACTAAAATGGATAACTTGATGCTTGTCAATTGTTTTGAGTTAACAAGTAGATCATGATTAAATTGTGCATCACATGAGTTAAGCCTATTAGTGAAGAACTACCGTAAAGCTTGTTGAAAATTTGGTTTGCATCGGTGGTACCTCTAAGGTCTAGATATTTTCTAATAACAGGGTTTGGTTAACAAGGAAGACGGTATGAAGTCTTATAACGTTTGCAATATGTTTGTCATATAAAACTTGGTGTACGGGTTGATATTCTTGTTTGCTTACATAACCTTGCTAGCCTAAACTCTGTACTGAGAGGGAATGCTTCTCGTGCATCCAAATCCTTGAGCCAAAATCCATGCCATTTGTGTCCACCATAACTACCTATATGTGGTATTTCCTTGCCACTCCAAGTAAATTTTTCATGTGCTACCTTTAAATTATTCAAAATGTTATTATTCCCTTTTTGTGTCAATGTTTACTAGCTCATGAGGAATTAGTGTGGTTATTCTTTATTCTATTTGTCGAGTGGACTTTTACACCTGGACTAGTGGCATATACATCCGCTTATCCAATAACTTGCAAAAAGAGCTGGCAACGGGGTGCCCAGTCCCAATTAATTACAACTTTAACCAATTAATTCTCTTCACACTTTTGCCCTGATTCATCAGTAAGCAATGACAAACAGTGAAATACCTGAATGTGTGTAAACCAAAGAGAAAGAGGGATGATCTGCCTTGCTGGTAGAAATAACGTCCTTCATGGGAGCCGCTCTTAAAAGTCCGTTCGACAGGTAGAATACTGTTCTCACCCGCTACCATTCGTTGACAATTAACAAACACCTCTCAAAAATAGATACTCCTCCATGGTATGTGATTGATGGAAGGCACCCGAGGATTCGGTTAGCCATGGCTTGTGTTAGCAAGGTTGGGAGGAGTATCAAATATTTTATGCAATCTCTATATGCTTTCAAAAACCTAAAAGCTCTAGCACATGATTTAATCCCTGCTTCCCTCTGCGAAGGGCCTTTCTTTTACTTTTATGTTGAGTCAGTTTTCCTATTCTTTCTGTCTTCCACAAGCAAACACTAGTGTCAACTTTGTTACAACATGCGTTATATGCAATGTATTGGACTTGTTATACTACTTTGTGTTGACAATATCCATGAGATAAATATGTTGAAAGTTGAAGCAAATGCTGAAACTAAATTCTTCCTTTGTGTTGATTAAATACCTTTTATTAGAAACTATTGCTTTATGAGTTAACACTTATGCAAAACTGTTTGATGCTTGTCTCGAAAGTACTATTCATGAAAACGTTTAGCTTGTGTGATTCATTGTTTACTCATTATCTATTTGATAGCAAATTATAGACCATTGACTTGGATCACTTCATTCATTTACATGTGCCTTGCAATATTATATGATCAAGATTATGATAGTAGCATGTCACCTCAAAAATTATTTGTTTTTATCGTTTACCTACTCGAGGACGAGTAGGAACTAAGCTTGGGGATGCTGATACGTCTCAAACGTATCTATAATTTTTGATGTTCCATGCTTGTTTTATACCAATTGCTACATGTTTTGCATCTACTTTATATCACTTTTATACATTTTTTGGGACTAACCTATTAACAAGATGCCGAAGTGCCAGTTCCTGTTTTCTGCTGTTTTTGTATTCCAGAAAAGCTAGTCTGGAAATATTCTCGGAATTGGACGAAACTACACGGGGTCCCTATTTTACCAGAACCACTGACGGACCAAAGAGCGACGGAGAGGAGCCACGTGGGCCCCACACGCCAGGGCGCGGGCCCCCCTCTGCCGCGCCCTGGGGTGGTGTGGGCCCCACGGGTCTCCAGCCGCCGCCCTTTCGCCTACTTATTCCCCCCGACGCGAAAACCCTAAGTACCTGAGCAAATATCCACGAAAAGTTCCAGAGACGCCGCCGTCGTCAACCCTAGCTCGGGAGGGTTCAGAACCTCTTCCCGGCACCCTGCCGGAGAGGGGAATCGTCACCGGAGGCTTCTACATCGCCATGCCTGCCTCCGGAGTGATGCGTGAGTAGTTCATCCTTGGACTACGGGTCCATAGCAGTAGCTAGATGGTTGTCTCTCCACTTTGTGCCATCATGTTTAGATCTTGTGAGCTGCCCTACATGATCAAGATCATATTATTGTAATGCTACATGTTGTGTTTGCTGGGATCCGATGAATATTGAATATTATGTCAAGTTGATTATCAATCTATCTTATATGTTATTTAAGATCTTGCATGCTTTCCGTTACTCGTAGATGCTTTGGCCAAGTAGATGCTTGTAACTCCAAGAGAGAGTATTTATGCTAGATAGTGGGTTCATGTCTCCGTTTAACCTGGGACAGTGACAGAAAGTTCTAAGGTTGTGGATGTGCTGTTGCCACTAGGGATAACCTAACGATGCTATGTCCACGGACATATGTGTTTGTTTACATTACGCACTTTACTTAATGCAATTATCCGTTGCTTGCAACTTAATACCAATGGGGGACTCGGATGACAACCCGGCGGTGGATTATTAGTCATAGATGCTGTTGGATAACGATCTATGTATTATGTCGTAATGCCCAATTAAATATCATAGTAGTCAACATGTCATGTATATGCATTGTCATGCGCTCACTATTCGTCAATTGCCCAGCTGTAATTTGTTCACCCAACATGTTAGTTATCTTTTATGGAGAGACACCACTAGTGAACTGTGGACCCCGGTCCATTCTTTTACACTGATTAAACAACCACAAACTGCAAACTGTTCCTTTTTCATTCTCTGCAATTTAATACTCATTTTCCACACCATACGTTTAATCCTTTGTTTTCAGCAAGCCAGTGAGATTGACAACCTCACTGTTTCGTTGGGGCAAAGTAGTTTGATTGTGTTGTGTGCAGATTCCACGTCAACAGTCCAGACTCCCATCAACAACTATTTTTCTGGCGCCGTTGACAACCTTCTGAAGAGTTGCTGCTCCTACTGGTTCGATAACCTTGGTTTCTTTCTGAGGGAAAACTTGCTGCTGACTACATCATACCTTCCTCTTGGGGTCTCCCAACGAACGTGTGTTTCACGTCATCAGGGTGCAGCGGTTCCGGGTCACCATCGCTTAGTCAATCCGCCTATGTCTCCATTTTGTTTCTTCTTTTCTTTCCTTTGGGTCTGTGTTTGCTGCTGCCACAGCATTACGTTCGTTTCGAGACTCATGTTGTTGTATTGGGTGGTTGCGATATTTATATAGCGGGGCTACAGCCTATTTCGTCCTTGAGTTTTCAAGTTGAAGGACATACACCGGCCGGATGTGAAAGGAGTCACTACTCCAGTTAATCACATCATAGGCGTCCTCGTTGACCCCAAGCAACATACCCTCAGAATGGCCGCCCACTGGCGTGGAGTGCCAGGCAGAATGCCCCCTCGGGTCTATGCTAAGCAACTCCGCCGGAGTAAAGGAACTATTTCTAGTCTCTTGGAAACCCACAAAGTCCAGTTGCTCTGGAGATATGAAGTCTCAGATTTGAAATCAGCGTCCCGGGCGCCCAATCCCCCGGATGTTATGGAACCCTGCACGAATCTAGACGTGCAGCCCGCTCCTCCGTCCGGGACGGGAAACCGAAATGACCTTCTTCTTGCCCCTTTTATTGGAATGAGGGGCAGCCTGGGTATCCCTTTGAGGCGAATCCTTGGGTTCTTGTCCACAAACCGTGACGTCAGACCGGTTTGGTTTGGGTTGGATCGGCAGGTTGAACGATTTGGGACCAAACCATGCACGGGCTTACATGTCGAGAAGGACTTGCGCTACCAGCTGATCTACAAGCGAGTCGTCTTGCTCCACATTGATTCAGATTGAGTGGAAGTGATCAATGCCATCCTAGAATCAAACAGGAGTAGTTACTCCTCAGTTCTGCCTGAGATCAGCCAACGCAGGTCATCTTCTGAATCGGTGCTCACGAGAGAAGGCATTCAATCACTCATGCTCACAAATTAGCCCGTAGCTTTGTATCCATAAGATCTTGGTCGCCGGTTATGGCATTTCAAGTCTCCTGATAGACTTCTATTGTACACATGTGATTCGGTAATTAAATTGAGCATTTTTTTGGACTATCAGGAAAAGTAAAAACAGCCCGGCTCTGGATTGCTAATAATTCAAAATGGTAAACACCTCCTCTCCGTCTTAGGTGACTGAGAATGCACCAAGGCCCGATATATACTGCAAATAGCCTCTTAAAATGCAAAGTGTTGGAACAAAAGCTTATTGCATAGTAGACTGAACAACTAAGTGAATCGACTACATGATGCCATAAATTATTATCTTGTTTCAGAGAGAGGGTTGCCGCCATTTAATATGTTGGGTCAGACTGGCTGAGATCTTGGGAAGTAGTTTTTTTTTTTTTTTGACATCGTGATCTTGGGAAGTAGTTGTTTTCAGGTTGAACGGTTGAACGTTGTATCGAGTACAGACTACAGAGACCACACGTATAGGCTGCACCTAACATCTGTTGAGCTGTTACTTTAGACCTGCGACTACTTGAGAAAAAAAAAGGTCCCTCGCGTTGCTCCGCGTAGGGCGGCGACTCGGGGGAATCCTACCGTCTCGGTCGCCGGCCACCCCTCCCCTTCCTCCCTATCGACCTCCTCCGGCGGACGGCGGCGGCGGGGCACCCCTGCCTGATTCCTCAATAAGCCTGTGCAGTTTTTTCCGAGTCCAACTTCTCCGATCTGACCTGTACTGGAGTTTCGGCCGGCCGCCGTCTTGATCCATGCCCGCACACAGCCCAGCGCCCGCTTGCATGCGCATGGTGCTGCCAGGAAGGCATCAACAACCGGCCCTTCGATCTGATCTGAAGGCACGACTGAGTGCATGTGCATGCTCAGATGCGTTGTTGCATGATGCATCCAGCCCCGCATGGAAAACGTTGATGGCTTGCTGCCGTGACGTGCCTACAGCTCCGAAAAGCAGATCGGAGGGCCGGCGAGATCGGGAGGCTGCGACGAAGGCAAGCGACAGCCAGATCGTGAGACCGGCAACTCAGGACGGCGGTGCCACCGTGGCCGGTTCGTGAGGCCGGCGAACACACGATGGCGGCGGTCAGTAATCTGAGCACCGACAGCTGTTCAAGGAGGTCGGTCTGGTCTGCGCGACATTATGTTGTGACCGGATCGAATTCGTGGATGTAGACCGCCGGTTGCCAAGAGTGAACGCACATGGAAGAAATTGCTTTGCGGGATCGGTGTGGCAAAGCTCCTCTACCAGATCTTCACGCCGGCAATCGTCCTGTGGTGCCGTCACACTCGGATTTGTCAGCACCATGAGGTACGCCATGCCTTAATTAGCTGCGATTACCGTGGTGCTGATAATGATGGGGAATTTTAAGATGGTTGTGCCGGATGACCAGTGAATCTCGATGGCTCATGTCGAGTTCGAGTTTTTAAGTGATGACGGAGGCGAGTTTGGATGTGGCGAAGACTGTGAACCCGATGATCAGTGTTTTGCAGCAGTATCGGCAAGCGGGGGCGGCAACACATGGGAACTTCTTCTTGGTGGTGCTCTTGGCCACAAAGTCCCGACTTCCAGGGTGAAAACCTTAGGTCTGACATTTTTTACTGGTTGTACCTGGCAATGACGGATCTATGTTCCTCTCCTTGTTGAAGGCATTAATTGAAATTTAGTCCGACTTTATTCAGGGTGAAAACCCATGATCTATGATCAGGCGACGACGGTGTTTGTGCACGGTTCCCTTCTAGAAGGCGTCGTTTTTGAAGAACATTTTTGACAATCCGGGTGTGGCCTTTGGTGGTGGTAGTTCCTGCTGTTTCGCTGATTGTTCCGCGGGGTTTTTTTCTTTTCTTTTTTGGCTGTGTGCATCCTGAATGTCATGATTAGCTCTTGACATTATGCTGTTGCAGAGGCTGGTGTAATTGATATCTGCTTGGTATTAATATATTCTCATTATCAAAAAATGTACGTTGGAAAGAAGGATGTGTGTATAGTATAGGTGTTTCCTGCCGGACATCGTAACGCATGGTGATCTCGAGGCTTCGCTCTCGCGGGTCTTTGCCTCTGGGTTCTCACTCAACAGCTTGGCTTCCTTCACAGCGCCCCTGAACTATCATCCTCCCTGTAGATATGGCTGCTGTGAACGCACTCCCAGTCGGAAGAGTTGTAGTGCCCAATGCCGATGGACTAGAACAAGACCTAGCACAATTGTTTTTCAGTCTGCGGTAAAACCAGACAGGGAAAGCCGATGGCAAACGGAGCATGCATTAGAACGAGTAAATTATTTTCTTTTTGGACATGGAGCAAGTAAATCCCTGGAACAAATGAAATATACTCCATATATCATTCAGTACACAAACAATGATCATGTGTATAAGAGATACACACATCAGAACAAGATAGGATGAGTGCAAATGAATCCCTGTTTGTCTGTTTGACGAGAAGATGACATGCTGAATTAGAGAAAGGATACACCTCAATTGGGGCAGTCAGTACTTGGACTTATTGTACTTAAGAGATTACAATGTAAAAGCTTTAAACGTTAGAGATAAGGGAACAGATTCTAGACCACCATATACAACCATAACGACCGAATATCTTGATTCTTGAATAATCCCAGCAGCTCGGCTTGCAGGGCAAGATGATGATCCTGCCTTGCACTTACCCATCACATCTGCCTTTCTTTCTCTGGGTTACAAATCTCACACAGAACTTTCCAAACCAGATGGCGTGTGCGGATAAATGGGGCTGTCACGAGGAGGCCTAGCATCCCCAGGACGAAGGCGAGGGGCCAGAACGGGATGTCTGGGTTCTTCTTTGTGACGTAAAAGAGGCACACCAACAATTCGACCTCGGCGATTGCCAAGAGGACGAGATTCAACACTACTACGAACCGGAGCCAGAAACGGCGGTTAGCCTCCTCATCTGGCTCCGCCGTGGCGATGAGCGAGTCGTCGAGAGCCTTCTCGTCGGTCATTCTCCTCGATCTCCTTGATTGCCGGCTGCTCTGATGATTTCGATGGAGCTTCTCTCCTCTTACCGCTAGCTCCTTATATTGCGCAGGCTGGAGGGAGTTTACCAATGAACCGACTCGGTGATCTGCACGTTTACAAGTTATACGAGTAATAGATTTCGACTCGGAGAAGACTCGTAGTCGTAGGTACGGGCCAGGCCCGGGCCCACTGTGCTGCGGAATTTTGGGCCCCAAAATTTGAATTTTAAGTATTTGTATAAGTAAAAGAAATTGTAAGACAAAACATGAAAGAAACAGTATTGTAGTGGTCCTGGTGAAATATGTCTTCTGTAAGGTTACATGTTTGAATCCTCGTTGCCCTATCTATGTCCATCATTTTATTTTTCTTGAGTGTGGCCAAACCTACAGACTTTAGGTAAATGGTTCAAACCCTCCTTGCCGCATATTAATTTTGTCCACTGTTTTAACCACGAAAATAAAATTTGAGTTTATCCTCACGTACAAATTTTGGGTAAATTGTTCAAATTCTCCTTGCCGCATATTTATTGTTGTCCGTTGTTTTAACCGAGAAAACAAAAATGAGTTTAGCCACACGTAGTCTTATTCTCTAAGGGGAAATCGACGCACTTATCTTGCAGGCTAACGAGTGATATCTTGGGCTACACCTAACAGTGTGATAACAAACGTATAAATTATCTATTTAAGTTACTAAATATTTAAATTAAAATTTAACCAGCTTTACAAACGGTATTGATATTTTTCAAAAAAACAACAAAATTATTAGTTAAGAGTGGATTGGAAAATCCGTAGGCCCTCATCTGGGCACCTGGACGTGATGTACTCGAATCATATGAGAGGCCAACTTGTCGATCGATCAAGCTAGCGATGTGAGAAAGCTGACGAGAAGCGTTGAGCTTCAGTTCATGTTCTGTTCTTTCCCGACTTACTCTATGCTTGCGATCCGCCTATCAGTCACCCCTAATCCTGATCGGCACTTCGGTAGGGATTGGTCGCCGAATTTTGACAAAGAGAGAATATGGACCCATTTTATAGTTTGGCACAGGGGTTCCGGATTTTACCGGCCCGGCCCTGATACTTGCCATCTTCTATTCCAACTCATACTCAAATACTACCAGCTGGACAGTCATCCCTCGCTTATCCCATAGCAGTGATGAGACGAGCCAAAACGGAACGGAAACAGACGGAAACATGCATTATCGTTTTCTCGTCTCGTCGGAATCAGAAACGAAATCAAAAACCCTGGAAACGAACAAAGGATCGGAAGCCCCAGAAATGAATATGGAACGGTATCGGACGGGTACCCCTGTGTCAAACTGAAGAGATGCTGTAGAGGATGCCGAAATGCATATAGACCGAAGAGTAGACTGCGTAGCTGATTGGGCACCTTGCATCACAAGACTGTCATATTAAGCAGTGTCTTGACTGCCTGCGATGAGCTATTTTCCGACAATCTAAACCGCGATGATCTGCACTTCAGTGTGATATAAGGTGGTGCTGGTGAGTTCATGATATTGGAAGGAAATCAGTTTGTTTTCTCTTCAGGTGGTATTCACATATTCAACTCAGGCAGAGACATGGACAGTTATGGACTACAGTTTTCGCGAGTAGAGAAGAAGAGTAGAAGGCTAAGCTGATCTTCATCGTGGTGCTGCTGGTGATCTGCATGTGCACCCACATAGATCAAGATGAAGTTCCCTGCCATCCTCAACAATCAAACCCAAGCCCACCTCCATCTCCACCGACCTGCTGATACTATTCAATCCACCAGAGTGGCCAAGTAGGCCTCAACACACAGAGAAGTGCATTCGGGAACTGTGCGTCGACCAGTTGGCCAGCAGCACGTGGTTAGCCGAGAGCGCGGCCCACGACCCGCGTTTGAGCCTCAGGCTCTGCGAGTTGTGCCTGCAGTTTCCTCTTAATAAAAATCCGCAGGGGTTCCTCCCTCTGCTGGACTCGTTTTTAGATTTAAGATATCCATTCTTATTTCTTAATGTAATCATCAGGCTGCTAGATAAGAATATCCAAATGACAAAGCCAGTAATTCAACTTAAAATCTCAATATATAAAATGAACGTCACAACAATTTCCAAGAAAATTTGCATCGCTCCAAAGACGATAAGTACTACTAATTCACACGGAAAAAAACGTCGCCATGTAGACCAAAATCAGCCAACGATTACAAGCCTAACGGCGAGAAAGATTAAACACATCTGCTGGCGACACTCCTCTGTTTTGGGTCCGTTTTGATCTGAGCAATGTTTTGTTGAATGAGCTTGCAAATATTGCCAAAACCCCGCCGGTTCCTTTCACGCCATATTTCCCATAGGATCATCATCGCCAAACAACTGAGCTTCAGCATGTCCTCGTCAGTGCCCAAGTGAGGGAACATAACCATATGCTGATATGCATCTACCTGCATTTCTTCCGATGGCTTAAAACATTAATTCACATACTAGTCTCCAAAGACGATGGCGAACGGAGCAAAGTAGGACTACTACCATGAGGAAAGGACTCAGAACTAAAGTGAGGCGCCAGAGCGGGAGCTCTGCGGCCGTTATGCCATAATAGCACGTCATCGACGAGAGGACAGCGATTCCCACGGTGAAGACAAGAATCAACACGCATGCGATCTGGCGGCTGCTCCTAGAACAAAGGAAATATATTGCATGTATCTTTCAGTACGTAAACAATGAATATATGAATACCAGTACTCTATATATCACTCGGGAGATCTATTACATTAGACGCATCAGAACAAGCTAGGATGAGTGCAGATGAAGCCACCGTTTGACAATAAGATGGCATACGCCGTACTAACTGGGGCAACCTTATGTGTCTATCTGCCTTTCTTTCTCTGGGTTGCAAATTTCACATACTGTTTTCCAAAGAAGACGACGAACTTTCCAATATCCGGGCACTAGCAGGAATAAAGGAGTCGAGGCGCCGGCGAGTTGCCAGAGCGAGACGGGGTGTGCGGCCGTTGCCGTAATAGATCATCATCGGCCACATGACAGCGATCCCCACGCCGAGGACGAGAAGCAACCAAAGTTTTAAATAGCGGGCTATTTCATTTAGCGGCGGCTCCGAGAAAAGTTATGAAAGGCTATATCGGAGCTATAGCGAAGCTAAGTCCATTTAGTGTTTTTTTAAGTAATAAAAATTTGTAAACTATAAGTCTATAATCAAGCATCATATATTATATATCACATATAATTGACATACACACTCACATATATCTTAAAACCAAGTATTTATTAGAAATCTCAGCTCAATAACTAAGCTTTGCATCAATGCACCATATACAGTAAAACAGGAAGACATAATAAGATAGATGGATAACTTTGTAATACTAACTTGTGTCCCTTCTATGGCTGTAGCGGTTTAGCGGGCTAAATGACTCGAATTTAGCGCTATAGCGGGATTTAGCGGGCTATTAGCGTCGTTTTCAATTTAGCGTTAAAAATGCGTAGTTTTAGCGGGAGGGCTCTCGAAAAGCTATAGCGAGGCTATAGCGGAGCTATAGTGGGCTATTTAAAACAGAGGAAGCAACACGCCTACGATCTGGTTGCTGCGACGGCGGTTAGCCTCATCATCTGGCTCCGCCGTGGCGACGAGGTAGTCGTGGATACCGTTCTCGACATTCGCCATTATCCCACTGATTTGCTCGCGATCGAGCTTTTCTCCTTGTTGGCCCTTCTGTTTTCTGGTACACACCTCCACACCTGGCTCCTTATATTGCGCGGGTTGGGTGGACTCAACAATGAACCAACTAGGAGATGTGCTCGTTTAAAATTCGGAATCCTTCTATTATTCTACTAATAAGACTTCTAGCCGCAGCAGTACGTTCCATCTTCTATTCGGAATCATACTCAATACTGCTTTTTTAAAAAACTTATGCTCAATATTGCTTACACAATGTACGTTTACATGCATATGCATGTGGCTCTTTTCTATCCAACTAGTTGGCATGTACGTGCAACGCACGTCTTTATAATTAAAGGGACCATTTACTTATGCAATCATCATAGAGCACGTAAATCTCACACCAAAGCCACCAAAACTTGTGCCGCGATGAAGGCGTGTTTTTTGGGTGTATTATCAGCACAAATTATGTCATATCCTTAATGTCACATGCAACGCACGTCTTTATAATTAAAGGGACCATTTACTTATGCAATCATCATAGAGCACGTAAATCTCACACCAAAGCCACCAAAACTTGTGCCGCGATGAAGGCGTGTTTTTTGGGTGTATTATCAGCACAAATTATGTCATATCCTTAATGTCACACCCATAGCCTTGAACACGACCTTCGGCGCGTCACCACCTCGGACATCATCACCTGCATGTAGAGTGGAATATAAAGAGCGCACGGAGGAGGTAGCGAGCCATTGTCGCGGAAAATGCCCTTAGCCCAGTGGGATTCACGTGACGCTCGCCGAATCTACACATGCGGGTAAGGAAGGAGGAGATGCACCACTTTATAAGGCAAAACATGTCATGGGTGAGTTACACAAATTAAATGTAATAAAGACATCATTTATATTAATATCCTACACATTTCATATTTAGTTATTTATGTGATAATGCAAAAAGACCACTAAGCACAAGCTAGATGGTGCAAACAGGAGCATGGATGGCATATTAACATTACTTACATTTTATGATCAAAATAGATATATAATTTTTATTATCTAGAGTTATACAACAATAGATATGATTTATACAGGATTAACACATTTTCTGCAAAAAGAAAAAGGGAAATAATTAGACAGAGAGGAAAAGATATGGCTTTTGCATCTGGTGGGATTCGAACTTGGGTCTGATTCGTGAAATATCAGGAGCACAGCAACTGGGCTACACTGGCTGTTGCGATTGACTTCAGAAGCGAAGGAAGATCCGATGCTAACTGAATTTCTGGACAGAAAGTTTCAGACTTGGACTGGAGGTGCGACGGCGGAAGAACGAACCGGCGACGACCAAAGAAAGAGCTGCACTCGGATGTGCGCGTGGATGCGGAAGGAAACGCAGGTGCTCACGCGTGATGCCGACGTGCGTGCACCCACGGGAGTGCGAGCAGCTGGTCTACGTGCGTGCTCGGCAGGAGAGGTTGGACATGGCGTTCTCGGACCTTACCGAGCCGGCGCCGGTCGCCGGTCCGTGCGACGACAGGCAGTTGTGGCTAGCGTGCGCCGGCGGTATGTGCACCGTGCACCCGCTCGGCTCCAGCGTGCACTACTTCCCGCAGGGCCACGCCGAGGACCAAGCACACGCTCGTCCAAGCCGCCGGCGCTGACCTCTCCGCGGCGCGCGTCCCAGCGCTCTTGCCCTGCCGCATCGCGGCCGTTCGAATCCAGGACGCCGTGGATGAAGACGGGCAGGAGAAGCCGAAGTCGTTCGCCAAGACGCTCATCGCCAAGGTACTGCGGCGAGACTATCTTCCCGCGGCTGGACTACGCCGCCGACCCGCCTGTGCAGACCGTCATCGCCAAGGACGTGCACGTGCCCGTGCACGGAGCTGCGTGAAAGTTCCGGCACATCTACAGGGGCAATGAGAGGAGAAGGAGATAAGGCAATTTGATGGAAGCGAAGTAGTACACATATGGAAATAACTGAGATGCGGCTCGGCGAAACGGCGACGCGGAGTGCGCCCGCGGACGCGTTCGTCCCGCTGATAGTCGCCGTGGTGATGACGGCCCGAGCTACGCCGGCGCGAGTGGCTGCGGCGGTGCTTGTCCCCGTCCCTGCCCACGTCATCCTTGTCCTTGTCCGAGACATCGTGGTGGTGGCGGCGCATCGGGCGAGCACAGACCGTGGCGAGAACGGCTGCGGCTGGTGCCACCACAGGGACGCTCTTGAGCAGCATCGTGGCGGAGATGAGTGGCAATTTAGTAGTATTATGTGATTTGGTGAGAGGGTAAAACGGGAAAAATCGGACATTGTTGAGTTGTCAAACATTGGGACGATCTGTGCTGTTTGATCGGATATTGAACGGTCCAGATTTAAAGTATCCCAACAAGTTTGCTCTTTTAATAGTAGTATAGATACACCTACTATTGTCCATACTCCATACACACTACTTTTGTAAGATACTAGCAAACATGGTGGGGACGTCAGGTTAGATGATGTTGGGTGATATGATAAAGTGTTAATTTATCTCACAGTAAATTTATCTCACAGTATATCAGTCAAGAGGAGATAATTACTATGAAGAGATTAATGCCTTGAAGTTTTCTAAAGCGTTTCCTATTAAGTGGCAGTTTTTTTTGTTGGCAAATAAGAGCTAAATATGAAATCACACTCTGCTTTATTTTCAATACTATTAGGTGGTAAAAACTCTAATTTAATGGGTATGGATCAGTAAAAATGAAGACAGAGAACATGGAAAATATCAATGCTTTGTTAAAAGAAAAACAGGATGAGGAAACAATTAATCACCTCCACAATTGCCAACTAATTAACCAACACTATCATAGCATGAATCTCAAAACAATTATTCAAAGAGAATATTTTTAGCCATGTAAGTGAAGCACTATTTGAGCAAAAATACTCAACTGGATTGGTCAACCATAATGTTACTGAAACGATCCGAGCAGAACTCTGCATGCAAAATCTGATCACCCAATGACCAGGGGAAGCAATGGTGTCATTGGCGGATGTCAGGAAGATATTGTCCGTGAGAAGGCTTTCCATTCTGAACCTTAAGAAGTTGAGCTGCTTTGACAGCTAGCCAGCAACAGGCAGGCCGGAAGCACTAAATAAACTCTGTTTATGATGCCGAAATGCATATAAACTGAAGAATAGACTGCCTAGCTGAATGGCCAGTTTGCATCACAAGACGGTCATATCAAGCAGTGTCATAGTTGTCTGTGATAGGCTTTTTTCCGACAATCTAAGCTGCGATGATCTGCATTTCAGTGTGATATAAGGTGGTGCTGGTGAGTTCATGATATTTGAAGGTGGTCACATATTTAACTCAGGCAGAGACATGGACAGTTATGGACTGCAGTTTTCGGGAGTGGAGAAGAAGAGTAGAAGGCTAATCTGATCTCGTGCGTTCGTCGTCAATGCAGAGCATCTTTCATGAACATATGGGTAACAAAAAGACGACAGTAAGCTGGATTAGTTCGAGTGGTTATTCCTCATCGTGGTGCTGCTGGTGATGATAAAGATGCAGTTCCCTGCCATCCTCAACAATCGAACCCAAGCCCACCTCCATCTCCACCGACCTGCATGCAGGGAACAGTGATGTGTGGCGGCAGTGGTAGTAGTAGCAGCAGGCTGATACTATTCAATCCATCAGAGTGGCCAAGCAGGCCTCAACACACAGAGAAGTGCATTCAGATGTACATTTTTATTTCTTAATAATCCTCAGGCTGCTAGGTAAGAATATCCAAACGACAAAGCCAATAATTAATCTTGAAATTTCAATATATATAAATGAACATCGCAACAATTTCCAGGAAATTTTGCATTGCTCCACAAAGACGATAAGTAGTACTAATTCACATGGAAAAAGCGTCGCCGTGTAGACCAAAATCAGGCAATGGATTACAAGCCTAAGCCGCGAGCAAGATTAAACACATCTGCTGGCGACACTCCCCTGTTTCGGGTCCATTTTGATCTGAGCAATGTTTTGTTAAATGGGCTTGCAAATATTGTCAAAACCCCGCCCGTTCCTTTCACGCCATATTTCCCATAGGATCATCATCGCCAAACAACTGAGCTTTAGCATGTCCTCGTCAGTGCCCAAGTGAGTGAACAAAACCATATGCATCTACCTGCCTTTCTTCTTGTGGCTCAAAACTTTCACATGCTAGTTTCCAAAGACGATGGCGAACGGAGCAAAGTAGGACTACTACCATGAGGAAAGGACTCAGAACTAAAAATAGGCGCCAAAGCGGGAGTTATGCCATAATAGCACGCCACGACGAGAGAACAGCATTTTCCACAGTGAAGACAAGAATCAACACGCATGCGATCTGGCGGCTACTCCTAGAACAAAGGAAATATATTGCATGTATCTTTCAGTACGTAAACAATGAATATATGAATACCAGTACTCTATATATCACTCGGGAGATCTATCTATACTACTATTACTAGTTGGAATGTACGTGCAACGCACGTTTTCACAATCACGTGCAATACACGTCTAATGCATTTGAAATTTGGATGCACCCGCGTCTCAACCTCAATTGATCCTAATTTTAAATGTCATTTCGGTCCAGATTGAGGTTTTTCATTCAGCAGATGTCTCACCAACAAAACTGCAAAAAGATAAAATGTCATTGGATGATGAACAGTATGCATTAGTGTGATATGGCTATCCACAAAAGAACGCATCATATCAATTTTGTGCCTAGCAGCTAACCTGGTTAATGTTTATAAAAAAATTAAAACTATTTTCTTTGTAGAATATTTGTGTCTAGTCTAGAGGACCTCGGTCATAGGATACTCAGTTTTGTAAGAAGAGAGTTTATAGTTAGTACTTAGTACTACTTAAAGCAGGAGCACAATCAAGGATTTCAAAGCTCCAGGAAAAAAACGAAATTCTATAGCAGCTCTAAAACAGAAGGAATTGATTTCTCTACCAAAGCTTAAATTAGCAACTTGGGACATTGTTCGAAGAAGGGCTTGAATCCCTACACAAACAAAAGCAAAGTTTGTACAGTGTTCCAAGAAGAAAGGATTGAATCTCTCAACAAACAAGAGAAGATTGCACTAAATTCCTTGGTGATGCAAAATCTGTAAAATTAGATTAGCATAATAATCATGTTTAGGTATAAGCCAAAAATAAAATATGAACAAATAAAGTCCAAATACAAATATTGAGCATGTCAATCAGAAGCATGGTACTGAAATTTCGTACTATAGCCATGGCCCAGTGTAAATCAAACGGAACATCCAGCACCATTCATGCTAATTACCTTAACAATTAGTTTCAAAGTAGAACTGAGAAGTCATTACAACCACGGGACAAAAAGCATGAGTAAGTGTATAATTATTAAGACTGACAACGGAAAATGTCAAAGATATGCTTATACTATCATCTCACAAATATCTGGTGTTTGTTGTTTAGAGATATAGTTAAATGCAGCGTAAGAGGAAATTCGAAGATACTCAGAACGAACAACCTGTCTACATGTTTTGGTGAGGTGGGGGTGGGGGTGGGGATGCCAAGATTCAAAGGTGTTTGGGACCATGAAATACAACCTGTCTACATGACCATTTAATTTTTCATGCCTATTAATTTCAAGAACAGTAAGGGATAATAAAATGTATGCAAATGCATCAAGTATTTATGTAGAATAATCGTATTGACATAATTTTCTGAACCTAGTTTGCTGGTGGCTGTTGCGCGCCACACAAAAGTGATTTAGGAAGATGTGAGGCACATAGAAGTGATTTTTTTAAGGATATCAGAAAGGAAATCTATGTTTGAAGCTATAGCTCACATATCAATGCCGGAACTGTAGCTTGCCTCTTCTCTGCTAGTTATGATCTCCTGAATCAAGGTCTTGCTAGATGCGCATGCAAGGGAAACAAGCTCTACCATGCTTTAGCCCTCACTTCTATTATGCCGGTATCAAGTAGTAGTGCGCTACCATCATTTAACTCTCCATAAGCCCGCTCGTTGTTGGCTTATGCAGTAGATTTATCAGCGAAATATTGGTTGTAAGCCACAACCTTGGTTCTTGAATGCTTGCCTTGCACTGTACCCATCCGGACTGTCTCCGGCCAAGCCACGTTCAGGGTCCTGCTCCTCCCGCAGGAATCACCTCTCCTTCTCATGTCCTCCGTCCCATCTAAGCAACGAAAATACACTCGTCTCATAGGCAATTCGTCGAACACCTGGGAAAATGAAAACAAACTGTCCCAGAGGACTACGGATTGGTTATCTTGGCGGCGGCAGGAGGCATCAAAGTCTTCGGCCGGGTTCGGTCCGGATGGCGGGGTAGGACGCGTCGCGGAGGGCGTCGCGCTGCTGGGGCGCCCGCTGGCGCTCGGGTCGGGGGCGGTTTCCGATCTTGCAGCTACGCTCCGGAATTGCAATCGCGGCGCGGCAGCCAGCTTGGACGTGCAGTAGGGTGGCTCTCCTGATTCGAGCTTGGTGGCGTCATGCGGTTGCTCCCTTTGAGCTGATTCGAGTTGATAGGCAGTGGGGATTCAGCGCTGGACGCGACAGACCTCTTAGTGGACTCAGCGTCGTAGGGAAGAAGTTGGACGGTGGCGGCTGCACGGGCAGAGGCGGCTGCTGCGTGTCAGGGCGTTGGCCCAGGGATTGTGGCGGTGGCGGCGGGATTGGAGCGGCGGCGTGAGCCGGCAGCTGCGGGAGGCAGCACCGTGCGAGGAGAGATAAGGAAAACAAGAAACAGATTCGTACCGGTTCGCTAAATCGATGTGTTGAGGTGCTCAACACCGAACGAGCAATCTGAGCCTTTGATCAAATATTGGACGCATACGATTTAATGTATCCGGCATATGTTTGCTCTTTTAATAATAGTAGTATAGAAAAGAGCAAACATGTTGGGATACTTTAAATCTTGTCCGTTTAATTTTCGATCAACGATCCAGATTGTCCTGATATCGAGCACCAAACACTTTAAATCTTATCCGTTTATTTTTTGATGAACGATCCAGATTGTCCCGATATCGAGGACCAAACAATTTTAATCTTGTCCGTTCAATTCGGATCGGCGGCCGTCCTGCTGCTAAAAACAGATCGATTCGTTTGCAAAACTGCTCAGCTGATATTTCAAAAAAAAAAATGCTCAGCTGAGACCGTTCGTCGTGCGGCATAAACGAAGAAAAGACCTGATCGATTACAATTGATTAACTTGTTCCGCTCACGCGTGTCTATCCATAGATCGATCCAAACCACAAACGAACAGAAGCGTTGCGCCACCACGCCAGTATCGCTGACCGCCACGGGTTTCTTCGTCGACTTTAAGGGTGCCATGAACTTCATCTCGATCGGTTCTTGTTGGCGTGGCCGTCTTCCACGCATGCCACCGCTCCCGTCGCAAGCCAGACGGCCGAGCAGCGGTCTTGCCTCTTCTCCGATCTCACGGAGACGTGTAATCTGGCAGCGATGTTCACGACTAACTGCTTCCGATGCTCATGCAACTAAGTGCGCGATTGCAAGCTCCGAATAAGCTGCTTCCGTCGTTCCATCTGCGGCTGCGGCTCTGAATTTTCTCTAAACAAGACCACAGGTACGCAAAGATCGATCTATTTTTTAATCAGATCCATGAGCTAGCTCTCGCTACCTCCCATGGTATAACATCAGAAGATCGATGTGCAATTGTGCATGCATCATAAAAAACTAGCTAGCTCGATTATCCACTTATTGGTTTTGCACAACACTATCCACGTATAATTATACCAACTTCTCTGTAATTTTTTCTCTCGCTAATTTTGTCTCCTGGTTCCAGGATCACTCACGGTGGATAACTGGTGAGGCCGTGGGGGTGCTCGCAGGAAGCTCATGGTGGAGGACCGGTAGGCACGTTGTAGAGGTTTCTCAACGGCCGGTGCATGATGCGGGGTAGAGAGGAAGATCCGTAGCTACACACGATGTGGAGTAGGGAGGCGACGACCACGTACAAAGAGAGTGATGGATGCGGTGGGTAGCGCGCGAGGCGGAGCAGGAAGGCTGGTGGCGTTTGCGCGTGAGGTGGGAGTAGGGAAGTCGAGGCCGGCATCCCCTCGCTGTCATGAAGGTCTGGTCACAACTCAGAAATCTCAGGTGGCACGTGGTCGTCGAGATTTTGGGATGAGCGTTCCACGACCCTACACTGCTACGCTCCAGCGTTGACGTGATACCGCAGGTGCTCCTCCTTCCTCCCGCAGGTGTAGTTTCGGCAAGCGTCATGTGAATCCCACTAGGCCGAGGGTATTTTCTGCGACAACGGCGATGAGGCTGACGACGACCTTCATGGTCGCTGCTTCCTCCATGCGTTCTCTTTGCAATATAAATTTTAAAACCGATGTAAAAGTGTAAAAGACATAATACATGTAGATCTTGATATGTTATTTCCTACTTGTAAATTGTCCCTCTCTTTGGTTATAAGATTGAGCGCATGGAGCGAGTGACGAAGATGGACGAGCTAGATTAGATATAAGATTTCAGAAAAATAAATAAAAAATATAGTGGCAAGCCTCTGTTTAGCAATGAACTTTTGAAGCCAAGCATTAGATGTGTGCGGAATGATGTTTATTTTTTGTGATTGTCATTTTCTTTTCACCACTAATAAATATACTTTGTTTTCTGGATTAGAAAACCTTGACTTTTCTCTAAAATTTGGACGATGATGATAGTATATTTACATTAAAAGGCGAATAAATTGACTTTTCATAGATAAGCCATTTAGGTTCATATTTGGTTTGTGAATAAACTGGCTTCACCTTCGTGACGATTTCCTATATTGTCAGTTCACTTCGATAATTTAATTGGATTAGACGTATTCGATGATTTGCTAATGCATGTATATTATACGTGCTTGCACGTGCCCTTCCACTAGTTACATTAGACGCATCAGAACAAGCCGTACTAACTGGGGCAACCTTATGCGTCTATCTGCCTTTCTTTCTCTGGGTTGCAAATTTCACAAACTGTTTTCCAAAGACGATGACGAATTTTCCAATATCCGGGCACTAGAAGGAATAAAGGAGTCGAGACCCCAGCGAGTTGCCAGAGCGAGACGGGGTGTGCGGCCGTTATGCCGTAATACATCGTCATCGGCCAAACGGCAGCAATCCCCGCGCCGAGGACGAGAAGCAACACGCCTTCTATCAGGCGGCTGCGACGGCGGTTAGCCTCCTCATCTGGCTCCGCCGTGGCGACGAGGTAGTCGTGGATACCGTTCTCAACGTTCACCATTATCCCACTGATTTGCTTGCGATCGAGCTTTTCTCCATGTTGGCCCTTCTGTTTTCTGGTACACGCCTCCACACATGGCTCCTTATATTTCGTAGGCTGGGTGGACTCAACAATGAACCGACTAGGAGATGTGCTCGTTTAAAATTCGGAATCCTTAACCGTGGCGGTCGTACGTCGCGGTTCGTACGTACTGGACATTTTGCATTTTAATCCTCAAAAAGTAATAAATCAACCCGCAGTCCAAAACTTAGGCATTTTTGCATTGTAGCCCCTCAACCCTATCCAGTAGAGAACGTGTGCGACGAGTGGCTGCCGACCTTGGCGGGGCGGAGCATGGTGTGCTCCGAGATCTGGCCGATGGGGTGCCGAGCTTGGCGCCGGGACGTCCGTTAGGAGGCGAGGTAGCTGGGGACGCCGGTTGCGGAGATCCCGGCGATGGCGATTGGTGCATCTCTGCCCGATCCCCTACCTCCTCTCTCTCTCCCCCCGACGGGAAACACAGCAGCTGCTGGCGGGAAACCCGAGGGCGTGATCAACCCCTGCGATTGAGTGCGCTGCTTTCTCCAATCGTCCCCGTCGTGGGGCACCGCCTGCGCTGCCGAATCTCTCACGTCTGCCAGACCTGGCTGTCTGCCCCCTCATCCGTGTTCCATGCTCGGCTCCACACACCTCCACCTTCGGTACAGAGAGAACAAAGCAGACATGGAGAGGTTTCTGGAGGTATGGTTCTGGCCAGCAACGAGGGCAGCACAGTAAGTTTTTGAGCGCTTCAAGGCAGGCAAGGGCTTCTGCTTGGCGTCAGCGCAAGTCGTGATCGGAGCAATCTTGACGAGTACAACAGCACCGGTGTTTTGACGAGCGATGAAACCAGCCGTGGCGATACCTGTGTACTACTCCAGCTGGAGGGGGTTTCCAATGGCAATGAGGAGAACAGAGAGTACGAGGAGCAAGTGGGCGCAGGATCAGCAACAGAACGTTTTTTCCTTTGTTGTCCTGCTGCCATCCAGTGGCCATGCTAAGGGAATCAGCATAGGTGCTTAGGAAGCTGACAGAATTGCTTCGGGAGTATTCAAAAGTTTGAGTTTTCAGAAAACGACACGAAGTACCCGAGGGAGTAACAAATATGATGATATTTCGTACAAATCTAGCCGCGCAAAGTGCTGCATCGAGTCCTTTTCTCCTTGTGCTCTTTCTCTGAAAGAAGCTTGTTGTATTACAGTACGACCTGGATACTTGGTCTCCAATATTGTCCAAGTTGCCGGCCGATCTGCCCGACATCAGCCGCACCGGCTGCCTTGACAACAGGTAAGATTTGGTCGTATACTCGTATCCAGCTCTTAGTAAGGCATGCAAGCAATTATGAAGAAGTTTGTTAACGCTGGGATTATGCGAAATCGGCTGACTACATGTTTAGGCGATTTGGCATGATTTACCGAAAATGCAACACCACAACTAACATGATATCCAGTATCCACCAACTATCCACCCCCTTCATTTCATCAAGATTCGTGCAACAAATTCATCAACGAATTTTCAAATGTCAACGCATTATCAATAATTGATGGATTTATGTAACATGAATTTTAGATTCATGTAACATGAATTTTAGATTCATGTAGTAACATGAATTTTCTGTGCATGCATTGAAAAAAAATTAAAACCACGCGTTAACATATTTTTTAGTTTTTTTAACACATAAAATAGTAGGAATAATATGGTTCGTTGGATGCATAATCAACGGTCATGATAATATGTGGAGATCCTATTAGTTATGGAAAATTCGCGTTGATGATTTACTACTGTTTTCCCATGTAATGTAATGATAAATAGCTTTTGCATGACGTTTTCTTACTTGTTGGATATCCATGATGATTTTTTTTTTTTGGAAAGTAAGGGGGTGTGTTGTTGTTTTACGTTTAAAGGATTGTTGTATAGTGAAACATGTAAAATGATTAAAATTTGAGAGAAACTCAATACATTTTAATGCTGCATAATTACACAGCAAAACATCACGATATATTTCAAATCTAAGAGTCTTGATTTATTTTACGCCTGTAGCAACGCACGGGCACTTTGCTAGTTCTACTAAGAAGACTTAAAAGGGAGGTTGGTATTAGTCTAGTTGATGCAAGGGTAAGATGAATTTGGCTCGAACCTACATGAGAATGAAATTTCTCGATCGATTGAGTGTATAGAGCACGAGTTCATCCCGAGGTGCCACTCGATGATAATAAGAAAATTTAGAAAATGAAGCACCATTGAAAATAATTAGAAAAATCTTTTTTCATCTTCGCAAAGGGTAATCCTTACGAAGGACAACCTTATTAAACGCAATTGGCAGAGAAATATAAAGTGTGTGTTTTGTTGTCATGATGAGACAATCAAACACCTGTTATTCCAATGCAAATTCGCCTGTTATATATGGTTAGTCATCAAGATAGTTTCTAACTTTGTATCTGTCGCATAGTGTTGCAAATATATTTATCAAATGGTTACACGGTATCGGCACAAGCTTAGAATTCTTATTAGCTTGGGAGGGCTTGCAGTTATTTGATCGCTTTGGGTATGAAGAAATGGTAAGATTTCTAAGTACAATTTTTTTCTCTTATCCAGGTAATCTACCAGTCTACAAATTTTATCTTTTTATGGTCACCTCAACAACGTGTGAAGAATCGAAACCTATTTATGGAGATGTCTACATGGTTGGAAGACACGGTGAGAGATATTTTTATCCTACATGGATGGCCACGTAATCTGGAATAAGTGTACATTTAGCTTTGTACATAATCAAAATATTTAAATTTGATCAACTTTATAGAAAAATAAAAATTATTATGACCTAAAATTAGTATATCTTGAAAACATATTTCAAAATGAATATAGTGATATTAATTCAGTGTTATAATTGATGCTACTTGCAACAGTAATATAACATGAAACTACACTTATCCGAGACGGACTGACAGAGTGAGTAGCCCAGCCCTGAATGGTAGATAAAGAGTGCACAAACTACATCGCAGACACCAAGTACACAGTGGTAACAACAAAGTCACAAGATCGATCGATACTAAAGCATATGCCCCCTCACAACATATGTAACCATAGGCTAGTCCATATGTGCCTGCTGCGGCTGAACTAGATCACCCATGTGCATCTGACGAATGTGAAGGCCAACAAGGATAGTAGCGGATACGGCTCCCACAAGGCTTGGCCACTGCGTAAAAGAAACACAACACAAAAACTGATGAGTTGCATGCCGATTATTCTAGTGAAAAATATTGAAGGAAGTCCATAGGTATATACAAAGATAAAACCATCTACTCCTATCTCCTTAGGAAACGTCCAAGAGAACCCAATCCACAGCACGCCATTGATGAGGGCGATCAGAGACAGCAAGAGAGAGGGCATACTCCTCATGGTCCGGGTTACGCACTACAATGATACATCGTACAAGATCAATAGGTTGTTCATATGAGGAAATCTTCAGAATATATCGGGGGAATTCTTACCAGAACTATGAATGGCACGACTCCCAAAAAGCCTCTCGAGATGGCGCAAACCCAACACATAAACATAGCATTCCGCTCCATATCGGACAGGTAAAACATCACTATGCACACTGTAGATATAAAGGCTAATGATGGACAAACCAGATTCCAGTCGAATTGCTCGCCCTGGCAGTACTGCAAAAACTTGTACAATGTGTACATCATCATGCCAGCTCCACATAGGTTCACGAAGATCATCACTCCGTTTGCTTTGGGGAAGAGCACCCACAGTACAAAGTTCATCCAGCCGGCCACATAGAAGACCGACGAGCGCTGACCGACTGAGTTGTCACGCTCGATCTCCCTAATGGCCGTCAACCTGCAATTATACATCAACTTAATGAGCTATATGGAGTAAAGAAAAAATGTAGGGAGTACCAAGAATTTGCTATGGGCTGTCCGTGGCAGATAGTGAACTGGCACCGTTCCCAAGAGAAATAAATTTAGTCAAATTTTAGAAGAATTTCGCAAAATTAACTTTTTCAGTGAACGAAAGCATGAATATGGGACAGAAATTTGATTAAATTTGAAGAAGTCAGAGAGGTAACAATTTTTAGAAGAAAAAAGCAAGGTATGAGCAGTCCAGAATTAGGTGGTAGTTCGACCCTGCTACACATCAATCAATTATGCTATTTGAACAATTTTTAGAAGAAAAAAAGCAAGAGCAGTCCAGAATTAGGTGGTAGTTCGACCCTGCTACACATCAATTAATTTTGCTATTTGAACAATTTTTAGAAGAAAAAGCAAGGTATGAGCATTCCAGAATTAGGTGGTAGTTCGACCCTGCTACACATCAATTAATTTTGCTATTTGAATTTTATTTTCAGAATTTCAGTCTAATCAAAAAAATAAAAATAAATCTTCAAAATTTCATAAATTGTGTGAAATTCTTGAATCTATGTTAGGGAAAGAAAAAAAATCAAAAACGAAATGTAAGTCCCTTTCGTAGCATGCTTCGGACCCCGGCAAGTCCTCCCCTCGGCGAGGCCACGTTGCGATGGGGGGGTTGTGCTTCAAATGCTACTTGCACGACACCACGTTTCCACGGAGTGCACCAACGAGAGGGTGTGCATCGATGTGGTCTCGCCGGGCACAACGCGACACTACATGAGGTTGTGAAGTCCTTAGTCGATGGAGGGCGAGCTAGCCATTCATGCTCGGTCAAAGGACACACCAGCGCGGTGAAGATCCGTGAGCGCTGGCCCTCTCTCTTGGCACGCTCCAGCGGCGCAGCGGCGCACCTCTCCTCGGGTGGTCACGGTCGCACCGGTTCCTGGGTGTCAGGTGGCTTGCTCGCTCGCCGGTGATTGTGGACAGTGAGGATCGGCATAGGTGGTGCTTGGTGGCATGCGTGGCACGAGGCCAGGTGGACCGAGCGCTAGTTCGTCGAATTGGTGGAGTCGCGTCTTCCCAAGATGGGTGGTCGCGTTTTCGGTGCACAAGTTATGGGTTTTAAGGGACGATTCTTCATAGCGTACCGAGTTGCGATCAAGCTGGCCCCGGTTTTGCTGGAGTTAGTGGGTCCCCACCAGAGCCCTTTCTTCAGGGCACGGCTCATCGGTAACACGTGTTAAAGTCAGTCTACGGCGTCCAGTAGAGTTTTGGTCAACCACTATCAGGCACAGTCGTGTGGAATGGTCAGGATCCTTAGAATGCAGGCTAGTTCTCCCGATGATCATCTTTGATATTATCATGGATGTGCTCTATCAATTCATCACCCTTGTCGTCGACCAAGGACCGGTAGCACACCTTGCCAACAGCGTCTTGCGGTGGCGTGATCTTGGCAAGCGACATCATGTAGTTCTTCAAGCCAACGTGTCCATGGCCATTTTTTGAGGATTTTGGCATGGCGCCGGCATCAACGTTTTAATAAGTGTGTGTCATATCCGATCAGTTGCACATATGCTCTCAGCTGCAACTAATTTCAGATCACCTTTGTTATCCGGTTGGGACGTTTCATTGCCAATTTGCCATTACCTCGGCCTGGTGCTCTCACTTGGCAAACAGCCGAGCGGAAGGCGGCATGGTTCCTTGTGAAGTTGCGAGCATTCTTTACCAAAAGGGAGGTGAAGAGCCAAGCAACTGATTCCGTCGAGTTCATGCATGCAGTAGAGAGAAGGGATAGCAACAAGAAAGCTAAAAAAACAAGAAAGCTAACAATGCATTTTCGGAATCTCCGAGCCGTCATGTTTGGCTGATGATGTTGCTGCCTAATGGCGTTCCAAAGGAATTCACTGCATAGGTGGGAATTGGGATTGGTAACATATACTCCTAAACGGCCAGCACCGCATCGATTTAATCTGCCTATTCGTGGGCATGGAAGCATATATATACCCGGCAGTAGAATTTTTTTTGGGAAGAGTACGTACGTTGCCAGAAATGCAAACACTCAACTCGTATTTGGGAGTACATCGGAGCAGATGTAAGAAATTGGCACGTCGTCCATCAATCAAACCGTGCATGTTGCGTGTTCAAATCTTCCAGAAATGCGAACGGCGCAAGAAAAAAAAGGTGCCCTTGCAAAAAATCGCTAGCGAGTTCAGCCGCGCTGTGGGCTGCAGTAGGGGCTAAATTGGGCGTACGGGACGAAGCAGATCGTCCGAAACTATGCAATTCATTCATGGCCTGTGGCCCTCTCGATCGGTACCAGATGGATCCAAAAAAAATCGTTGAACGGGACGAGATCGATCCAGAACATCGGAGCAGATGTAAGAAATCGGCACGCCCATCAATCAAACCGTGCATGTTCTCTGTTCAAATCTTCCAGAAATGCCATCGGGGTCGAGTATTTATCTGCTGCAGCAGGGGCCGGCCGGCCGCGGCGCCGTGCTCTCTGTGTTGGCGAGGCAAACGTGATTAGCTTTTGCACCTCTCTCTCTCTGTGTTGAGTAAATGGTATTGGCGGTCACACAACTCGTCCGCTATGTGCACTTAAGTCACACAACTGGAAAACGGGATTTTTTGGTCACACAACTGGATTTTTGGTGCACGCAGGTCACAAACCCCACATGTCAGTCCGTTTTCCGTTGCAGGAGTGCTGACGTGGACACATAATTTTGCAGAAAACCCCCTGTATTTTTGGATATTTCGCAAAAAACCCAAATTTGGGTCCAATTACAGGGAGTTTTCTGCAAAATGTCCAAAAATACAGGTTTTTTTTTTGCAAAATTACCAACGGAAAACGGACTGACATGTGGGGTTTGTGACCTGCGTGCACCAAAAGTCCAGTTGTGTGACCAAAAATCCCGTTTTCCAGTTGTGTGACTTAAGTGCACATAGCGGACGAGTTGTGTGACCGCCAGTGCCATTTACTCCTCTGTGTTGGCTCTCTGTGTTAATGAAGATGGACTTGCTCCTCTTAATCGGCATGCTCGCGCCTTTGGGTTGCCACCGGGCGGCTGCCACAACGATCGGATTCTCTCTAGTCTGCAGGCAGGTGGGTCCCCAGCGAATTCCTACCTTCTTCTTCTTGCTGCACACGGACCCAGAGAGGAGAAAACGACGAGGGAACACAGCACGCACGCTGCCTGCCGTCACCGACCGCCCGCCCTTTTCTCGTTCCATGCACCGGCATGGCTGGGTGTGTGCGCGCCTACGTACACTCTGCGGGTGGGGCACAATGTTGTGGAGATGTTGCAAGTTTTTTTTTGTCACGGTGGGTGTTAAAACGCTGATGCAGCACCGTTAGTCATCACGTAAGACTGATGACTTTGCAGAAAACGCCAAATTAGAAATCATCTCGAACATTACATGTTTCCTCTGTCTCCGGTATCCCAATTTTCTCTTTAGAACCCTAGCCCTACAATTCGCAGTGCATCGACATGGTTCGCCAGAGGCACTTCCATGGAGAAATTTCCAGCTTGGCGAGCCGACTTGCGTCCGGAAGAGGGGCACGTGGTGCTATTCTGTACCCAGGGTATGTGACGTGGGGTTGTCACAACGGATGTCATCTCTTGATGACTCGCAGGTATGGATCTAGGGCCACTTGGTGTGTAAGTTGTTTCTCATGGGAGGCAATTTACCCAGGTTTGCCCCCACTCAATGAAGGTAAAATACATGCTCTTTTTTTTTTGAATGTTGGCAGGATCACTCCTAAATTCAATGAATAAATAGAAGGTTGGTCCAGTTTATGAGGTAAACCGGACCAAAAACCATACAAGCAATGCCGGTCGGCTTACAACGCACAACCACACACAAAACAACAAAGCACGTCTTGCCTAACCCTGTCAAGAATGGCGAGAGGTCCGGACACAGAGCCACAAGACCGCTTCACATGTCAACCGAAGCAATACAACTCGAGGAACAACCCAAACTCCAGGAAAGCACGTGTCAACGAACATCCCACTCCTGCTAGATTGATATTGGTGATGACAATCTCGATTCCAAGGTGGCGATTCCGCTACTTTGCGATTGAGATCGAGATCTAAAAGCTTGTCCTTGGACGACTTAGGAGCTCGCTTTATATACACGTGAGAACCTAGGGTTACAAGTTACCTACGGTTAGTTCCAGAGGTCGGTGTCCTAGTCAAAGTCTACTTGGTCTTCACCGTGGCTTCCAAGTTAAACTCCTTCTTCTATGCGAATTTCCTTCATACGAGTTCGCTCATGGTGAGCCGGCCCAGTGATACGTCTCAAACGTATCTATAATTTTTGATGTTCCATGCTTGTTTTATACCAATTGCTACATGTTTTGCATCTACTTTATATCACTTTTATACATTTTTTGGGACTAACCTATTAACAAGATGCCGAAGTGCCAGTTCCTGTTTTCTGCTGTTTTTGTATTCCAGAAAAGCTAGTCTGGAAATATTCTCGGAATTGGACGAAACTACACGGGGGTCCCTATTTTTCCAGAACACGCCTGACGGAGCGAAGGAGCAACAGAGGAGGGCCACCAGGAGGCCACACGCACCTAGGGCGCGGGCCCCCCTCTGCCATGCCCTAGGGTGGTGTGGGCCCCTCGGGGGTCTCCAGCCGCCGCCATTTCGCCTACTTATTCCCCCCGACGCGAAAACCCTAAGTACCTGAGCAAATATCCACGAAAAGTTCCAGAGACGCCGCCGCCGTCAACCCTAGCTCAGGAGGGTTCAGATTCTCTTCCCGGCACCCTGCCGGAGAGGGGAATCGTCACCGGAGGCTTCTACATCGCCATGCCTGCCTCCGGAGTGATGCGTGAGTAGTTCATCCTTGGACTACGGGTCCATAGCAGTAGCTAGATGGTTGTCTCTCCACTTTGTGCCATCATGTTTAGATCTTGTGAGCTGCCCTACATGATCAAGATCATATTATTGTAATGCTACATGTTGTGTTTGCTGGGATCCGATGAATATTGAATACTATGTCAAGTTGATTATCAATTTATCTTATATGTTATTTAAGATCTTGCATGCTTTCCGTTACTCGTAGATGCTTTGGCCAAGTAGATGCTTGTAACTCCAAGAGAGAGTATTTATGCTAGATAGTGGGTTCATGCCTCCATTTAACCTGGGATAGTGACAGAAAGTTCTAAGGTTGTGGATGTGCTGTTGCCACTAGGGATAACCTAACGATGCTATGTCCACGGGCATATGTGTTTGTTTACATTACGCGCTTTACTTAATGCAATTATCCGTTGCTTGCAACTTAATACCAACGGGGGACTCGGATGAAACCGGCGGTGGATTATTAGTCATAGATGCTGTTGGATAACGGTCTATGTATCTTGTCGTAATGCCCAATTAAATTCATAGTAGTCAACATGTCATATATATGCATTGTCATGCGCTCACTATTTGTCAATTGCCCAGCTGTAATTTGTTCACCCAACATGTTAGTTATCTTTTATGGAGAGACACCATTAGTGAACTGTGGACCCGGTACATTCTTTTACACTGATTAAACAACCACAAACTGCAAACTGTTCCTTTTTCATTCTCTGCAATTTAATACTCATTTTCCACACGAGACGTTTAATCATTTGTTTTCAGCAAGCCGGTGAGATTGACAACCTCACTGTTTCGTTGGGGCAAAGTACTTTTATTGTGTTGTGTGCAGGTTCCACGTTGGTGATCGTGTTGCGCCGTGCGGCCACCGACAACCTTCTGAAGAGTTGCTGCTCCTACTGGTTCGATAACCTTGGTTTCTTTCTGAGGGAAAACTTGCTGCTGAACGCATCATACATTCCTCTTGGGGTCTCCCAACGAGCGTGTGATTCACGCATCAAGCTCTTTTTCTGGCGCCGTTGCCGGGGAGACAACAGTCTTCTGCAAGGGAGTTTCACGCTTCCAATCTCTTTACTTTGTTTTTGTCTTGCTTAGTTTATTTTATTTTATCTTGTTTCCTTTCAATTATCAAAAACACAAAAAATTAGTTACGTGCATCTAGTTTACTTTCAAGTTATTTTCTGTCATGTTTTTAATTCTGCTAAAATGAGTACTCCTGAGAACACTGCTAGCGCTAAGTTGACGAGGGAATATCTCCCCGGCAACAGCACCGGAAACAATGCTTGTACGTCACACGTCAGTTGGGAACCCCAAGAGGAAGGTATGATGAGTGCAGCAGCAAGTTTTCCCTCAGTATGAAACCAAGGTTTATCGAACCAGTAGGAAAACGAGGTTGCTTCGAAGGTGTTGGTGAAGGAGTGTAGTGCGGCGCAACACCAGGGATTCCGGTGCCAACGTGGAACCTGCACAACACAATCAAATTACTTTGCCCCAACTTAACAGTGAGGTTGTCAATCTCACCGGCTTGCTGAAAACAAAGGGTTAAACGTATCGAATGGAAGATGATGTTTGTTTGCATAAAACAGTAGAGAACAATGATTGCAGTAGATTGTATTTCAGATGTAAAAGAATGGACCGGGGTCCACAGTTCACTAGTGGTGTCTCTCCAATAAGATAACTAACATGCTGGGTAAACAAATTACAGCTGGGCAATTGACAATTGATAAGTGCATATAACATGCATGTGTGAGTTGTGGTGTCTACTATGAGATTCATTTGGGCATTACGACAAAGTACATAGACCGCTATCCAGCATGCATCTATGCCTAAATAGTCCACTTTCCGGTTAACATCCGTACCCCTTCCAGTATTAAGTTGCAAGCAACAGACAATTGCATTAAGTAATGTGCGTAATGTAAACAATACATTCATCCTTGAATAAAGCATTGCTGTTTTACCCCTAGTGGCAACAACACATCTACAACCTTAGAACTTGCTGTCACTATCCCAGGTTAAATAGAGGTTGAACCCAACTATCATGCATAAATACCCCCTCTTGGAGTCACAAGTATTCACTTGGCCAAGGCTTCAACAAGTAACGGAGAGCATGCAAGATCACAAATGACATAGACATGATAATATAATATTCAGCTCCACATAGGTATCAATATAAGTCAGATCCCAGCAAACACAACATGTAGCATTACAATAAGATGATCTTGATCATGATAGGCAGCTCACAAGATCTAAACATGATGGCACAAGTGGAGAAGACAACCATCTAGCTACTGCTATGGACCCATAGTCCAAGGATGAACTACTCACGCATCACTCCGGAGGCGGGCATGGCGATGTAGAGCCCTCCGGTGATGATTCCCCTCTCCGGCAGGGTGCCGGGAAGAGCTTCAGAACCCCCCGAGTTAGGGTTGACGACGGCGGCGGCAGCGAATATGTTCTGGATGAAAGGCTCGGTGTTTTAGGGTTTTCACGTCTCGGGGAATAAATAGGCGAAGGGGCGATGTCGGCGGACCCCCGAGGGGCCCAAACCACAGGCTGGCGCGGCGGTGGGCCGCGCCGCCAGGTGGTTTGGCCACCTCGTGGCTCTTCGTCTCTCCTTCGGACTCCGTGTACGTGCTGGAAAAATAGGGACTGGCCTTTTGTTTCGTGCAATTCCGAGAATATTTCCAGAAGTAACTTTCTGAAACCAAAAACAGCAGAAAACAGGGAACTGGCACTGTGGCATCTTGTTAATAGGTTAGTCCCAGAAAATGCATAAAAGTGATATGAAGTGTATATAAAACATGTAGCAAATGGTATAATATAAGCATGGAACAGCAGAAATTATGGATACGTTGGAGACGTATCAAGCATCCCCAAGCTTAGTTCTACTCGTCCTCGAGTAGGTAAAACGATAACAACAAATAATTTCTGAGGAGACATGCTTTCACACAATCTTGATCAATATATTGCAAGGCTCATGTCATGAATGAAGTGACTCAAAGCAATGATCTATAGTTTGCTAACAAATAGATAAAGAGTAAACAATGAATCATATAAGCAAAAACTTTTCATGAATAGTACTTTCAAGACAAGCATCAAAAAGTTTTGCATAAGAGGTAACTCATAAAGCAATAGATTCAAAGTAAAAGGCATTGAAGCAACACAAAGGATGATTAAGTTTCAGCATTTGCTTTCAACTTGTAACATGTATATCTCATGGATAGTTGTCAACATAAAGCAATATAACAAGTGCAATAAGTAAATATGTAAGAATCAATGCACACAAAGTTGACACAAGTGTTTGCTTCTAAGATAGAAAGGAGTAGGTAAACTGACTCAACATAAAGTAAAAGATAGGCCCTTCGCAGAGGGAAGCAGGGATTAAATCATGTGCTAGAGCTTTTTAAGTTTTCGAAAGCATATAGAGAGCACAAAATAAGTATTTGAGAGGTGTTTGTTGTTGTCAACGAATGGTAGTGGGCACTCTAACCCCCTTGTCAACCAGACTTTCAAGAGCGGCTCCCATGAAGGACGTTATCTCTACCAGCAAGGTAGATCATCCCTCTTCTCTTTTGTTTACACATGTATTTTAGTTTCTTTATAGATGACACTCCTCCCAACCTTTTGCTTACACAAGCCATGGCTAACCGAATCCTCGGGTGCCTTCCAACATTCACATACCATGGAGGAGTGTCTATTTGCAAATTAAGTTGCTTACTGATAAATCAGGGCAAAACATGTGAAGAGAATTATTAATGAAAGTTGTAATTAATTGGGGCTGGGCACCCCGTTGCCAGCTCTTTTTGCAAATTATTGGATAAGCGGATGTATATGCCACTAGTCCATTGGTGAAAGTCTGTCAGAAGTAAATGACAAGATTGAAAGATAAAACACCACATACTTCCTCATGAGCTATAAAACATTGACACAAATAAGGAGTAATAAAGTTTTGAATAGTTTAAAGGTAGCACATGAAATATTTACTTGGAATGGCAGGAAATACCACATAGTAGGTAGGTATGGTGGACACAAATGGCATGGGTTTTGGCTCAAGTTTTGGATGCACGAGAAGCATTCCCTCTCAGTACAGAGTTTAGGCTAGCAAGGTTGTTTGAAGCAAACACAAGTATAAACCGGTACAGCAAGAATCACATAAAAACATATTGCAAGTATTATAAGACTCTACACTGTCTTCCTTGTTGCTCAAACATTTTACCAGAAAATATCTAGACCTTAGAGAGAACAAATATGCATCCCAAGTCTCAACAAGCTCTACGGTAGTTCTCCACTACTAGGCTTTAACTACATGATGCAAGAGCTTAAACATGATCTACTTGAGAGCTCAAAACAATTGCAAAGCATCAAATCGAAACAAGACAATGATCTACAAGAATGCATATGTCTTTTCCAATACCAACTACTACATGTAGCATTTTCTTTCTTCCAAACAAACACCAATCAATTTATTTAAACATAAACTCTCCAAATGATAATATAATGCAGCAAGAGAGTATTTATAAACAAGTGCTAACAGCTCGAAGAGATGCATGAAAAACAGGAGCTAAAAGCACTGCAGTAGCTAGTTAAGAATACTCAACAAATATAAGTGAAGAACATGAGTATTCACATGAAAAAGCGGAGCGTGTCTCTCTCCCACACAAGGATTGCTAGGATCCGAATTTATTCAAACAAAAACAAAAATAAAAACACACAGACGCTCCAAGTAAAGCGCATAAGATGTGAAAGAATTAAAATATAGTTTCACTAGAGATGACCTGATAAGTTTGTTGATGAAGAAGGGGATGCCTTGGGCATCCCCAAGCTTAGACGCTTGAGTCTCTCTGAATATGGTTGGGATGAACCACGGGGGCATCCCCAAGCTTAGGCTTTTCACTCTTCTTGATCACATAATATCACCCTTCTCGCTTGATCCTTGAAAACTTCCTTCACACCAAACTCAAGACAGTTCTCATTAGAGGGTTAGTGCATAATCAAAAATTCTCATATTCTGTAATGATACAATCAATCCCAAAGCTTCTGGACATTAGCTACAGCCACCAATGCTTTGTGGAGCAAAGAAATCCACACAAACACAGTAAAAGAGCGAATGCAAAACAAAAGGCAGAATCTGTCAAAAACAGAACAGTCTGGAATGACGAATTTTTTCGAGGCACTTAAGTTGCTCAGATGGATCTGGCCTAAAATAATGAAAGTTGCGTACATATCTCAGGAATATGCGTGATTTTTTCAGAATTTTTTGAATTTTCTACAGGGAGATAAGCTCAAATCCGTGACAGCTAAAAATCTGTCACTGCGCAGAAATCCAAATCTTGCATCAACTTTCAATATAGAACTTTACTTGGCACAACATTGCGATAAAATAAAGATACAAAGGAGTTGCTACAGAAGTAACAAAACTCCTTGACTCAAAGAAAACAAAAATAACAGCAAATAAAAACGATGGGTTGTCTCCCATAAGCGCTTTTCTTTAACGCCTTTCAGCTAGGCGCAGAAAGTGAAAATCAAGTGTTGTCAAGAGAAGAAGCATCAACATCATAACTTGCTCTAACAATAGAGTCAAAAGGTAACTTCATTCTCTTCCTAGGGAAGTGTTCCATACCTTTCTTGAGAGGAAATTGGTACCTTATATTACCTTCTTTCATATCAATGATGGCACCAACAGTTCGAAGAAAAGGTCTTCCCAAAACAATAGGACAAGATGCATTGCATTCAATATCCATAACAATAAAATCAACGGGGACAAGGTTATTGTTTACTGTAATAAAAACATCATTAACTCGCCCCAAAGGTTTCTTCATAGCATTATCAGCGAGAAAAACATCCAAATAACAATGTTCCAAAGGTGGCAAATCAAGAATATCATAAAGCTTCTTGGGCAAAACGAAATACTTGCACCAAGATCACACAAGGCATTGCAATAAAATCATTCACCTTTACCTTAATGATGGGTTCCCAACCATCTTCTAATTTCCTAGGAATAGAAGCTTTAAGTTTCAACTTCTCCTCCCTAGCTTGCAAAAGAGCATTTGTAATATGCTTTGTAAAAGCCAAATTAATAGTGCTAGCATTGGGACTTCTAGCTAATTTTTGCAAGAACATAATAACTTCAGAGATGTTACAATCATCAAAATCAAAATCATTATTGTCAATGGTGGTGGAACCATTGTCTCCAATAGTTTGAAAAATTTCAGCACTTTTATCAGAAAAAGTTTCAGCAGTTTTAGGCAATTTCAAACGCTTTGCAGAAGTAGTAGAGACATTACCAACACCAATAACATTACCATCAATAGTAGGAGGCTTACTAGCATGTAAACATTAGCATTACTAGTGGTGGTGATAGTACAAACTCTAACTATACTATTCTCTTTTTCAAGTTCTTCCTCTTTTTCCCACCTAGCATGCAATTCAGCCAACATCCTAATATTATTATCAATTCGAACTTGGATGGCATTTGCTGTAGCAAATGACTTAGTATCTTTAACTTCATTAGGCATAACTTTCAGTTTTAGAATTTCAACATCATGAGCAAGACTATCAACTTTAGAACAAGATCATCAATTTTTTCAAACTTTTCCTCAACAGTTTTATTGAAAGCTTTTTGTGTGCTAATAAATTCTTTAAGCATAGCTTCAAGATCAGAGGACACACTTCTATTGTTGCTGTAGGAATTACCATAAGAATTGCCATAACCATTTGAAGGATAAGGCTTATATTGTTGCTACCAAAATTATTCCTATAAGCATTGTTGTTGAAGTTGTTGTTTTTAATGAAGTTTACATCAACATGCTCTTCTTGAGCAACCAATGAAGCTAAAGGAACATTATTAGGATCAACATGAGATCTACCATTCACAAGCATAGACATAATAGCATCAATCTTATCACTCAAAGAGGAGGTTTCTTCAACAGAATTTACCTTCTTACCTTGAGGAGCTCTTTCGGTGTGCCATTCGGAATAGTTGATCATCATATCATCAAGTAGCTTTGTTGCTGCACCTAAAGTGATGGACATAAAGGTTCCTCCAGAGGCTGAATCCAATAAGTTCCTTGAGGAAAAATTTAATCCTGCATAAAAGGTTTGGATGATCATCCAAGTAGTCAGTCCATGAGTGGGACAATTCTTCACCAAAGATTTCATTCTTTCCCAAGCTTGAGCAACATGTTCATTATCAAGTTGTTTAAAATTCATAATGCTACTTCTCAAGGATATAATCTTAGCAGGAGGATAATATTTCCCTATGAAAGCATCTTTGCATTTTGTCCAAGAATAATACTATTTCTAGGCAAAGAAAGCAACCATTCTTTAGCTCTTCCTCTCAAGGAGAAAGGAAAAAGTTTCAGTTTTATAATATCCCCATCCATATCCTTATACTTTTGCATTTCACAAAGTTCAACAAAGTTATTAAGATGGGCAGCAGCATCATCAGTACTAACACCAGAAAATTGCTCTTTCATAACAAGATTTAATAGAGCAGGTTTAATTTCATAAAATTCTGCTGTAGAAGCAGGTGGAGCAATAGGAGTGCATATGAAATCATTGTTGTTTGTGCTAGTGAAGTCACACAACTTAGTGTTCTCAGGAGTACTCATTTTGAAAAACAAAATCAAACGAATTAAACAAGTAACTAATTTTTTTGTGTTTTTGATAAAGAGAGCAAACAAGACTAAATAAAAATAAACTAAGCAAGACAAATAACAAAGTAAAGAGATTGGGTGTGAGAGACTCCCCTTGCAGAAGCAATTCGGTTTTCCCCGGCAACGGCGCCAGAAAACGTGTTGTGCGCTAAGTTGACGAGGGAATATCTCCCCGGCAACAGCAGAAACAATGCTTGTACGTCACACGTCAGTTGGGAACCCCAAGAGGAAGGTATGATGAGTGCAGCAGCAAGTTTTCCCTCAGTATGAAACCAAGGTTTAATCGAACCAGTAGGAAAACGAGGTTTGCTTCGAAGGTGTTGGTGAAGGAGTGTAGTGCGGCGCAACACCAGGGATTCCGGTGCCAACGTGGAACCTGCACAACACAATCAAATTACTTTGCCCCAACTTAACAGTGAGGTTGTCAATCTCACCGGCTTGCTGAAAACAAAGGGTTAAACGTATCGAATGGAAATGATGTTTGTTTGCATAAAACAGTAGAGAACAATGATTGCAGTAGATTGTATTTCAGATGTAAAAGAATGGACCGGGGTCCACAGTTCACTAGTGGTGTCTCTCCAATAAGATAACTAACATGCTGGGTAAACAAATTACAGCTGGGCAATTGACAATTGATAAGTGCATATAACATGCATGTGTGAGCTGTGGTGTCTACTATGAGATTCATTTGGGCATTACGACAAAGTACATAGACCGCTATCCAGCATGCATCTATGCCTAAATAGTCCACTTTCCGGTTAACATCCGTACCCCTTCCAGTATTAAGTTGCAAGCAACAGACAATTGCATTAAGTAATGTGCGTAATGTAAACAATACATTCATCCTTGAATAAAGCATTGCTGTTTTACCCCTAGTGGCAACAACACATCTACAACCTTAGAACTTGCTGTCACTATCCCAGGTTAAATAGAGGTTGAACCCAACTATCATGCATAAATACCCCCTCTTGGAGTTACAAGTATTCACTTGGCCAAGGCTTCAACAAGTAACGGAGAGCATGCAAGATCACAAATGACATAGACATGATAATATAATATTCAGCTCCACATAGGTATCAATATAAGTCAGATCCCAGCAAACACAACATGTAGCATTACAATAAGATGATCTTGATCATGATAGGCAGCTCACAAGATCTAAACATGATGGCACAAGTGGAGAAGACAACCATCTAGCTACTGCTATGGACCCATAGTCCAAGGATGAACTACTCACGCATCACTCCGGAGGCGGGCATGGCGATGTAGAGCCCTCCGGTGATGATTCCCCTCTCCGGCAGGGTGCCGGGAAGAGCTTCAGAACCCCCCGAGTTAGGGTTGACGACGGCGGCGGCAGCGAATATGTTCTGGATGAAAGGCTCGGTGTTTTAGGGTTTTCACGTCTCGGGGAATAAATAGGCGAAGGGGCGATGTCGGCGGACCCCCGAGGGGCCCAAACCACAGGCGCGCGCGGTGGGCCGCGCCGCCAGGTGGTTTGGCCACCTCGTGGCTCTTCGTCTCTCCTTCGGACTCCGTGTACGTGCTGGAAAAATAGGGACTTGGCCTTTTGTTTCGTGCAATTCCGAGAATATTTCCAGAAGTAACTTTCTGAAACCAAAAACAGCAGAAAACAGGGAACTGGCACTGTGGCATCTTGTTAATAGGTTAGTCCCAGAAAATGCATAAAAGTGATATGAAGTGTATATAAAACATGTAGCAAATGGTATAATATAAGCATGGAACAGCAGAAATTATGGATACGTTGGAGACGTATCAAACACTAAGTTGTGTGATTTCACTAGCACGAACAACAATGATTTTATATGCACACCTATTGCTCCACCTGCTGCTTCAGCAGAATTTTATGAAATTAAACCTGCACTTTTAAATCTTGTTATGAAAGAGCAATTTTCTGGTGTTAGTACTGATGATGCTGATGTTCACCTTAATAAATTTGTTGAACTTTGTGAAATGCAAAAGCTCAAGGAAGTAGATGGTGATATTATTAAACTGAAACTTTTCCTTTCTCCTTGAGAGGACGTGTTAAAGAATGGTTGCTATCTTTGCCTAGAAATTGTATTGATTCATGGACTAAATGCAAAGATGCTTTTATTGGAAAATATTATCCTCCTGCTAAGATTATTTCTTTGAGAAGTAGCATAATGAATTTTAAGCAATTTGATAATGAACATGTTGCTCAAGCATGGGAGAGAATGAAATCATTGGTTAAAAATTGTCCCACTCATGGACTGACTACTTGGATGATCATCCAAACCTTCTATGCAGGATTAAATTTTTCTTCAAGGAATTTATTGGATTCGGCCGCTGGAGGTACCTTTATGTCCATCACTTTGGGTGCTGCAACAAAGCTTTTAGATGATATGATGATTAATTATTCTGAGTGGCACACCGAGAGAGCTCCAACAGGTAAGAAGGTAAATTCTGTTGAGGAAACCTCCTCCTTGAGTGCCAAAATTGATACTATTATGTCTATGCTTGCAAATGGTCAAACACATGTTGATCCAAATAATGTTCCTTTAGCTTCTTTGGTTGCTCAAGAAGAGCATGTTGATGTGAACTTCATTAAAAATAATAATTTCAACAACAATGCTTATAGGAATAATTTTGGTAATAGCAATTATAGGCCATATCCTTCTAATAGTGGCAATGGTTATGGAAATTCCTATGGTAACTCTTACAATAATAGAGTGTACCCTCTGATCTTGAAGTCGTGCTTAAGGATTTATTAGTACACAAACTGCTTTCAATAAATCTGTTGAGGAGAAATTTGGGAAAATTGATGTGCTTGCCTCTAAAGTTGATAGTCTTGCTCTTGATGTTGACTTGTTGAAACTAAAGAACCTACATCATGATGTTAAAGAGAGCAAAACTCTCAATGCTATACAAGTTAAAATTGATAACAATGTGAGGATGTTAGCTGAATTGCATGCTAGATGGGAAAGAGAGGATGAAATTGCTAGAAAGAATAATATTGCTAGAGTTTATACTATTACTACTTCTGAAAATGCTTCAAACTCAAGTGTTAGCAAACCTCCTACCATTAATGGCAAGATAATTGGTGTTGGTAATGTTTCCACTTCTATTGCAAAATGTCCTAAATTGCCTGATAACTCTGAAACTGTCCTTGATAAAGATGCTGAAATTTCTAGCAATAAGGAAGATAATAACTCCATTACTTTTGATAATAATGACTTTGATTTTGATGGTTGCAATATTTCTGAAGTAATTAAGTTCTTGCAAAAGCTAGCTAGAAGTCCTAATGCTAGTGCTATAAACATGGCTTTTACTAAACATATTACTAATGCTCTCATGCAAGTTAGGGAAGAGAAATTAAAACATGAAGCTTCTATCCCTAGGAAGTTAGAAGATGGTTGGGAGCCCATCATTAAAATGAAATTGAATGACTTTGATTGCAATGCTTTGTGTGACCTTGGTGCTAGTATTTCTGTTATGCCTAAAAGATTATATGATATGCTTGATTTAGCACCTTTGGAAAATTGTTACTTGGATGTTCACCTTGCTGATTCTACCATTAAAAAACCTTTGGGAAGAATTGATGATGTTCTTATCATGGTTAACAACAATTATGTCCCCGTTGATTTTATTGTCTTGGATATTGAATGCAATCCATCATGCCCTATTGTGCTGGGAAGACCTTTTCTTAGAACTGTAGGTGCTATTATTGATATGAAAGAAGGGAATATAAAATATCAATTTCCTCTCAAGAAAGGTATGGAACACTTTCCTAGGAAGAAGATTAAGCCACCTTATGATTCTATTGTTCGAACAAATTACAATGTTGATGCTTCTTCACTTGGTAATACTTGATGCATGCTTTGTGCCTAGCTAAAAGGCGTTAAAGAAAAGCGCTTATGGGAGGCAACCCATTATTTTTACTTCTGCAATTTTTCTTTTATTGAGTCAAGGAGGATGTTTACTTCTGTAGCAACTCCTTTGTATCTTTATTTTCTCGCATTGTTGTGCCAAGAGTAGCCTCTAATGTTAAGACGATGCTTAATTTTGATTGCTGCGCAGAAACAGATTTTTGCTGTTCACTGTACGAAATTCCTAAAATCACCAGATTGTTAATTAAATCTGAAATTTTTGTGCGTAATCTTTATGAATGTCTGAATCTTTCATTAGACTAGAGTTTTTCGATCTGAGCGTCGTAAGTGCCTTGAAAAAATTCGTCTTTGCGGACTGTTCTGTTTTAGACAGATTATGCCTTTTTATTTTGCATTCTCTCTTTTACTAGTGTTGAGTGAAATTCTTTTTTGGGTGGAAGAGCTTCACATAACATCAGTGGCTGTAGCTAATGTTTAAAGTAACAAATCATATTGCGTCCTATATAGAACATGTGAGTTTTTGATTATGCACTAACCCTCTAATGAGATCTACTTTGAGTTTGGTGTGACGGAAGTTTTCAAGGGTCAAGAGAGAAGGATGATATAATAGGATCAAGAAGAGTGAAGAGCTTAAGCTTGGGGAGGCTCCCATGGATCTCCCCAGCATATTTCAAGAAGACTCAAGCGTCTAAGCTTGGGGATGCCCAAGGCATCCCCTTCTTCATCGTCAAAATTATCAGGTCATCTCTAGTGAAACTATATTTTAATTCTTTCACATCATATGTGCTTTTCTTGGAGCGTCTGTGTGCTTTTATTTTCAGTATTGCACTTTTATTTTCAATAAAGCTTGACTGGACCCTAGCATTCTTGATTGGGAGAGAGACACGCTCCGCTTTTTCATGAGAATACTCCTATTCTTCACTTATATTTGTTGAGTATTCATATCTAGCGCTGTTCAGCTTTTAGCTCTTGTTTTCATGTATCTCTTGTCAGAGCTATTAGCTTTCTTTTGTAGAAAGTACTCTCTTGCTTCACTTATATTTGTTTGGAGAGTTGATTAAATAATTGATTGGTGTTTGGTTGGTTCAGAAAATGTTGCATGTGGTAATTGGTATAAGGAAAAACTTGCTTAATCTTGTAGATCACTAATTTGGATAACTTGATGCTTGTCAATTGTTTTGAGTTAACAAGTAGATCATGATTAAATTGTGCATCACATGAGTTAAGCCTATTAGTGAAGAACTACCGTAAAGCTTGTTGAAAATTTGGTTTGCATCGGTGGTATCTCTAAGGTCTAGATATTTTCTAATAACAGGGTTTGGTTAACAAGGAAGACGGTATGAAGTCTTATAACGTTTGCAATATGTTTGTCATATAAAACTTGGTGTACGGGTTGATATTCTTGTTTGCTTACATAACCTTGCTAGCCTAAACTCTGTACTGAGAGGGAATGCTTCTCGTGCATCCAAATCCTTGAGCCAAAATCCATGCCATTTGTGTCCACCATAACTACCTATATGTGGTATTTCCTTGCCACTCCAAGTAAATTTTTCATGTGCTACCTTTAAATTATTCAAAATGTTATTATTCCCTTTTTGTGTCAATGTTTACTAGCTCATGAGGAATTAGTGTGGTTATTCTTTATTCTATTTGTTGAATGGACTTTTACACCTGGACTAGTGGCATATACATCCGCTTATCCAATAATTTTGCAAAAAGAGCTGGCAACGGGGTGCCCAGTCCCAATTAATTACAACTTTAACCAATTAATTCTCTTCACACTTTTGCCCTGATTCATCAGTAAGCAATGACAAACAGTGAAATACCTGAATGTGTGTAAACCAAAGAGAAAGAGGGATGATCTGCCTTGCTGGTAGAAATAACGTCCTTCATGGGAGCCGCTCTTAAAAGTCCGTTTGACAGGTAGAATACTGTTCTCACCCGCTACCATTCGTTGACAATTAACAAACACCTCTCAAAAATAGATACTCCTCCATGGTATGTGATTGATGGAAGGCACCCGAGGATTCGGTTAGCCATGGCTTGTGTTAGCAAGGTTGGGAGGAGTATCAAATATTTTATGCAATCTCTATATGCTTTCAAAAACCTAAAAGCTCTAGCACATGACTTAATCCCTGCTTCCCTCTGCGAAGGGCCTTTCTTTTACTTTTATGTTGAGTCAGTTTTCCTATTCTTTCTGTCTTCCACAAGCAAACACTAGTGTCAACTTTGTTACAACATGCGTTATATGCAATGTATTGGACTTGTTATACTACTTTGTGTTGACAATATCCATGAGATAAATATGTTGAAAGTTGAAGCAAATGCTGAAACTAAATTCTTCCTTTGTGTTGATTGAATACCTTTTATTAGAAACTATTGCTTTATGAGTTAACACTTATGCAAAACTGTTTGATGCTTGTCTCGAAAGTACTATTCATGAAAACGTTTAGCTTGTGTGATTCATTGTTTACTCATTATCTATTTGTAGCAAATTATAGACCATTGACTTGGATCACTTCATTCATTTACATGTGCCTTGCAATATTATATGATCAAGATTATGATGGTAGCATGTCACCTCAAAAATTATTTTGTTTTTATCGTTTACCTACTCGAGGACGAGTAGGAACTAAGCTTGGGGATGCTGATACGTCTCAAACGTATCTATAATTTTTGATGTTCCATGCTTGTTTTATACCAATTGCTACATGTTTTGCATCTACTTTATATCACTTTTATACATTTTTTGGGACTAACCTATTAACAAGATGCCGAAGTGCCAGTTCCTGTTTTCTGCTGTTTTTGTATTCCAGAAAAGCTAGTCTGGAAATATTCTCGGAATTGGACGAAACTACACGGGGGTCCCTATTTTTCCAAAACGCCTGACGGAGCGAAGGAGCAACAGAGGAGGGCCACCAGGAGGCCACACGCACCTAGGGCGCGCCCCCCCCTCTGCCGCGCCCTAGGGTGGTGTGGGCCCCTCGGGGGTCTCCAGCCGCCGCCCTTTCGCCTACTTATTCCCCCGACGCGAAAACCCTAAGTACCTGAGCAAATATCCACGAAAAGTTCCAGAGACGCCGCCGCCGTCAACCCTAGCTCGGGAGGGTTCAGAACCTCTTCCCGGCACCCTGCCGGAGAGGGGAATCGTCACCGGAGGCTTCTACATCGCCATGCCTGCCTCCGGAGTGATGCGTGAGTAGTTCATCCTTGGACTACGGGTCCATAGCAGTAGCTAGATGGTTGTCTCTCCACTTTGTGCCATCATGTTTAGATCTTGTGAGCTGCCCTACATGATCAAGATCATATTATTGTAATGCTACATGTTGTGTTTGCTGGGATCCGATGAATATTGAATACTATGTCAAGTTGATTATCAATTTATCTTATATGTTATTTAAGATCTTGCATGCTTTCCGTTACTCGTAGATGCTTTGGCCAAGTAGATGCTTGTAACTCCAAGAGAGAGTATTTATGCTAGATAGTGGGTTCATGCCTCCGTTTAATCTGGGACAGTGACAGAAAGTTCTAAGGTTGTGGATGTGCTGTTGCCACTAGGGATAACCTAACGATGCTATGTCCACGGGCATATGTGTTTGTTTACATTACGCACTTTACTTAATGCAATTATCCGTTGCTTGCAACTTAATACCAACGGGGGACTCGGATGACAACCCGGCGGTGGATTATTAGTCATAGATGCTGTTGGATAACGGTCTATGTATCTTGTCGTAATGCCCAATTAAATATCATAGTAGTCAACATGTCATATATGCATTGTCATGCGCTCACTATTTGTCAATTGCCCAGCTGTAATTTGTTCACCTAACATGTTAGTTATCTTTTATGGAGAGACACCACTAGTGAACTGTGGACCCCGGTCCATTCTTTTACACTGATTAAACAACCACAAACTGCAAACTGTTCCTTTTTCATTCTCTGCAATTTAATACTCATTTTCCACACGAGACGTTTAATAATTTGTTTTCAGCAAGCCGGTGAGATTGACAACCTCACTGTTTCGTTGGGGCAAAGTACTTTGATTGTGTTGTGTGCAGGTTCCACGTTGGTGATCGTGTTGCGCCGTGCGGCCACCGACAACCTTCTGAAGAGTTGTTGCTCCTACTGGTTCGATAACCTTGGTTTCTTTCTGAGGGAAAACTTGCTGCTGAACTGCATCATACCTTCCTCTTGGGGTCTCCCAACGAGCGTTGATTCACGCCATCACCCAGTCATGTAGGCCCAAGGAGCTGGCGACCGCGAGCCGGCCATGGGCCTCCCGGGTCCTTGACGAGTCGTCCGCTCCGTGGGCTTACCAGGAGACTATTCCCGATATTAGCCCTCAGACATAGCTTGGGCACAGTCTTGGCGTGGACTCCACCTTGCTTCGTCTATCTTCACTCAAAACTGCCAGTGTGAGGTTGTTTTAATGGAGCCGCCACCTGCATGTCCATGGTAAATTCCTAACACCAAAGTCACACAATGAGAGCAAACTCCAGGTCCTTTTGACAAGTTACCAAGCTTCGCACGAGCTTGTTTATGCCGGCTTGTTGCTTGGGCAACTTCCTTCAAGTGACTCGATGGAGTTCGCAGTTTACTGAGTTAATTCTTTGGAGATAAAAGCTTCATACTATTTTTATTGCTTCGCCGGCTTGCCGCACAAGCTTGTTTCTTAGGCACAACAAGGGTTCCCTTTTTTTAGCGAGTCGGCCAAACACCTCGAGGTGGAGATGAATGAATAAGACACACCTTGATTATGGAAAAATAGTCATGCCAAGTGTTCAGCTACTCTAGAATTTTCCACATATTTTTTTATATAACATACACTACACCCATCTACTAAGATATTTGTTACGTTTCATACTTTGGAATCTCTCCCAATATACTTAATAGTTTTAAAAATAGAGAAGGACATTCACAAAATAATACACATATACGTTAAATAATTCATCAATTGTACAAAATAATCAATGTGGCTTGTGGTTTTCCGTTTTTTCACATTGAATATGGTTTTGTATCTTGCAAAGAGTAGTATCTTGATGGCGTGTTAACGGTAGAGTGTTTTATTACTTCCCAGCAACAGCACCAGAAGATCTGCTTGTTGACCGTGACAACACACGTTCGTTGGGAGACCCCAATAGGAAGGTATGATGTAGTGCAGCAGCAGTTTTCCCTTGAAATATGACCAAGGTTTATCGAACCAGGAGGTTCTTCAGAAGGTTGTCAGCGGCGCAACTGACGTGGAACCTGCACACAACACAAGCAAACTACTTTGCCCCAACGAAACATAGAGGTTGTCAATCTCTCCGGCTTGCTGAAAACAAAGGATTAAACGTATTATGTGGAAAACAGTAATGAGTGCAGAAAGTAACAGAGAACAAATGATTGCAGTTGGTGGTTTTATCAGTATGAGGAAATGGACCGGGGTCCACAGTTCACTAGTGGTGTCTCTCCATAAAAGATAACTAACATGTTGGGTAAACAAATTACAGCTGGGCAATTGACAAATAATGAGCGCATGACAATGCAATATATGAGAAGATGATTATTATGAGATTTAATTGGGCATTACAACAAAGTACATAGACTTGCTATCCAACGCATCTATGCCTAAATAATCCACCTTCCGGTTAGCATCCGCACCTCTTCCGGTATTGAGTTGCAAACAACAGATTATTGCATGAAGTAAAGTGTGTAATGTAAACAATGCACATGACACGTAGACAATGCATCATTGTTTTATCCCTAGTGGCAACAGCACATCCACAACCTTAGTCGTTTCTGTCATCTCGAGCCCAGATTACTGGAGGCATGAACTCACTATCTAGCATAAATACTCCCTCTTGGAGTTACAAGCATCTACTTGGCCAAAGCATCTACTAGCAACGGAGAGCATGCAAGATCATAAACAACATAAATAGATAGATTGATAAACAACTTGCTCATAGTATCAATATTCATCGGATCCCAGCAAACACAACATGTAGCATTACAATAAGATGATCTTGATCATGTTAGACAACTCACAAGATCTAAACATGGAGGTACAAGGTGGAGAGACAACCATCTAGCTACTGCTATGGACCCGTAGTCCAAGTATGAACTACTCACGCATCACTCCGGAGGCAGGCATGGCGGTGTAGAAGCCTCCGGTGAGGATCTCCCCTCCGGTAGGGTGCCGAGAAGAGCTTCAGAACCCTCCCGATCTAGGGTTGACGACGGTGGCGGCGACGTAACTTTTCGTGGAATATGATAGGTGGTTTTAGGGTTTTCGGGACATCGGGAATATATAGGCGAAAGGGCGGCGTCGGAGGGCACCCGAGGCGGCGACGCCAGGGGTGGCCGCCACCCCCTCCTAGGCCGCGCCGAGGCCTGGCAAGGCTGCCTCGTGGCCCTACTCCGTCTCCCCTTCTGGCTTCTGGAGTCTTCCGATGAGATATTTGCACACGTTGATTTTCGTCCAATTCCGAGAATATTTTGCGACTAGCCTTTCTGAAGAAGAAAAACAGCAGAAAACAGGAACTGGCACTTCGACAGCTTGTTAGTAGGTTAGTCCCAGAAAATGCATAAAAATGCTATGAAGTGTAAATAAAACATGTAGCAATTGGTATAATAACAGCATGGAATATCAAAAATTATAGATATGTTTGAAACGTATCATATCTCAGAGAGGAAAAAGGCTGCTTCCACAACTAAAAAATATATTTTTTCAATGATATACATCGAAAATTTATACAACATATATTTGTTGAAACTACAACATAATTAAAAAGTATAAAAATTTAGTACAAGGACGTATGCTTACCAGGCAGAGGGGAATAGAGGAGGTGCGGGATGAAGTAGAGAAAGCCGGAAGGAATCGAACGGGCGTATGCTTACCAGGCAGAGGGCCGGGAAAACATGGGAGAGGAGGGTGGGCGAGGAGTAGTTCTCTTCTGCTGCTCGATCAAAAGAGTTGAGAAGAATCAGAGTGAGACGAAGGAGTCATAACGTTGAACAGGAGAAGGACGAAGGCACTGGCCGGGATGAACGGGAATGCTTACCCAAAAAGGAACGACGGGAGAGCAGACAAGGGGTGGGCGTAGGAATGTCGCGCCACACAAAACCATTCGGGGGGCGCACCATGTATATATGTGAGCACGGCTCCCTCTCTTTCTCTTCATGAGCGTCGACGCACACGTAGGTGGCACCTGAGGTAGGGCCTTGCCTATGCTTTTGCGTCGGTGAAAGGATCAGGTTCGCGTTGTGCCGTGATCGGCCTATATTTCCGTCTCGTTCCATAGCTCGTGGGTGGCGCCGTGGGCGCGACCAAGACTCGAGAGACCGGTCGGAGTGTGTGTGTGCGCCATCGTGTGTCTGGCGCGCCTGCGCGGTGTACGTGATCATTGTGTGTGCGCGGCTATGTACGATCTACTCTCTCTCCGCCGGACCAACCAACAATGATCCTTTGCAACAATGTGTAGGTGGGTGGGTCCCCAACGTATCGACTGTGGCGGGGTTGCGCAACCGGAGCATTCTCTTGCTTCACCTACTAACGTTAGTCATCCTGTGATCGTCACGTGAGGCCGATGATTTTACAGGAAACACATGCATATATTTTAGGTGGGCCATATTAGAAAATCATCTCGAACATTACATGTTTCCCTCTCCTGTATCCCCATTTCCTCTTTAGAACCCTAACCCTAAAACTCGCAGTGCCTCGACATGGCTGGCAAATAGGTACTTCCAGGAGGACATTTTCCATCGTGGCGAGACGACTTGCGTCTCGAGGAGGGGCATGTGCTGCTATTCGGTACCCGGGTATGTGTTGTGGGGTTGTCATGGAAAATGTCATCTTTGGATGACTCGTAGGTATGGATCTAGGGCGACTTGGTGTGTCAAGGTTGTTTCTCACGGAGGCGATTTACCAGGTTTGGCACCCTCTTAATGCAGGTGAACACCTACTCCTGCTAGACTGATATTGATGATAACAATCTCGATTACAAGGTGGCGATCCGCTACTTGAAGATCAAGATCTAAAAGCTTTTCCTTGGATGACCTAGGAGCTCGCCTTATATACACGAGAGCCCTAGCGTTACAAGTTACCTCGGGTAGTTCCGAAGTTCGGTGTCCTAATCGAAGTCTACTTGGTCTTCACCTTGGATTCTAAGTTAGGACTCCTCCTTGTATGTGAACTTCCTTTGTACGAGTCCGTTGATGGCAAGCCAGTCCAGTCACGTAGGCCCAAGGAGCTGGGCGACCGCGAGCCGGCCTTGGGCATCCCGGGTCCTTGAAGAGCCATCCGCTCCATGGGCTTAGCTGGAGAGTAAGTATTCCTCCGACATTATCCCTCGGACTTAGCTTGGGCACAATCTTGGCGTGGACTCCACCTTGCTTCGTCTAGCTTCACTCGAAACCGCCAGTGTGAGAAAATTCCTGAAATAAAAGCAACATGGTAAGAGCAAACTCCAGGTCATTTTGAGGAGTTTCCAAGCTTCGCACGAGCTTGTTTATGTCGGCTTGTTGCTCAGGCAACTTCCTTCAAGCGACTCGATGGAGTTCGTAGTTTACTAAGGTAAACTTTCTTTGGAGATATAGGCTTCATATTATTTTTATTGCTTCGCCGACTTGCAGCACGAGCTTGTTTTATAGGCCCAACACCTCGAGGTGGGGATGAAAGAATAATACAACCCTTGATTATGGAAAAATAGTCATGCCAAGTGTTCGGCTACTCTAGAATTTCTACATATTTTTTATATAACCATAGACTACACCCATCTACTAAAATATTTGTTAGGTTTTATACATTTGAATCACTAGCAATATACTTAAAAATATTAAAAATAGCCAAGAAAATTCATAAATAATACACATATATGTTATATAATTCATCAACTGTACAAAAAAATCAAGGTGGCTTGTGGTTTTATTTTTCTTCACCTTGAAGATGGTTTTGTATCTTGTAAAGGGTAGTATCTCACAAAGGAAAAGGCTTCTTGCTCAACTAAAAAAAAACAATGATATACATTTAAACTTTATATAACATATATTTGTTGGAACTACAACATAATAAAAAATTAAAAAGTATAAAAAATTAGTATAACTATATTTACTTTAATACCCAAGCGAATCAAATGGAAAAAAGAAAGTCTGATACAATTCGGCAATTGCTTGCTACGGTCAGCAACTTTTTTAAGGGCCGCTATTGTAAAATTCTTCGGCAAAACCAAACCGCCGCATCCAGATTCATGGGCCTCAAAAAGGAAAATACAGATCCAGTCGGGCCTCCCAAAACCAAAAACCCAAATCGAGTCGTGGTTCAGATCTACTACAAGAAATTGCAGCCCATGGAGAGAGTGAGGGATGGGACGGATCGAGACTCACTTGGGTACTATGAAGCCCATGGCGGAGATGAGCAGTCCTGCGATAGCAATTCGACTTACTATTAGTGTCTAGTTCATCAACCAGAAACTTAAACCTAGCGAAGGTGATGTTATCGTAATAGTATACGTACCAAGCATACCTAGGATGAGATGAACGATCTCCTTAGGCTCCATGCTGGCGGACCTTTGCTTCGGCACTTGCTATGATGCAAAAGCGATTCGGGGAGAGATAGACCAGGATTGATATATGTACAAGACAACAAAGCGCACGAAAAATCAAAGGAAAACGATGGGAGCAGAGCATGGCCGGCATGTACCAAGAGGATAGGCGGCGGCGGAGCAGATGGTGGGGCGGAACTCGGAAGAGAAAGATCGCGCAAGAAAAGGCTGCAGGGCGGATGAGTATTTATATGCACGAGATGGCTGCATATACCTTTTTAATTCAGACCCGTGGCAAGTTATACTAAACTTTTATACCTTTTTAATTTTTATAATTATGTTGTATTTTCAACAAATATATGGTGTATAACTTTTTGGTAGCATTTTTAACCATACAATATTTCTTCTGAACATTTTCGGCTATAAAGCTTCAATGTATATCACAAGAAATATATTTGAGTTGTGCAAGGAGTTTTTTCTTTTTGGGATATTACCCTTCAGAACATACAAAACCAACTTAAAAATAGAAAAGGAAGGAAAAAAGACACGCCTCCGTGATTTCCTTTACAATTAATGAATTATATATAGTATATGTGTATTATTGTGTGAATATTCTTCTCAATTTTTAAAATTATTAAATATTTTGGTAGAGATTCCAAAGTATAAAACCTAACTGATATCTTAATAGATGGGTGTAGTGTATGGTTATGCAAAAGAATATTTTGACAATTCTAGAGTATAAGTTGAACAGTCGGCATGGCCAATTTTTCATACTCAAGTGTGTCTTATATGTTACAATGGATTCGATAAAAAGATGATAATGTGTTGAAGATCCATACATGTTATCGACGAGGTTATGTCGAAGGCATGTGGCCCATCAGTGATCCACAAGAGCTTTCATGATGGATCTTTTCTTGAGGCGGGAGTGGGCAAACAGGTAGGGGAAACGAAGACAGGGTGGCATAGGTCCAAGCTAGCTAGAAACCCAGGTACGGTTGTGATCCTGATCATTTCATGGGAGTTTCATGCCTAGCTAGGGTTGATTGCGGTGATGCAAGGTGAGCTAGAGCTATCGCAGTCGGAATGGACAAGAAAAAGGATAATTAAAGGTCTGTAAGAAAACACACCTTTTGCAAATTCACTTTGCACTTCCCTCTAGCGACATCGTCCTCCTCCAAGTCCTAAGTGAAGCGTCGGCAAATGTGGTCGAAATATTTGATGAACTTCTTCACGAGATTGAGGGTGGTGCGGGTGAACACTAGTAGAGCACAAAGCACTAAAGAGATTATGGCGCGACAGCCCACATAGTTCAACAATTTTCCCTTCCAGGCAGCAGGCGACTGCAAGCACAGTCGAGGATGTGCTGAAGATGGCTAAGTAGCAAAGGAAACAATGATGGGTAAAACCACATAGTGTGCTTGGAAACCATGCACGACGACGCGTAAATCTTTGTCCTGGCAGCGGATAGGGATGACAGAGCACTTGCTAGCATTGATCCATAGTCTTATGGCATCGCCTAAGGTGGAGATCACCATCAACAATGTTTCAACCGCTGTTCACTTTGGATTCGCAAAGATGAATGCATTTTCAACATCAAACTGGCGTAAAGCACCGCTTCCTGCACGAGGCAGGGGAGCGATCGAACCTACCGCCGAGGCCTCCTCGGGGATGATGTGTAAGGTGTCAATGGGCATGATGAAGAGGAACAATAATAGGGGATCAACCTTGCGAAGGATGCGATGATGCATGATTGGAGGGCCGGTGCCACCGTTGAGGCGAAACTGCCAAGGTTGACGAGAAAAAAAAGAGCAGCACGAGCTAGTCGCACCAGCGAGCCAAAAACCCTAGCCGTTGAAGGATATTCCCACGGAGTCGAGCCTAAGGCCTTGGCACAATCTACTTTTATAAGGAGCGAGAAATTTCTTTTTCCTATGCAAAGACCAATCCGACGAGCGGGATTTCAAAAATGCAATCTAAGCACGGAAAACCAACTCCCCCATCCAAGGGCATAGCCGACGAGCGAGGACCTTGGAGAAAAACTTAGTGAAATTATGAAAAATACTAATATGGCGATAGTTGTGGGCCAATTGGCTTGAGTTTTCTTTGGAAGAAGGCGGATGAAGGCATTGTTCAGTCTAGAGAAGTCAACGGAAGCAAGGCAATGAAGGTGACTGTAATGTCCAACTTGATTATTGGCCACCACCGACAATATATGTGTCAGTAAAGCCGTCAGGCCTGGGTGATTGTTTGGGAACGGATTGATCGCTTCCTAGACTTCTTGTTTGGAGCAAGGAAGATCCAGCCCAGACACGACGATCCAGCAAGTCGATCAAGTCTGAGTTGATGGATTGGTCATAGGGGACTTTGTTACCTAGGGATGCCGATAAGTGTTAGTGAAGGGCCTTCTCTTTGTCGACATGACTCGAGCGGATGCCAGTGTCGGAATGGTGGGACGGTATAAAGACCACTTCTATAAAAAAAAAAGCATATTATGAGTTTTTGTAGTAGAGATTTTCGGCCCAAATCAACTAGATCCACGCATCTCCACTTTGTGGCTAATGAAGTACTAATCCGAACCAAATTTAATTGTTCCTTCATGCAATTAAAACCATGATCAGTGTTATTATGGAAACGTTGAAGAGATTAATATCTTGAGTTGCAACTAGTTGATATACTACTCCATTCCTTTTCTTAACTAGCTCTGATTAATTGTACTAGCAGCTACTTTTTTTTTTAAACGTTAGCAGCGGTAACTAGTACAGTACTGAAATGTACCGTAACTTTTTTTTCATATTTCGAACAAAATAACAGGCAACAGCGATCAATTATTGCAGGTATCTCGGTTTAACACACAGTCACTCACCCCACGCTTTATCCCAACCGTGACTTGCCTGCCACGAATGCACATTTACAGAAACAACCCCAGCCCACGCATCTTCCGAAACCAGCCACCACCTCATCACACATTCTCATCCAGGTCCCCTAAGCAAACGCAGATATTTTCCCAAGGAGCGACGCGAGCAACGCAACTTTGCGCACGGGTCCAGCGAGACGAGAAGCGTCGAATTCGAAATTCGAAATTTGAAAACGCCCTAACCTAACCACTCCGTCTTCTTCTTCGTACGGACAAAGCCGAGCGGGCACCGAGCGGTAGCCTCGCGGAGACGAAGCTAGGGTTCCGTTGCCACCCGCTCCGCTCCACCTATAAAAGCCGCGGCGCTCGTCTCACTCACCAACTCGCCATTCCCTTGCCTTCCTGTCTCGCCTCGCTCCTTCCTTCGATCTTATCCACCCAGTAGCAGTAGCACCTCACCACCACCACCACAATCTCCGGCCTCACCACCCATGGCCTACCGCGGAGGCGGAGGCGGAGGCCGAGGCCGCGGCGGCGGGGAGCAGCAGCACCCGGCGTACGGCGGGCGAGGGCCGGCGCCGATGGGAGGCCGCGGGGGCGGGGGCGGGCGCGCGCCCATGGGCTTCGTGTGGCCGCCTCCGGGCGCCGGCACCCCGCGCCCTGCCGCTCCGGTGCCTTACACGCCGGCCACGCCAGTCTACCACAACCCGGCCACGACGGCGTACCAGCCCGGCGCCGTCTACCGCGCGCCCGCGCCTGCGCCCGTCTCCATCCGCGCGCCTTCTCCTACCCCGGCCACCGTCCGCGCGCCCTCGCCGGCCGCGGCCCCGCTCCAGCCGGCTCGCGTCTCGGCGCCGCCGACCCCGACGCCTTCCACCGCCTCCATCGCCAAGGAGCTCGAGCAGAAGCTCTTCGTGACCGAGACCGCGCTGGCGCCGCCGGCCGCGGCGGCGGCCGCGGCGGTCGAGGCGTCGCAGCCCGCGGCCGAGAAGGCGCCCGAGGTCGACCTCGCGCCGGTCTCCAAGAAGGGGATGGCCCACCCCGCGCGTCCCGGCGCCGGCACCGCCGGCAAGAAGGTCATGATCCGCGCGAACCACTTCCTCGTCAACGTCGCCGACAACAACCTGTTCCACTACGATGTAAGGCTCGCCGAACCCTCGCTACCCCCTGCTACTGCTACGTACTCTGTTTTCTTTGCATGTGTGCTCTGCTTGCGTCGATGTAGTATGTCAGATCTGCTGATTCACGCCTTATCTCGTGCGAGTTCTTGTTGTTTGCGCTCTCTGGTCTGTTTGGATGCAAGTTCGGTGTGGGTTTTCCCTCTATTTTTTTGGTTGTTTTTTTTAGGCGATGGGCGTCTCAGATCTCGTCCATGTGGATGTTTGGTCGAGCGCCTCCTCGTACACGTAATGATTCTCAGCCGATCTGAGACAAAAATTTGGTCGTTTTTGCCGTTCGGTGTTTTTTATGCATGGATCGTGCATGGGAGAGTACTCTCGGTCAATTGACCACGAGAGATTTTGACGTGAAACGAATGTTTCCTCCCCAAGCCAGTACCTCCGCGAAATGGATTTTTTTACGACTTTTGCGGTTGTTTTTAGGCGATGAGCGTCTCAGATCTCACCCATGTGGGTGCTTGGTCGAGCGCCTCCGCGTACACGTACGATCTGAGACACACGGAGTGTTGATTTTTTTGGGTCGCTTCTGCCGTTTTGGGTGTATTTTTTGTGATGGATCGGCGCTGCTGCGAGGGTTCTCTCGGTCTCCTGAACCATGAGAGCTCTGAAGCGAAACGGAAAAGTTCCCCTCCAAGCCATCCATCCTACAGTCGATCGATCCATTGATTCTTGCGGTTTGCACGCAAGTGTTGTTATGTTAGACAGTAGTAGTACTCCTCGATGGGCGTACGATCGACGTGCTTTTTCATGCAACGCTTTGTGCTATTTTGGGGGCTAGCTCGTTCTGGCCAAGTGCTTTTGTGATCGCATCCATGTGGGGTTTCCCCCGTTCCATGCAAAAGCCATCCGCCCTTGCACGATTTTCCCCTTTTGGATCTTGTCATTTTCTGGCTTTCGTTGATTGGCACACATGAGTTCTTCGTTTGGACTACCGTGTTCTTGCGAGAAGATAGCAAAGCCACCAGATAAAGCCGGTAGGACGGCAGATGCGCGACCACTAGCATCTTGCTGCCTTCCAGGTCCCCGGTCCTTGCATGCATCTGTCGGTGTGTCCATGGCCATTTTCAGCAAACGGAAGGTCTCTTTGCTGCCTTTGTTGCGCGTCGTTTTGGTCTGTTGCTGCTCTTTAGCTCTCTGTCCTTGCGTTTTGGCAGTTCTGTGCCCATTTTGTCTTGTTGCGTTCAGACTTCAGACGACTGGCCACGCTTTTTCTTTGGCACAACGCTGAGAGCATGCCCGGCGTAGCCGCGTAGCCGCGTAGGTGCACTTGTGCACAGGCCGTATACTTGTCGAGTTCATTTTGTTGGCACATAGCTGCATCTTGGCTTGTGGTACTTCGTGTTGGCATTTTTTGGTAACTTTTTTTCGAGTTTTTTCTTGGTTCTCTCTCGACGTTGGGCAACAGTGATCGATCTGTGCTTTAGCCCGGGTGAAGCCAAACAATCCTGGTAGATTTTTTTTACCTCTGCTTGCTTTTTTTATTATAATATATATGTTCGATACATGGGATTTTGATGAAGCATTATGCTTCACCGCTCACATACATCGGAAAATTAAGAGGAAGTTTATCACTGTAACTTTCAGTAGGTTTACACATGTGTGTAGATTATTTTAGATCGCTACTTTTAGGAGTGTACCTCGTGTAAGTGCTGGCGAAATTATTTTAGCAATTTATTTGATACATTTTCCGCTCACGTGTTTCTGGACCGCATGATTGCGACGAGATTCGTGCGCTCATCACCCAGCCACATCTCCTCATCCTACGCCGCCACCCCTTCTCCGGCTCCGGGCCTCCGGCGTTACCCGCCGGTCTTCTCAACCGCGGCTCGTAGTTCCGGTTTCGTGGAAACCTACTATGGCTCTATCAAACTTCTGCGTCCTCCTTGAGTTTTGGGTGTTCCTCTTCGGATCGAGTGTTCTTCCCCCAATAGTTTTAATTTTGATCGAATATCCCGTTTCCGGTGGATGTTTTCCTGAATCTAGGCCCAAATGGAGGTCAAGAGATGGTATGCGTTGCAATCTTTTGCTAGATTTGTGTAGCTGCATTGCCGATAGCTGTTGATTCGACTATTATTGTACATCTGTTCAGTTGTTGCTAGGATCCGACAGTTATTTTTTATATTTTGACTGGATGTTATGCTATATCACTTTAAATCTACTCTTTCGAGTGTATTATAGCATAAATATATTAAATATCTGTGTAGGTTAATTTGTTTGAAATGAATGGCAGTTCTGGTTAGGTTGATTTCTGTGAAAGGCTATTTATCTTTGCTTCTTGTTTACTTGGCTGTAGGTTTCCATTAACCCAGAGTCAAAATCAAGACAAACAAACAGAGAAGTACTCGCTGAACTTATCAAGGTACACGGGAAGACATCTCTTGGCGGCAAACTGCCTGCCTATGATGGACGAAAGAGTCTCTACACTGCAGGCTCACTTCCTTTTGAATCAGAGGAGTTTTCTATTACACTGGTTGATCCTGAAAAGAAAGATAAAGAAAGGTCAGCTCAGATTCCTAGTTTGGCTTTACTTCATTCAGTTTGAGCATCTTGTTATATCAGTTTCTCAATCCCTCTGAATTTTTGCAGGGCTGAAAGGGAGTACAAGATCACCATTCGAATTGCTGGGAGAACAGACCTTTACCACCTTCAGCAGTTTCTGTGTGGAAGACAGAGGGATATGCCTCAAGAAACCATCCAAGTTCTTGATGTTGTCCTTAGGGAGTCACCATCTTGGAAGTATGGCATATACTTTCGAATTTCTTGCTATGATTTTCTTGCCAATACTTGTTTTCTAGAGCACCTTATAACATTTTTCATTAACTTCTCGCTGCAGCTATGTAACGGTGTCCAGATCCTTTTTCTCTACCACTTTTGGTCACAGAGGAGACATTGGTGAAGGATTAGAGTGCTGGAGGGGTTACTACCAGAGCCTGCGTCCAACACAGATGGGGCTTTCGCTCAATATAGGTGCTCCCATTTCCGATACAGTTGATGAATTGCAGTCCGTTCTTGCCTCCTTTATTTGATCTGTTACTCTTATTTATCCAGATATATCAGCAACATCCTTTTTCAAGCCTGTGACGGTGATACAATTTGTCCAAGAGTTCCTCAACTTGCGTGACATCTCCAGGCCTCTGAATGACAGGGACCGTGTGAAGGTACTATTCCTACTGAGCGATTAGAAATACTTATTATGCAGAGTGCAGCATGTAATAGTTGGTAAATGCTTGACTAATCTCTTTTGTACCTAAATACCTGCAGATAAAGAAAGCACTTCGAGGAGTACGTGTTGAAACAAACCACCAGACAGACCAAATCAGAAGATACAAGATAACAGGACTCACTGCTATTCCCATGAGCCAGCTCATGTACTTATCTTTCCTCACATGCTGTTGTATTTTCCATTTTTCTGTAGTCTATGTTCTTTGACAACTAGTAAAAATTGTCTTGCTTGGATATTAGAAAAGTGTGGCTCATGAATTTTGTGCTTGTGGTTTGCTTATTGATGTTGGTGTGTAGGCACTTGGGTAGGGGAGCACAATAATATTTTTTACAACATTCTGCCTGAGGCACATTCATATGATTTCTATAACATAGCAAACATCTGTCTATAAAATGAAACCTCTACGTAATTTTCCTTGTATGAATGCTTACACCATGGCTTAGCTATACGTCTTGTTAGTGTTCTGTCATGACAATTAATGTTTTACTCTGTAGTGTTTCTCTCTAATGTCATATTAATCCTGTTACTATTGTTTTTGTTAGATTTCCTGTTGATGAGAGAGGAACAAGAATGTCAGTTGTTGAGTACTTCAAGAAAAGATATGACTACATACTCCAGCATACTAATTGGCCCTGCCTGCAGTCTGGAAGCGATGCTCGACCTGTATATTTGCCTATGGAGGTACATTATCGATGACTCCTTCCTCATATGTCAATTAGTAATTGTTTTTCAGTTTATTCAGTGCTTCATACAAATTGGTTGCAGGCATGCAAGATTGTAGAAGGACAAAGGTACTCTAAGAAGCTTAATGACAAACAAGTGACCAACATACTGAGAGCAACCTGTCAACGTCCCCAGCAGAGGGAGCAAAGCATTCGTGAGGTACCTGTTATCATGTTGATGCTGCGGAATACTTATAAATATATTCTTTTCCCACATAGTTTTTGCATCATTTGCTAGGATGATATATTTGGAAGTCGCTTTCATTTTTCATGTTGTTAAAAAATGCCTCTTCGATATATAAGCCCTGTTTGCCTTTCCTTTAATGTCATTTCTTATACCATTATTTCTTTTTGTACACTGTAGATGGTTCTACACAACAAGTACGCAGAGGATAGGTTTGCTCAGGAGTTTGGAATCAAGGTGTGCAGTGACCTGGTCTCTGTTCCAGCCCGTGTGCTGCCACCTCCCATGGTAAGTATGCCACATTTTTTGCTCTTCTGTTTGAGCTAAAAAGTGAGGATTTGTCATAATCACATATATTCTGTATGTTTCAGCTGAGATATCATGATTCTGGAAGGGAGAAAACTTGTGCGCCAAGTGTTGGACAGTGGAACATGATTAACAAGGTATTGCCTTGTTACTTTATTTTCACACAGTTTATATCTTGACTTCTACTAAGGATTGCTTTTGCTGGTATTGAAATTACGGCAAACTTTTTGAGTCTTTGTTTGTTCTGATTGTCTTTTGCTTGATACTAGTATTTAGTATATCCTACCTGAACTCTCTAATTAGTCTGTATGTAGTATATGTGATGTTTGATGGTGGTAGACTCATTTGTTTCTTTCCCTGCCAGAAAATGATTAATGGAGGAACCATAGACAACTGGGCCTGTTTGAATTTTTCACGCATGCGTCCTGAGGAGGTATACAGGTTCTGTTGTGATCTGATTCAGATGTGCAATGCCACTGGAATGGTAAGTCCCCAATGCTTTCATGTTTCTAGGCATTATCTATTCAAGATATATGTCTTACTTTTGTTTACAACCCTGTAGTCTGTCAACCCAAGGCCAGTTGTTGACATCCGGTCAGCTACTCCCAACAACATTGAGAATACGTTGAGGGATGTACACAGGAGGACAGCAGAAATAATAGCCAAACAGGGGAAGGGAAGTCAGCTCCAACTGTTAGTAGTGATCCTACCTGAAGTCAGTGGTTCTTATGGTATGCATATTGCTGGCTTGATCAAACATGATTCACCATTTCTTAGATTTTTGTATGCCTATGTGACATGCTTAATTTTGCAGGGAAAATCAAAAAGGTATGTGAGACTGACCTTGGGATTGTGTCCCAGTGTTGCCTGCCAAGGCATGCTTCCAGACCAAACAAGCAATATCTGGAAAATGTTGCACTCAAAATCAACGTGAAGGTACCTACATTTCCCCTCCACAATGCTTTTCAACTTCAGTTTTTTTCAGTAGTGTGATCATTCTTTGTCTTAACTAGGCTGGAGGGCGCAACACAGTTCTTGAGAAAGCTTTTGTGCGAAATGGCATTCCATTTGTGTCTGAAGTTCCAACAATCATCTTTGGTGCTGATGTTACACACCCCCCACCTGGAGAGGACTCTGCATCATCTATTGCTGCTGTAAGTGTGTTCCCATAGCTTACAATTTCTCACTTCATTGTTTGGCCTGTGTGATGTGATCTCTGAAATAGAATACATTGCATTTAGGGTATAATCTTGTCCAAAAGTAGTTGGAACACAAGTATTTATTTGGCATTATTTTATTGAACTGATGTAGGTGGTGGCATCGATGGATTGGCCAGAAATCACCAAGTATAGAGGCCTTGTCTCTGCTCAACCACACAGGCAGGAGATAATAGAAGATCTCTTCAGCGTCACCAAAGATCCACAGAGGGGTACCGTTAACGGTGGCATGATCAGGTATGTTTTATGATTAGTTAGATAGAATTATTGTCAATTGCCACATGGATCAACTGGTAGCCTTACATGATTTTCTCTACAGGGAGTTGCTGATTGCCTTCCGCAGGAAGACAGGCCGGAGGCCTGAGAGGATAATCTTCTACAGGTATGCACAGCAATTTATGTTACTCTTTCCATCTTGTCCAATCAATGTAACTGTTTGACTGATCTTTCTCCTATGTAGAGATGGGGTAAGTGAAGGTCAATTCAGTCATGTTCTGCTTCATGAAATGGATGCAATCCGGAAGGTAAGCCAGCAGTCAGGACTACCTGTCAATATCCGTTTTTGTCTATCTTCTTGGTTATCCTTGGCCCTTGTCATTTTGACGGTTTTTTTACTTATTGCAAGGCCTGTGCTTCTTTGGAGGAGGGGTACCTACCCCCAGTCACATTTGTGGTTGTCCAGAAAAGGCATCATACCAGGCTATTCCCTGAGGTTCATGGGAAGCGTGAGATGACTGATAAGAGTGGAAACATTCTTCCTGGTTAGTATATTTGGTATTTGTATGCCACTGATAACAAGTATCTACTACTACTTGATGCATTGCAGACTCTGATCGGGTGCATTTCTATCTGTATTGTGCTGCAGGAACTGTTGTTGACCTCATGATTTGCCACCCTACAGAGTTTGATTTCTACTTGTGCAGCCATGCTGGCATTCAGGTAGCCACTTGGTCCACATGTCCTTTTCGCATGCAGTCTGTTGTTCAATGTTCAGACACTGAGAATGCTTTGTAAATTCTTCTCAGGGAACTAGTAGGCCAACACATTACCATGTTCTTTATGATGAGAATCATTTCACAGCCGATGCACTTCAGATACTCACCAACAATCTTTGCTACACGTAATCTCTCTTGCTCTTGATATCTCTCTCTCTTGATCTCTCATGACACTGATGATGGTTTAACTCTCTGGTGTATGTGTGATGCAGCTATGCCCGTTGCACTCGTGCAGTCTCTGTTGGTGAGTTTACATACATGAAGTTTGATCTGTTCTTTTTTCTTCTAAGCGGAGGTTCCTTTTTTCTATGAATATTTACATGATACTCTAGTAGCTGCTTCGTTTTGATTTGACTATAAATTGGACAGCATTTACATGATACTCTAGTAGCTGCTTTTTACTATTTAACTATAAACTTGCCAAGATAATCTTATTAGCATCTATGCTGTCTGCCATGGATTAGTTACTGAACTACAGTGATATTTGCTTATCCCAATAGTCCTGGCACTTATAGATGTAGTGCTCGGTGTTGGTTTTTCTTGTAGCTGTCTGTGCCTAGCTTGATGTAAAGCTAAAACTCTAAATTTGCATGTACATCCTGACAATATAAACCTTAGTTCATGCCATCTTCATTTGTAGTGAATTAAACAATGAACATCTCTTCCCCATGTGGTATTCAGACTTACTACTTGAATAACTGAGCTGTTTCCTTTACATCCTGTAGCCTTTGTTTCCCGGAGCTAAATTGGTTTAACTTGTTCTGTGCAGTCCCACCGGCGTACTATGCCCATCTTGCCGCATTCCGTGCTCGCTACTACGTGGAAGGAGACAGCTCAGATGGTGGCTCAACCCCAGGCAGCAGCGCTATCGCCCGAGAGGGGCCTGCGGAGGTGCGCCATCTCCCGCTGATCAAGGAGAACGTCAAGGACGTCATGTTCTACTGCTGAAGCTCCCCCTGGAGCTGTTCCTTCTTCGACCTGCAGTAACTTCACTTGCTGAATGATGAGATGTGTGTGAGAGCGCCCTGAGTTGGCGATGATGATTCTGAGTGATCTTTTTGAAAGAACCTGTGGCCTTGGAGCCTGTTGCTCGTAGTTTCTTCTGCTATTCGAAGTAGCCAGGATATGACTGAGCTTTTTGGTTGGCCTTGAAGGCCTTTAAATTACTCAACTCTTTGGAACCTATGCAAGAGCTTTAAGTTATCAAGTCGTTTGCTGCCTTAATTGTTGTGTGCTATTCTGATCTTTCTGTTTTGCCTTTCCTGATTATCATTACTTGGTTGGGTTTTTGGCTTTGTCTCGATCATGAATATCTATGAACTATTTTTGGTTCTGGATATTTGGGCGAACAGATCCAAGTCACAGAAGCAACTAAACTGAGTTGCTCTTTGTTTGGACTTCCGCTTGTCCAGAACAATGCCGATCATCCACTACTAGATTCCACAGCCGAATTGGCCTTTGCACATTGCATCATCTCTTCACTGCTCCACTGTACAACATAGTTCTGATGGAGCTATCTAGACTTGTTCTCGTTTAGACAGAAGAAATATGGATGCAAAATCACCAGAGTCTGCATCTTTCTTTTTTATGAATCATCTGGAGTCAGTTCTCATAGGATTTCTTTGTGGATTCTTTCTATCAATCCATACCATCCTCAGAACGACATTTTATTTGTGTAACACATACAACTGATCACAATCCTAACATGTAGTGCACTGATCACAATCCAGCATGTAGTAGACAGAACTGATCGCAAGCCTCACATCACAGATAACATAATTTTGAAGAAAATCCACAAAGCCCACTGTGAGGACAGTGCAAAAATATGTTTTCAGCTCACTTTTTTTGGCATGGGGTCTACTTTGAACGTGACTACATCCTGATATTTGTTTCTTTTGATTTATCCAAACCTAATCACAAATCTAAGAGGAAACAACACATAAGATACATCTGTTCCTTTTGTTAGTTTGAACCAAACCCCAGAAAGGGGATAAGATGCATAACATTCATGTACAGATATTTTGAGTTCGTGCAACAATGCAATCTCCATTCAACTCGAGGTAGAAAGTGCCATAAAAATTTGATACAAACTATCAGATTGTTTGCTATGTTATCATCTTGGTACAAGGCCTAACTTGAGGATGCATACTCAGACTTCAATCTGATGTCGGTGCGAGCATGTATGCATACACTGTCTAGCAGGAAACAACGAACCAAACTTTGAATAGCCCGATGCTCCAGTTCTCTCCTTTGGGTGGGCTTCTATCGCCTGTAGCGGTATCGCTTGAAGTTGAAATACAGATGAAGAATCCCACGCTCAAATGTGCACTTGAATCCCTTCTTATGGGAGTACTCCCATTCCTTGTTTACAATGCGGAAAGACTGCCAGGAAAAATCAGAGTAATTAATAAGTTGAACCTTCCATCAAACTACAGCTAAACTGAAAAGGAGAGGGCAAAAGGCTTACAATATCCTCATATGGAGGGCCAGCATGGAATCTTATATGACATGTCTCCCCAGCGCTTCCATCTTTCTCTATAGTGTATACTGGTGCTTTTGATTTATCCACAAGATCAGGGTAAAATATGTTGAACTTATAACCCTGGACAATTTTAGGAGGTGGGTTGTCGTGATCATAATGAGTTTGGTTGTATTTGTTCCACTCGTATCCAGTATGCACACGATTAAAGTACTTTGGTTTTCTTGGTCGGTACTTGTCATGCCACCAATACACCTGTGAGCACATTAAGCGGTTAAATTTTCATGAGAATCCAGTTGAAACACTGAGAGTGGATGGAGGTTCACTGGCAATAGCGAAATGCACCAAGTTGCTACAATTCTTGTAGCATGTAAAAGCATAATATCATCACAATTCCAAACTAGAGTGTCCAATATAGCTTTAGATTAATACTAATATATCCAAACTTCAAATTCAAGTAACTTGTAATCCTGATTTCCTGACTACCGGTGAATCCAGCATGGTAACGTACTGTTTGATAATATTTTTTAGAAAAAAAAATATGGGTATGTGGTAGAAAGCAAGATGATGTGGTAGCAGTTCTACATTCCTCAGATGATAAAAAATATTACAGTATTGTTTCTCTCCAGAAGGCAAATGAGACAAACCTGTGAATCCAGGTTCACTTCAGCACCTGAACCAAATACAGCATCCCCTTCCTCCATTGCTCCCATTGCTTTCATTGCTTTCACCTCCATTTCATCTGGTTTTCTTGCCTTAGCTGTCATGACATCCTTAACTTTCCTCTGATGCTCGATAACTACAGCTTCACGTTGCCGATCCTGGAGATTATTTCAAAGCGTAGAGCGCACATGTGAGACTAATCGGCCAACCTCATTTCAAATTTGTAATGAACACATGCCATGTACCCTACTCATGCAACACTGAACTGAGAGAAAAAACATGTCCCCAACCCAAGGGAAAACAAATGTTGCATAAAAAGACCCCAAAAGAACCTTAAGGTCAGTTTTGGCCAATTTCCCTTATTAACTACTAGCCAACTATTTGTCTATGTAATGAAGAGACAGAGATCCTGCTCGTTGTTCACATCTTAAAACTTTAGATAAGGGAAAATGTCCTTCGTCCTAGGGTGAATTAGCATTACCATCAAAAGTTAAATGGAACTAAGCCTCTTTCAGGGTAAACATGCACGAAGGTCTCCAAGTTCCAACTGCTTGAAAGGTTATCCTATGATCTTATTGGCATGTTGCCCTATTACAAGTATTTCTATCATAGGCTGCTAATTAACTTCTTTTTGCACAATATGGTGTACGCGATTGCTATCAGGGCGTAATTAATAATTTAATTAATAACGAGTTGGTATCAACTTTTGACTGCATAAATAACCATTCTTATTTGGGTCGGCGCTTCTATTACTGTAAAAAAGCACAATATTGCAGAAAAAAGAGTGTACCAGTTCCGCCTTGTCCTCATCAGGATCAATTGCATCTTCATCTTCATTGCCATGCGTTAGCTCAGGCGAGAAGGAACCAGCTTCTTCATCCAAATGGTTCTCTGTTTCTTCAGCAATAGGTTCTGGAGAATATTGTTTATCCTCTGCGTATCAAACAGGTATCAGAAAACACTGTTGTTATCTAAGAATAAGGGTTGTTAATTGATCATAAGTAAATCTAAACCTTCTTCTTCATCATGCATCAAATCCTCCTCTTTAGTGTCTAATTCCACATCAGCTTCCACAGCCTGTTCCGGAGCGGCAGTATTCTCTAGACGATGCAGATGCTTCCGCAGGAGAGAAGCATGGATTTCTCTCAGGCAAGCCTGCACGGGTACAAATAAGAAATAAGCCTATCTTTTTTATGAATTATGAGATAATATTGATCAACTGTGCAACCAGATAAACTATAAGTTCAGAAAGCTAGAAAGAGCAGCCCCAGACTCCAGATGAAAGTTTCCAGTTGAACCGGACTGCAAATCATGTGGCTTTTTGAAGATAATGTTGCATAAACAGGGTCAAATCAAGATACCAATACACCATTATACTTATGTTCTATGAATAAATAAATAAAAAGACTAATGGTGGTATAAACAGAATTCACATTTGCTTCTGTCAAACTGAAGAACCATTAACAGTTTCTACGAACTACAAGCATGACATACCTTTGCTTTGTAAATATGAAGGCGCTTCAAAATGGCCTCCCAGTATTCAACAACTTTTGCAGTTCCAGAGCGCATCTGGGACTCAATTTGATTTTGCATCTCTTCCAGTTCTGTGGAAGTCTTACCCTCCAAGAGATCTTTTACATCCCCCTCAATGCTTGCATGTAAGCCTCTCTCTTCCACTTCGCGGGGTAATTCCTCACCACGCACCCTAGCCCGGTCCATGGCATCTCTTTTCCGAGCCTCACCCAGCTCCCAGTCACACACTACCATGAGTGCCTGATGAATTCCAAATTAAACTTGGTCAACAGGTGTGAACAATTTAGATAATCATACAAATATGAAATGAATAAACTTAGCATATTAATGAGATCTCCTCCCATATTACAAATATGCCCTCAAGCTTGGTTTAGTTTCAGTGAGGAACTAAGGGTTAAATTGTATCTAACAAGCTAAAGAACATGTTCTGACATACCATACCACACAGTACTTTTGCCAAATAAAACTGATAGAGCACAATACCCAAATACTGTCAACTGAGGACCCTGCCGACTACAACTTAAGACTACAGTTTTGGTAGCTCATTCGGGTATGTATCATAGGCATAGATGTCACACATGGATAAATATTCAGGACGGCAAGATGAAGACATGTACCTCCCAGTACTTGACATTCACTTGGCTTTCCCTGTCCAGATCGAGATGCATCTTAATGTCATCACGTAGCTCTTCCATCTCCTTCACTGTTAAACCCTGGAATTTTGCAAATTACTTATGCTTCAATAATTGTGAAAAAAAAGGGTGAGGGCTAGTTGTACGAAGGTAGTGGGAACATATGGTACAGTTATTTTCAAAATAAATTGAAAGAACTATAGAGGGAGATCCTCTTTCTCTCTTTTGCACACAAATTGCTGAAGGATTTTTACTTGTTAGTTACAGTGGCTTAATGCAGATGCAGCTAGAATTTGAACATGGATTTGTTTTACTTGGTGACAAATGACTAATGAGGTCTTAAATCTGTCAACTTTGGAATTCTACTGCATTTGTATGAGAACAAGTCTGGCTTTAGATTTAACTTATATTTATAGCCGGTTTACGATTTTGTGGGTGAGAATAGTGAGAAACAAGATATGTACGAACAGATTTTATGTTTGAGCTTGATAAGATACATATGGATCTAGTAGATGGGAATAAACCAATACTTCCATGGTAGGGAAATTCAAGAGAAGAAAAAAGACTGCTTAATTAAGTTTAGTAGTGCACCTTCTCCTAAAGAGCATACTACAGGGAAGCATAAAACCTCAAACAGAAAAAAATGTTTTGTCCAAAACTATAATAAAATACTTTCAAAAGCCTAAGAAATAAGGAGCAAATACACGAGAAGAAATGTCAGTCTGGTTTCAGTGAAACCAATACTTTACTGTCTTTTCCAAATAAGTATCAGAAAAAACATACTGAAAACTAATGGCACACTGTAACGGATGGAGTAATATGACTTAAGTATTTAACTGTTAGATGAAATGCATGCTTATCATCACAACATAATAGTCAACCGGTAAATACACTGAGTAATGAGATTTTGTCACCCAGGGGACTACACGGTACGGGGAGTGTTTATCATTCTATTGTCAAGGCTGAATAGGACAGACCAAATGGTGTGCTTGAGTGCACCACCTAAATGCAGAAGGAATCAATAAACCTTATTCTGAGGTTTCTTTTAAGTGCGAGCATACAACCACCCTTTGGTGAATGATATCAAACAAGTTACAAGAATTGACGTATACCTTGAACACCAAGTAGGGCTCATTTAACTCAACATCAAATTCATCTGCGAAGTTAAGATTCTTCAGGAGAACATCAATAGGTTTTGTACGTCCCTCCCGTAACCTGATCTCAGACCTAAATTTGCTTTGATCAAAATGAAACTGCATTCCAACAAAAGAACTGTTTAATAATGAAGCCATGTTAGTTCAACAAACGCTGCATGTTATTTGTTAGGCAGTGAAGTATGAACCTCTTCCTCTTTCTTCTCCCAATCTTGAAACTCAGCACGTGCTCTTTCTCTGGCTAACAATGCCTACGATATACAAATTAGATATTTAGTTCCACAAGCAATCTTACTTCAAACTATATATGACTAAAAAAACCAGAGATATATACTGACCATTTCCTCCTCATGCTGTGCCTTTTCAATTGCTCTTTCCTCCCTTCTTTTCTTAACCTTCTCTATTTCAGCCTAAATTTGAAGTGCGGGAACAGGATTAGGCACCAGAACAAAAACGGTCATAGACTTTAACCTTTCTTTTTTTTTAAATAGTTAATGTGAGGATATACTTTGATGCAGTAGCCACCAAACAAAAATTACTTGTCCAAGGCATAAGACCAAAGGCACTTTTTTATGGGAAACGATCAACACATATAATGTTTATGAATGTGCAGAAGCATAAGCTTACACTTTGTACGCTTTATTTTTGGTAGGGCATTTGCAGTTATGCGCATTTTTTTAACTTTAGAACATGATCTGGTGTATACTGTAGGCAAGTATATATTATTTAATATAACAGATACTTCCACCCCCAACAAGTCATAATGAAGTGTGTGCACTCCTCTTGCTCCATAAGATGATAGAAACATAATGCTAATCTGGTGAGCGACCACAAGAAAACATTTATTTATCTGGAAAAATTATAATCATGAAGAGTTAAGTTCATTCGAAGTCTAAAACCTATACTTTGTTAATTGTATGAAGGATCATCTTTAAGTTCAGGCGGTACATCAGTGATACTTATATAGGCTTCAAAGTTCAAATTCATAATATAAGAAAATAGAACATTAGTGCTAGTGAAATTTACAGTTTATAATACCATTCTGTCCCTTTGCTTCTTCTTTTCAGTTTTGACGGAAATGTCCACCATTTGTCCTTCAGTTACAGCACGCTCAATCTTCTTTCGCCAAACAAAGCTGCAAAACAAGAAGGTTTGAACTTGAACATCCTTCTTTAGGTATGTCAGACTAAAAAAACTATTCAGGGCAACCTTAAGTAGCATGCGACTGTTAAGGATATTAAACAATCTATGTTCTGCAGTCCAGCCGATATTTTCTTACTACTCAACAATACAAAGAAATATCAGGAATATTACATAGATTATAGTTTCAATGGTCTAAAAACTCTGTGCAACCAAAACATGAAATCAAACATAACAGATATCTCGAATAGCGGTGAGAATATATCACCTACAAGGAAACTTACTAGCACATTAGCTAACCAGGTACATTTTCTTATTTCCTACAGGATATGCATGTCTTCAGGTTATATGCATTATTCAATCATCAAGCTAGTTTATTCCTTGCATACTTAACAAGGACAAGTCATCACAGACTCACTACAGTGTCACTAACGAAGCCCAAAATTCAAACGGTTATAACAGATTCAGAGTAACAGCCACACCTATCCGCAGAGCTATCTCTGATTTAGGGCATCAAAGGAACATTAGCCTACCAGCACCAAACAGATGCTCAGCCCAAATTTGTACTAGCAAATCGAGTATCACTAACGCAATGCACAATGTATCAGAAGAGGGGAAGCGAATTGGCGTACTTCTCCGTCAGGTTTGGATCCCCAAAAGGGTTGGAATCGTTGGAGTACCCCGACACGGCGTTGGCCTTCATCTTCTTGGCCACCTTCTCGGCCTGCAGAACCACCACCATTACCGAGTTAGCAACCGAAACCCTAACCGGAGGTAGCCGAACGGAAACACGCCTGCGCACCTTCTTCTGCGCCTTCTTGGACATGTACTCCACGAGCTGCTCCTCGGTGACGCCCCCGCGCTTGCCGCTGCCGCTCCTCTTCCGGCTGCGGCCCCCGGAATCGGATCCGGAGCCCGACGCCTGGGAATCGCTCCCATCGCTGGAGGAGGACGGGGTGGCCTTCCGGCGGCTCCTGCGGCGGTGGCGGCTCCGGCTCCGGCGGGGCGAGGCGCTGGAGTCGGAGGCGTCGTCCGAGTCGGACGGGGACGGGCTGCGCCGGCGCCGCCGCCGCGACGAGCTCTCGCGCTCCTTCCTAGGCATGTCGGCGATGGGACGGGAAGCCGGCGGCGTAGGGGAGATTTGGTTTAGCAATGGAGTCGATTAACTGAACAAAAAGAATTGGAGTGTGCGGTATCCAGGCCACACGTCAGACGATAGCGGGAATCGTGATGCAGCTGGGGAACACATATCTCATCATTTCCCTGTGCAATTATACCACCCGTGTAATGCAGAAGAAATTAATTTACCTGTTGCAAATAAAAAGAGAAGAAGAAATTTAGGCCCCATGTAGAATGTAACAAAAGGATAGAAAATCTTCAAAAGTGTCGTTTGGATGACACGCTAGAACAAACACAGAAGAAACTAGACACCATGAGGCCAGACGTTATGTTAGTTTTCCCTCAAAATTTATATGGAATAACCCATTCCATAGGAAATTCAAAAGAATATCCGAATATGGAATTCATATTCGTTTATTCCATACGACATAATAGGGATTTTTCCTACGGTAATCCTACACTCTAAAATTCGTGTGTGCTCCCTTTGTTGCAAACGGGGCCTTAAGGGGTTCTTTGATTTACATAATTTTCAAAATATGGGAATAGGAAAAAACAAAGGATTGCAACGTCGCGTGTATTCCAGTCCTACAAGATTTCATATGCAACAAAGTTTTTTCGATTCCATCACATGAAAATAAAGAAATTTTACAAAGAGATTTAGTTGGATGTTAGATTTAGTAGTGCAAACGATTTCATAAGAAAATTCCGTATGTAATTCAATCCTACGAATCAAGCAACCAACATAAGAACAAATTGTAAGGAATTGAGTCCAATAAAATTCATATGAGAATCATTCTAATCAAAGAGCATGACTTTATTCTCGAAAAAATGCAATTTCACAATTAAGATTTATATGGCCACTAAATATAAATGATTGTTTTTCTTAGTCATGCACATGATCAACCAATTTTGAGCGACCATAAATACCAGAATTGTGGGGAAGATGTAAATCGGAGAAAATCATGGGGGGAAAACTAGTAACTATAGAAACAAACTACACTTTTGGATGAAAACTTCGCTTGATCATATCCAAGATTCACACAAGACTTGGTTATCAGCGGAAAATTCTTTTTCTCTCTTTTGATTTGCGTTCGTAGATAACAGAGCAACACTTCTGTGTATTTTTTTTCTCTCCAAAGAATTCTCTGTGCTCTTTCGCAAAAAAAAAAAAACAAAGAATTCTCTGTGCTATACCACGCAACTACTACCAAAGTTCCATGCCAACTCAGCTTACCCATTCATAGCAGAAACCAATAGCCATGTTTCCCTTCGTTGTAGTCAGGCAAAGACTGATTCATCTAGGGTATCACAACACAAATACCGTTAGCAGCAAGGCATTGTTCGCAAAAGTTGCTACTCAGGTTCACAATCACATTCAACGGCAAGGCAGAACAAGCAAGTTACATAGTCGCTGCATAGTCACAGACTCACGGTGCATATAGTCGATACTGCGTAAGATGAGATAATAAAGGCAGTGAAAAGGAAGTTGAGGTGATACGAGGAAGCCAATATCTGGTCAGACTTCCTCTCTTCTTTGTCTGCCAACGACAAGCAGAGTAAAATGTGAGAACTTAGTGCACATATATCCTGACATGAAGGTAATTTTTTTCTGTCTTAACTAGCAGGTTAGAGGCCTTCTGTAAGAACACGATGGAAGGAAAACCAAACATGTTATTAGCGGTAGCAAATAAGCAAAGAGGTGTGTACAGTGTACGAGCTTCTCCTCTCCGCGATTCTTTGCCGCTTTCCTTTCTCGGAGTCTCTATTGCCGGGTGAAAGTAAAGGCGACATGCAACGGCAAAAAAGGATAGTTGATAGTTAAGAGCATCTCCAAGCGGAGCCCTCAAAATCGGCCCCCAAACTGTCCGCGGACGCCGGACGCGTCCGCGGACAGTGACCGGACAGCCCCAAAATTGGTGCTCTACAATCATGAACCTCATATTTCTCTCCCCAAATCCATGCATTATATGCAGCTACATTCTTTGCATACGTAAAACCTATCTAGTGCATAAAGATATACTATACATGGCAAATCTAATTATAACTAAAATAGTTATAGCTCCCAATGCATAATGGAGATGCATCTCCTTCTCGATGGCATGTTGTTTGTATTTCTTCATCTTCTTCATCTCCTTCTCCATCTTTTTTTCGTAAACATCGACGATGTCCGCGAGTTGCAACTCCATAGTCATCTTCATTTCTTTCATCTTGTTCTTCTCTTGTTCCATCATGCTCTTCTCTTCTTCCATCTTATTCTTCTCCTCTTTCATCCTCTTTATTTTCTCCTCCAACTTCCGGTTAGTAGCATGAACTTCTTCAAACTTTTCTTCAATCTTAATCTTTTCCTTAATTGTGAAGTTCAAATCCTCCAATATGCGCATCTTGCCTCGGAGGGACTCGTTCAACTCGGATATCACTCCACGGACATTGCAACTACATGATTTTGAATCCTACAATTGAAATATTTCCGACTCAAATCAACCACATTGCACAATATCGGGGAAAACTCTAAATGTGAGCTCAAACTTAGGACATACCGAGTCGGAGGAGCTGTCCTCCTCGTATAGAGGGTAGGAGCCGGCCGACTCTTGGTCCCATTGAAGCATGTTGTCCGAGACCGGAATGGACCACGACGTAGAGGGCGGAGCTTGGGTTCGGACGAACTTACAGATCGGGGAGCCGGGCGGGCTGAGAAGGAGTGGAAGATGCGAAGGCTGTGGGAGGGACGGACGTGGCGGCGGAAATCCGTCTCTGCAAATGCGGTCAAATCCCTTGCAAATGCGGCCAAATCCGTCGCGACAATGGCCGCGACAGATCTGCAAAACTGGCCGGGGAAGGTTCGTGACCAAAAGCGGCGGCGCCGGAGCTTGGAGGGCGCCGGACGACGGCGGGGGTGCTGGGGAGCGAGGAGGATGGGGGTGGCGCCGGAGCTAGGAGAAGGGGTGTGCAAAATATCTACTGGTCGGTTTCGTCCGATTTATGGTGGAAAATGTAGGTCCGCGATGTCAGCGACAGGGGGGCGGACGCGTCCGGGCGTGTCCGCGCCGCCCCAAACCCGCCCCAGATATGGGCTGGGTTTGGGGTGTGCCGGACCGCCCGGTCGTTTGGGATGGCTATGGGGGACTCCGTTGGGTGGAGGTTTTTGCGCCAAACCCTGTCCGGGCGGTCCGCCCGGACGTTTGGTGTGGGTTTGGGGCCTCCGGTTGGAGATGCTCTAATGATATTTGCCAGTAATAGAAAACAACACTTTGATACCAAACATAGGTGCAAAACAATGATGAAAGTGAAAATTCTACGAATTGTATCTTTTTTGTATAGCCTAAAATATTAAAACTCTGAATATCTGGACACTATCTACATCTGCAAAAAAGACAAATGGGTGTATCTGAGTGGTGAACAATACACAGTTTTACAAATTTGAATTTCCCCCGATTTATCTTTTTGTACAGCCTAAAATAAAAACGAATTTTAAGGTAAAATTTGCACGCTTGTAGATCTCGACAATATCTACATCTCTGATTTTTTTTCGCGATTTTTGGAAACTCAAAAATGTCATTTTCGATTTTACAAAAAAAAAAAACTACATGTAGCCCGGTTTCCAAAAATCCACTCACCTTGCACTACTATAAACATTGATAAATATTTAGAATATTCTCTGTAAGTTTGACTGGTTCATAATTATTAGTGTACTACGGAGGCAATAGATTAATTATACATGCACCATGATTCTGTCAGAAGATGTGTACTATCGTTTACGTCTATTCATGGTCATAAAGGTCTGCACTTTGAGTATAATCAAACTTCACATCCCCCCCCCCCCCCCAATGTGTGTCAATAGACGCTGGCATGATCACGAAAATAGAGAGTAAGAGCCTTCCAAGGTTGTTACTCTAACTAGTATTCGTTTTCTCAACGTTATGATGTCACGAGGTTTAAAATTGATGTGAAATAGTTTATGAAAGTAAATATAGTGTAGTACATATACCATACAAAACATGATTTTTTTTCCCTACATGACCACGTGTATTGCACGTGCACAATTACTAGTATCTTTAACGTGTGTTTAGCTAGGAAAGGTTGTATTGCGCGTGGATGAACAAGAATCAGAGGGACATGTGTTTATGTTTCGGTAGTGCCTCGGGATTATGTCAGGGAAAATAGTATAACTTGACACCAGTCGCAACAATTTCCTTAAAAACCTAATAGGAGTATGATTCGACCGTATAAATTCAGGTTATACGTGCCCTTGCATGCATGTTGGCTAATTAGCTAATTATAAACACGTGAAGGAAACTTAAACGGTCTAGGAGTAGCTAATTAAACGTACTTCTGCTATGCATACGAGGCCACTTAGACTTGAGTTAAATTGAAGTACCACATAGCAGAAACTACAAATGGCTCCCGAGTTTTTACACATTGCTCTTTTTTGAAATATTTGACATTGACACTTTTAAGTTTCAAAAAATTGAAAAAACGTTTCCAGACGTAGATAATGTCTTGATCTACAAGCGTGCAAAATTTGAACTCAATATTCGTTGTATTGTGGGCTGCACAAAAAAGATAAATCGGGAAAATTTCAAGTTTTTTAAACTGTGTACTTTTCACACCCAGATCCACACATATATTTGTCATTTTCTCCCAGCCCACAATACAACGTATTTCGATCTAAAAATGTGAACACTTGTAGACCACATCATTATCTATACCGATTTTTTTCTCAATTTTTTGAAACTTTAAAATGTCATTTTCGAATTTTTCAGAAAACGGGCTCCATGTAGCTCCGGAGCCATTAGTCCACACCCTACCACATAGCGCTTTTATTACTGCAAATGTACGGTTTCTTTGATTGTCGAACAGATTGTGCAATTTAGGTATTAAAAACATCAGTAACTACTGTAGGAGTTATCAATGAGTTGTTACAATAAATTCCTAGTATATTTAAAGCTGGCCCGAATCGCGGCCTCACCGCGCTCCGGCAACTGTAGCAACGACAGTGTGCTACAGTGTTGAATAGTGATCGATCCCGTCCGTCCGCTGCCGATCGCACGTCGCAGAGAACGCGTCCGTGACGGATTTACAAAAAACCCCTTAACAAACCCAGAAAACAGACCCGCGTCCACAGTTTCACGAGAAGAAAACGCGCGAAGGACCTAATCGTAAATTTCGGAAACGACAGGGACTTTCTTGCAAAAACGTCTGCAGAACACGTTCTTCCTCCTTCTTCCTCTATCCCTTCCACGACGCCGCGGGTCACCGCCGTCGCCGCCGCTCATCGCCGCCGCCTCGCGCCTCTCCGGCCAAATCCACGGCCATGGAAGGCTCCGCCGCGCCGCCCTCCACCTCCTCCCCGCGGATCGCGTCCCGGGACGGCCGTGGCCCGCCGGATTTGCCGCCGCCGTGCTCCGGCTCCTTCCGCCGCGTCCGTGCTCGCCGGCGGCGTCCCCGGCGACTATATGGTCCGGGGCGCCGCTCCCTGCCTCCCCGCGACGCCCTCGCGCGGAATCGCGCCACCCCGGCCCGCCCGTGTGCTTCTTTGCACGATCCCGAGCTCGGCAGAGCCGGCCGCGCCGGGCGCGTCGTCCGCCGCCGGGTGACGTCATCCGTCGACGTCACCACGGGGCCCGCCAGTATTTTCATTTTAAATTACAGAAAATTGAATAAAATTGTAAATTCAATAAATTTTGCTCTGTAACTCAGAAAAAAATGGTCAATATACCAAAATGTTCAGAAAAATGCAAACTATCTATTTGTATCAAATCCATGCATGTCTAAACAACTATTAACCGCGTCCATTTACGATAACGAAATAACCATTTAAGAGATTATGGAGTGTTTCCAAATGCATGATCTCCATATTTAACTTTCAACCTCAACACGTTTAAATTTCAACCTCAACACGTTTAAACATGTCATGGCACTTATATTGTATGTGCATTGCATTATGCCATAAGTTGAATGTTGTTCTTTCTTTCCGACAGAGTCCGGCCACAACATACGAAAAAAATTCAAATTTTTACCAAATTTTCATACTTACCATATGAAAGTTACAACCAAAAAAAAATTATACACAATTCAGATTTCCAAATTGTTGAGGAAAAAAATACAACTCTTAAAAACACTAGCATGCTCACATTTTAATTTGCTAACAAATTTGGAACTACGCTAAAATATATCAAACTTCTCACAAACAAAATAAAATCGACACAGCTAACCATTCCAACTTGCTAAAAAAAGGAAATACTCTAAAATATATCAACATTTCCAACGATTCATGCTAAACATTTTTTAAATATGTTAAAATACGTAAAAATGCTCGAGGAAAAGAAAAAAGGCAGCAAGTTTACAATTTCCAAATTACTACCGCGGTTTACTCCGCCGCGTCCATGGTCGCCGACGGCCGCTCCGGCAACCAAATGACGTGCCGCGCCGCCCATTCGCCTCGCCGCGACGCCCGCCAGCGGATCCGCACGCTCCCAGCCCCTCGCGCGTGCTCCACCGCGCGAGCGCGAGCTCGGCAGCCGCGTCCGTCGCCGGCAGGTGACGTCGCATGATAACGTCATCTCGGGCCCACCTGTCAGCTTCCCAGTTTTTTAAAAAAAATGCAGAAAAAAATGTAAATTAGAAAAATCATATCTTTTAATCCGTAACTCAAAAAAATACAAGTAATATACCAAAATTTGCAGAAAAATTAAGCCTTTACAACTAACACATCTCTATGCATAATTAAACAACTGTAAAAAAATTTACTTACAACAACTAACTAAACCTTTTTATATTCATTATGAACATTCTGGAAAAAATCGTCTTAACAAATATCCATTCCAAATACATTATAGACTTTCCAAAATTATTTCAAAACTTAAATTTTACACAATACTTATATTTTACAACTTTCTTTCTAACTGAAATAAAAAAACACGAAAAATAATATCAACAACTTCATGCAAAATATAGCAGAATGATCACAAAAAAAAAAATTAAACACCGCCTATTTATTTATTATGACCAAAATTAAAATTCTAGATCTTCAAATTCCTCACAAACTTGCCAACATACAATATTTTATTCTTAAAAAGTCAAGTTTCTGACAGTTGGTTCCCTTTTCCTTCAACAATATTCAAAAAAAAAACTTTCAAACTAACTTGCTTTTAAAATTTCAAAAATTCAAAATACGCCCCTAATTATAGATCGAACTTACCGAATTCTCATACGATTAACTCACTCAGGTAATGAAGTCCAAATATATATTTATGACAAAATTTGAAAATTTAATTTCAAGATGCCTTCAAAAACCAAACATTCGAAAAACGTAATATATATTGTAAGGAATGCAATTTCATTTCAAGATGTCTTTGAAAACCAATCATTCAAAAAACGTAATATATATTGTAAGGAACGCCGAAAATGTTGCCATGCTCTAATATTTAGATGAAGTTTAGTTCCACAAAACAAACTACCTAATTATGAATTTCTCATGCATTTCTCCTAATCTCAATTAAATTTTGCCACTAAAATGCAAACATGTAATTTTGAATACTCAAATTTTGTCACCGTTCAGAGGTAATTGAAATGCAAAACAAATCACTAAGGGCGTGTCGTGAACAAATTCAAAGAAACACCAAATGTTACAAGATCAATATCTTCATGCCTATCCACCACAAAAATATCGACAACATTTCAGAATGATCAAAAAAATACCTGCCAACTTTTACTGATAAAATGCAAACATATTTCAACATTTCAGATTCATACGCATTTATAAACAAACTAAATACATTTCCTCTAAATATGTGAAGTTAGAAATAATATGTACTCACATAATACATTTCCTTTACTTATGGAGTTCAATTACATACTTATGACAAAATAGATACATATTTCACCAAATTAATTAGCTAAATCAAATCTGCATAACTCTACAAATGTAACCACATTCGAATTTGAATTTTACGACATGAACACAACATACTTGACCAAATTCAAATTCAAATAGATGAAGTTGAATTTCACAAAACAAACTCCCTAATTATGAAATTCAGTTCGACAAATGATCTTTCGCACCCATTATGGACTTGAATTACAAATTGACAAACAGACATAAACATTTTTAAACCTTCCAACTTGCTTTAAGATTGGACATACTCTAATATATTTCAGATTTTTTTTTCCTTTTCAAAAACAATTTGAGGAACTGTTAAACTTCCGACATGTGGGCCTACCCTTTTTAAGCAAATTAGAAACAAAAATTGTAGAGGTAAACTTTTTCTTCCAAAAATCAAAACGTTTAAATATAAACAATTTTTGAGCACATACATTTCCAAAAACAAAGTTTCTTCCCCAAGTATTCACAAATATGGCAAATACATGAACACTAACACAACAAACTCCCTTCCTCTAATTACGTGGAGTTACATATAATAAATGCTCACATAATGCACTTCCTCTGGCTGTGATCTCAAATTAAACATTTCAATTTAGTAAACATTTTGAAGTAATATGCACTCCCTCTAATTATATGAAATTCAATTGAATAAATGCGTGTTTCCCACATATGGACTTCAACTAACTACTGATAGAAAAATAGAAACATTTTCCAGCCATTTCGATTTTAGATGTACCAACATGTTCACAAAAAAAAAGTAAACTATTTAAGTCAACATACCAACATTTTCAGACATTTCCAATTGCTTGATATTCCGATGTTCCACAAAATATAACACAAATGCTCAAAAAAAAGAAAAAAAAATATACTCATAGCAAATTACAAAAATATTACAACATTTCATTTTGGCCAAATACTTCGACACCGTACGAACGAACTTTCCGCAAATGTAGAATCAAATTTAAATGGATTTCTTGATTACACTTAAATATTAACGTCGAAATGCAAACATGTTTGACCATTTCAATCCACTGAATATTTGAATATTACATACAATATATCCGAAATACACACAAAAAATGCTACCTATTCATTACAAAATAAAAACATGTTCCAACATACCAATTTAGCTAACATTTTTGGCCAACAAGAAATATATATACTGCACACAAAAAAAAACATCAAGGGCGTGCCGTGACGGCACGCCAAATTCAACTAGTAATCTATCATGCATGGTCGAAATGAACGCGCTGGATTCGTAAAACAATGCAGGTGGGACCTCATCTGCACGACTGCACACCATTATTGGGGTGTGCACGAGTCTTGTGTTGGTGGGCATGGCTGCGTGCACGAGTCTTGTACGGGGTGTGCTGCGTGGGCGATCTGTATACCAATACCAACACCAGCGATGCTAAATCACGCCTATATTGCCAATTGTCTACTCACTCCATTCACGAATAAGTGTACATCTATATTTTATTTTAAATCAAAGTTTTAATACTTTGACCAACTTTATGGTGAAATGTAGCGTCATTTATTGCACTAGATTAGCATCACTACGTCCAATTTAAAATGTACTTTCGTAACATACCAATTTGATTACATTGATGCCATATATGTTACATTGGAATATGTGTGTGCTGCGGCGATTCCTCGGTGGTGGCGTAGTTTGGGCGCCAGTATCCTTGGCTAAGAGGTTGGCATCACCGCGCTTGAGAACCAACGGTGATCAGTTTCTTTCTTCCTCCAGGCCTATGAGCCACCTCAGAAGATCTTATGCAGCTTCAGTGCAGTGAATACTGCTCCTGTTGTTCCAAGTGGGTAGTGGCAATGTCCCAGCGACGACGACATGGACGATCGCACCTCGAGGCTAAGCTTCATTGGTGGACTGCTTTGGTCTTGATCGCGTTTGTGTGAGCTCTTGTAGGACGTTTTCTGTAATAGGCACGAAGCTGGTTGTAATTTTTGTTTCATGTTTTTTCATTCCTTTTGTATTTAGTGCTTGTAAGCTGTCTTTCAGCGCTTGTAATATTGGCCGTTGTAAAACTCTCTAGCTTTGTTAATTCAAAACTGGACATTATTGTCTTTTATCTAAAAGACGGTAACGTGCAAGGCTAGGTCAGTTAAACTAAAGTTGTCACACCATGGGCCTCCAATACTTAATATACCTAATAGTCTACTGATGAATATGTAAAAATACAAAGATATCATGAGTAAGTACGCACCATGAACTAATATTGTCAACCACATAGAAATAAATCAATCTAATCAGCAACAGTGTCTAGTTCAGTGAGGTTGCTAGTGTCTCTCTCGGGAACGCCCTATAAGCTTTACTAAAGGCAACAGTGTCTAGTTCCAATGAATAAGGCCTATATTATTTTTTAAAAGTCAAACTATGTTAAGTTTGACCAACTTTTTTTTGAAGAAATTATGAACATGTACAATAGAAAATAACCATCCTAAGATACATCATGAAATATATTTTCACATGATATCCATCTAATATTATAGTTGTTAATAGTTTTTTCTAAAAGTTTGCTCAAAGCAGTTTACTTACCTTGACTTTTCCAAAAAAAAATATAACCCTTATTCATTGGAACGGAGGGAATACTAAAGGCTATCTTCGCTAGCGAGTTGCTATTTCAATACCATGTATAGAGAAAATTATGGCATCAAAAGATAATTAAACTCATAGTTATATGTACTCCCTCCGTTATTAAATATAAGATGTTTTTGCTTTTTCTAAATTCACATGTATCTAGACATGTTTTATGTGTATATTCAACCATTTCGGTCTATATGTAGACAACATTTAAAATACCTAAAACATCTTATATTTAGAAACGAGGGAGTACAACACATTTGGTCCAAACAATATAGCTATATGCAAATCATTCAGTGAAAAATCCTCTTAAACACCTAATAAACTCTAGAGTTTTCTATGTAAGTATACCCAATACCCAATCATAAAGTGGAAGCCTTTATCTAGATTTGGTTATATCATCCAATTTAGAGTTCTTGATGAAGATAGCTAAGGATACACACACGAGCGTCTACACTATATACATCCAGGTGATACAAATTGATCGGAAAAAGACATTTACTTTTGTGTGTTCTTATTTCCTTATTTATGGGATGATTTGGTTTTAATTGTTTTTTTAGAAATGAGAAAAGGTGTAATAACGAATGAATTTATCTTTTATTACAAATTATGGTTTAATTGTAGAACAAACACATTAGCAAAGACCATTAATTAACAAAACTGTGTTATAAACAAGTATAAAATTTTAGTATAAATTTATTGTAAATCAAATCATGATCATAAATATCACCATATTGGCATGCTCCGCATGTTACCCTCTCTCAGGACGACGGGCTACACATTTGTATAAGATCATTAAATTGTGCACATAAAACACTTCGACATATATATGGGAGTTCGGGATTGTTTTACGTACCAGGTTGAAGAGGGGTGTGATTGCCACTAGACATCTGGAAATGGCGCACACACAGTAGAAGGAGAACATATTTTTCTCCTAGTCCGACAGGTAAAACATGAGCACCGCTATCATAGCAATCACCCCAGATACCGGATCCACGAGGTTCAAGTTGAAAACCTTGTCACCATAGTACCGAAGAAAGAAGCACAAGTAATATATCATCCAAGCAACCCCAAAGAGATTGATGGCGAAGATAAGCACACTTCCATTGGGGATGATACCGTAGTCAGCCCATAGCGCACAGTTGATGTAGCCGGCGACGTAGAGGATAGAAGAATGTTGTCCAACTGAACCATCGTGCTTGATATCGATCATGGTACTGTACCTGTACAAATCAAATTCAAATTGTGGTTGAGTATGACATAGCCTCGCTTAGAACTTCGCAAAAAAATAACGATGAACTGAAATACAAGCATTGCACTAAGCCATATGCTACAGACTACATCTTCCTATGAATTACTCATCACGGTCGCGGGAGCCATCTAGAGTGTGTTGGCGCTTCTTCTGACACACGCCGTCACCATCGCATAACATCATCAATTCGTAATGGCTACGTCTTCCACGGCCATCCGGATCCTAGTTGTCGTCGCCGGTGGCCGTCGAGGTATCAGTTGACATCGGTAGTTTGTTGTCGTTGCCAGAGCACTTCGAGAGAGTAGACCGGGCCCTGGTTGCTGTCCTAAGTGGCATTTGGATTGGGATTTAGGGGGTGTTTGGTTCCTGGCCACACTTTGCCAAGCCAAAGTTTGGCAATTTGGTATGTTTTTGGTTCTTGCCACACTTTATTGTTCCTAGACCCCACTTGTCATAGAGTGCTTTCTTTTGCCAACTTTTGCCACACTTGTGGCGTCCAATTTCTCAGCCACACTTTTGTGGCCGCCACAATTGCCAACCTTAGGCCTGGCAAAATGTGGCCGGGAACCAAACAGCTCCTTAGGTTTCATAGCAAGATATTTGGCAAAAGAGGATTTGCGATTGGGAGCACAAGTTTGAGCAGGGAAATGGAGTGGTATGTGTGTGTGTGGGGGGGGGGGGGGGGGGGGGTCGCAAAATATACATGGTTGATAAGTTATTTGCGGGCAGGTAAATGCAAATTCCGTTGACCTGCACCTAAGACACATGATTGAGATCATAAGAGCATCTCCAACCAGCGCGGTAAAAGTCGCGCGGTAAAACCTGTCACTCTTAGAGAGGGAGGCAGGCAAAAAAAAATTAGCACGCGCAGAAAAAAGGGCCATCGCGCGCGGCGCCGGCACCCGCGCTTAATAATTTTTTTTTGAGAGAAAACGCTTAATAAATGGAATCCTCAAACTCGTGGGTTGCTCATGGGCCGGCCTGGCTGGCGATGCAGGCGAGGCGCATATCCTTCTCAGGTTTTCCGTTTCCCGCATCGAGAAACAGAAGTTCACATCACAGCGGTCGAACCCTACAGTCATCTCCATTCCCACCTGTAGTACGATCGAGCCCTATAAATCCCCTCCGCCCCCAACCCCCTTCGTCACTAAACAAAGCAAGAACCCTAGAAGGAAACATAGAACGCCGCGACATGACGAAGAGCTCGACCGACCAGTGGCGGAGCTAGGGGGACCAGCAGGGGCCTTGGCACCCCCTATGCCATGGTACACCAAGGAAAAGTCTATGCATAATCCATGTTTAGAAGAAATTTTTAGTAGAAATTAGCATGCTTGGCCCCCCCAATGGACGATTTACCATGCTTGGCCCCCCTTGACATCAATTCCTGCCTCCGCCCCTGCGACCGACGAGGAGTCGTTCGACCCCTACGACGCCGAGGTGCTCGCCGCCAACGGCATCGATTACCACGATCCCAACACTCCCAGGATGAGGATCAAGGCGTGGGCTTAGAGCATCACTAGTAGAGCCCTCAAACCCTCAAATGTTTAAGGGTTGAGAATTGGCATTTTTTGGCACTTTTAAGGGTTGAAAAACAGGGGCAAAGACTAAAACCCTCAAACCCAACCCTTATAACGGAATATTCTAGGAATATGCCAATCAGAATTTTTTTTCCTTTCCCCTTCTTCCTCCTCTCCTCTGGCCAACTGCCCCGCCGCCCCAGCCCTGCCCCGCCGCCGCCCTGGCCGTCACGCCTCCCCAGCCCTGCCCCGCAGCCGCCCTGGCCGTCGCGCCGCCCCAGCCCGCCCCAGGACGCGCCGCCCCGTGCCGCGCCGCCCCGTGCCGCCACAGGCCGAGCCGTCCCAGGCCGCCGCCGCCCAGGCCGCGCCGCCCCGTGCCGACTCCGGCCGCGCCGCTTGGCGGCGACCACCGAGGCCACCGGCGCCGGCAGGCTCGGGACGGGCGGCTGCTGGGCCGGCGCGGGCGTCGCGGAGGCGGGGAATGGGGCCGGGCCACGGGCGGGGCGAGGGAGGAGGCGGGCGGCGGCTCCATGGCGCGCGGCGGCCGGCGGAGGCGAGCTTGGCGGGCTGAAATTTCCCTCCCGCGCGTTCACAGTGGAGGAGTACGGGTTGGGGTCGTTTCCCCTCTCCAACCCTCACTTCTACAGGTTGGGATGAGGTTTGAGGGTTGGACCCTCAAATTTTTTTGAGGGTTTGAGGGCTCTAGTCTACGGATTTTTCGCTCCGAAACTGTAAAAAAGCGGTTGGATGAGGGTTTGAGGGCTCTACTAGACATGCTCTTACCGGGTGCAGCTGGACGGCGACCTGTCGTCGGCTGATCGGATGGTAGGGCCGCCGAGAGGGGTCATCAGGCACCTAGACCTCATGGAGAAGTGCTGGGGATGGTGGAGGCTGCTGCCCATGTACCGGTGCGCCGGCGTCGACCTGCCCCTCTACAAGGAGTACCTCTGCGACTGCGAGTACTACATCCGCAACCCTCCGAGTCCAGGACCGCGCCGCCACCTCTGCCGACGAGAGACCCATGATCGTGAAGCGATCTGCGTGGACGAACGAGAACGGCCGCTTGATTCCGCTTGCCCACTTGGTAACTTGAAAATTCAATTTTTCATTTCTGTTTTTCTTTGATGTGGTGGCTGATTTACTTCATCTGCTTGCACGAATGGCAAAACGTTTCCAAGTGTCTCGAGATGGAGGACAGGTTCAGAGTTCAGTGCAAGAGGTGGGCGGTAGGTTTAACCGACGGCGAGATCGATCTGAGCAACAAGATCAATCTTCGCGCGCGCGAGATCATCGATGGAGATGGCCAATACGTCGGTGCCTATGCCGCCGCCGCTGCTCTAGTGGTACGTGCACGCAATGCCTGCTTAATTAATCTGTACCTAGTAGTATCAATCGTTGTTCAGTTTAGCAAAACTAATACGGAGTATAAGATTTCTTTGCGCTAACTACGTACGCGCAAAATGGTGTTATTTTCAAGTGTATCGCGAAAGAGGCCGAGCTTATGAGGGAGTGGGTTGTCTCTGGGCAGTACAGCTCCTCCGACCGAGACTGCATACTGAGCAACCAGATCAGGGAGCATGCCTTGAGTCTTATGCTGCACAGAGGGTCCGGGTCCATCGCCGCCAACGCCGGCGCGCGCCGCCATGGTGGTAAGGGCACGGATCCAGTCCAGACCAAACAAAGGCAGGCTTTTCATTTGTTGATTGGTCTCTCGTCTCTTACACATTTGCTTGAGACTAAACGCAAAACGTTTTTCAAGGGCGCTGCCAAGGAAGCCAAGCTGCTACGCGAGTGCGTGAGGGAAGACCTGACCCGTGGGTCGCCCTGTGTGATGAGATTCGAGAGGAAGCCCGCGCCATTCTGCTCGACCTGTGCAACGAAGCTTCTGCTGCTGCTGTTGCTTCTAGTGGGAAGAATATCATTGCTGCTGCCGATAACGGAACAGAGGAATCTGCTGCAAGGTATACGTACGAGTATGATCTGCAAATGAGCATTTTATTTCTTCTTTCTTAGGGGGAGTATTCTGTACATGTTATACTAGTAATTTATCATTATGGGCTCTACTATCAGCAGGTTCAACGTTGTTGGGAAGAAGGAAAAGAAGAAGCATGGGGACTCCAAGCTCGGTGAGAAAGACAAGAGGGCATCAGCGGCCACTGATTCTCGGGTGGAGGATACACCGCCCCAAAACACATCTGCTACCACAGGGCGTAGAGACTTGACAGCCAGGCCTAATCTTGATAAAGAGGGTTGCCAGAAGGACACTACTACTCCTGTCAGAGCCAGAGCTCCTACACCTCCTCCAGCTCCTGAAACTGCCGTAATGACTACAGAGTTGAAGATTGACATGATTCTATAGGAAGAATAACGAAGCTTCTGCTGCTGCTGCTGCTGCTTCCAGTGGGAAGAATAACGGAGCAGAGAAATCTGCTACAAGGTATACGAGTATGATTTGTTAAAGAGCATTTTTATTTGTTCTTTGTTTAGGGGAGTATTCTGTACATGTCGTACTAATAATTTATCATTTGGGGCTCTACTATTAGCAGGATCAACGTTGTTGGGAAGAAGGAAAAGAAGAAGCACATGGACTCTAAGCTCGATGAGAAGGACAAGAGGGCATCAGCGACCACTGATTCTGAGGGTACACCGCCCCAAAACACACATACTACTACAGGGCGTAGAGACTTGACATATGTTGACGTAGAGTGTCGCCAGAAGGACACTACTCTAGTCACAGCCAGAGCTCCTACACCTCCTCCAGCTCCTGAGACCGCCGTAGTGACTACAGAGATGAAGATGGACATGATCTTAAGCATGGTAACGGGGATGGTTAAGGACATCTCTATCATTGATGAGAGAGAAGAAAATGTGGCACCGACAGAAGAGAGAAATTGGGCGGGACAAGAACATTGAGAGTGAATTGTCAGTGGGAGCGGTGTTATCACCTGCTAGATCTGAGTTTGGAGATTCACACGTTACCACTCACTTGGACGGATCTCCTCGTGGATTAGATGGCACAGAGTTCACCATGGTCGACTCTAATTTCGGCGAGGACCGGACTCAGCCAACATCCTCCTCCTCCGCGGCTCGACAGACATATGCTTCAGCATCTGCACCTTTAACTACGGGAGATGACCCCGAATGGGTGGGCCTGGGTTACCTAAAAGTAATTTAGATCATCTCCAATGCTAGTCCTATTATAGTGCTTAACCATTTTTATTACTTTTGGGGCCAAAAAAAAAAAAACCTTAGACAGCAGTCCTTGAGGTATATTTTGATGTAAATTTGTTTGGTCAGCCCTGAAATACGGGCGCGGATTCGCTGACTTTGCTCCCGCTGACGTTGAGTCACTTACGTGTGGGCCCCACACATGGTGGGGAGCAAAGTCAGCGAATCTCAACCCCTGAAATACATCACTTGGTGATGCAAATATATATCACTTGGGGTCGTGCCCAAGAAGCTAAAAGGACGCGAGCCCAACTCCAACCGTTCTTTTATGAGTTCTTCTACTTGTGCTTTATCTTTATCTTGTGATAGCCTTCACATTTGAAGTTTATATAACATCATATATGTTGCTTTCACAAACTTGCATTTGGACCACCTTTGTTATACGCAAAGCCTAAAACCTATCTCGCTCCAAAAACTTGTGAAGAAAACTAAATTGTTCGACTTAATGGTTATTTTGCTCCGGATTTGTTCCGCCAAAACCAGATTTTTGTTATGCTGTTTAGTTCGTATGCATTACTTCTTCGTCAAAATCATGCATACTAGATTAGTACTGTGTTCCAGACTGAAGGGATTCGAAAAATTCAGAGCATGAGAAATAAGTACAGAGATTCTTTGACGAATAAACTGCAGAAGACTAAGTTAACAGTTTACTGCATAGGTAATGGGAGGAAAGAATAAATGGTGCTGGCAACTAAACATCCCCAGAAGGATCAGTGAATTAACTCTTGAAACTGACAACACAAAAATGCACCAGAAAACCTCAACTTCGAGTCAGTTATAACACAATGATAATCAAATTCCTGCACACTCGGTGCATTGTACAACGGTCACTCTACAATTTACCGTTCCGCCGTGTTACAAACTGAAGAATTCAAAAGCTTCAGTTGAACATCAGAAATAATTACTGAGATTCTTTGATGAAGTTCAGGGGTTGTAAACCTCTGAACTTTAGTTTATTTTCTGTTTATGTGCTTATTGCGCTTTCTGAGATCAGCGCTCTGCTGTTTTGCTCTGAGTCCTGTAAACCTGAATGATGTAAGACTTGAGTTTCATTTCTTGAAATGGAACTGGGGCGAGGCCCTTTATTTCTAAAATTCTTTGATGAATAACTGCGAAGACTATAAGTTGACAGTTTAATTGCAACTAACATCCCTCACAGGGATGAACCTCTTCAAACTGACATAGAAAAATGCATTAGAAAAGCCTCAACCTGAACTCAGTCATAACATCATTTTGTATTCAATGACTTCTTGAGGGACCGAAGGACTCCCCACATGACAGTTGATAAAAGGAAAAGAAGTGCACCAGTGGCAATGGCGTACTTCAAACCAAGATTCATAAGCAAATTTACCAGCAACCCTGCTAGGACGACCCCCACGAAATTCGCGGACAGGCCCGACCAGAACGGCATGCCCAGAACAGATGCAATGATGGCGCCAGTCCACGCCCCAGTCCCTGGGAATGGAACGGCAACGAACAGCATCAACCCAAGCCATTGGAATTCCTCAACAGGTGCAGCCTTCCGCCGTGCCCGCTCAAAGAGGAGATCAATAATCCGGGTCGCAGAAGCACTTCTTTGCGAGAGAAAAGTCGCGAGTTTCTTCAGGTAGAGGATGATAAATGGCACAGGCACCATGTTTCTGGACAAGCAGATAGTAGAAATTAAGTTCTATCCATATAGCATGAAGCATTGAGATGACCAAATTGCTGAGACTAGAGTAACAATGGGGAATTTATACTTAATCTGTTAGCACTGAAAAAATACCATAAAACGTCACCGTGAACCTAACAATTATCAGAATGCAAAAACAACAGTATCAAATGCAATAGTCCACCACTTGGGTTCCTCATCATCCTGATTTTGCGCACATGGAGGCCAAATTACCTTCTTCATGTCCATCCCTCTTTCTCGCTGTCTCCCTCTCTCTTATAAGAAATCCATTTAGAGTGGATTATTTTCTGTTATAAAACGGAAATGTAGAATTTTTCTGAAATGTTGATAAATTGGATTTTTGTATGAGGTTATCAAAGATAGAGGTGACGCTGACCTTTGTAGTAGTAAAAGGTGGGCAGGGGGTGAGTAGCATGGTTGAGGCTAAGAAGGATGAACTTGACAGGAAGATCTACAAATTCATCTCATTCTCTTAATCCTAACTGAATACATGTACTCCAATACTAGTGACAAGTCCTGGCTTCACTTTTCAAACGTGTTCCTATGGTTTCTCCATGTTGTACAGCCAATTCTCCTTATAAAATGCTATCAGTTGTAGTACACATGTTATTGACGTTAATTCAAAAGAAGAAACAAAGTTGCTGCTATCGAGTGTAGCACGTCAACGCAATACACATAACACATTGCTTCCAATCAAGAATTAATCGCATGCACGGATCTGTAATGGTCCCTGAGATTCTTTAAACGGGCAAATCAAAAGGAGAGGGGAGGAAGTCACCTCACTGCTACCTAGAGGTGGCAGGCAAAGTCGGTGAGGAGTCGGTGGACAGTTCTTGTTGGTAGGCATGCTGTGCGGTCGACGTCAACACCTACACCTAGGTAGCGCAGCATGGAGCTATCAGTAGGCTTGCACTCATGATGGGATTCAATGCACTGGAAGGAAAAGAGCGAAGAGGAGACCAGACACACCCAGGTCAGTGAAGACTTGTGAGTGCTGTTGACAGGAGATGCTCGAGTGCCTTCTCCTTGAGCACATCTGCCACCTGCTCTCAGCTAGCTCACCATCAACTTCAAGGCCATTGGGAACGAGTTTCTCATGGTCGGGAACAGGAGCAGGGTGTGGGCACATGATTGTATTTCGGGATTGGTTAGGATTTAGGAATGATAGTCTGAAGTGCAGGGGAGGGAGGAGAGAGACAGGAGGGGATGAAGAGGGCGACTTAGCGCCCACATGCGCAAAACCAGGGTCAGGTGCACGCCCCTTGGGCAAAACCATGGTCCACGCCATTAAAAGCATGCAAAAAACCATACAGGGAAAAAATGATTTGGCAACTACGTATACTTCTAAGGGTTAAGAGCGAATAAAAAATGTTTAGGAATAAAGTTAGCATTGCAAATAGTTAAGGGACAAACAGTGGACGCTTTCCATTCAACTATAGTTGTTAATTTTCAGCCCCTTGCTCTTACTGCGTTCTCTTCAGAATCAGTTAGCTTACCATGTAGTAACCGCAAATCTGCAGTAACTAGTAAGCGATAATCAAGTAACACCATCTCTAAATCTCAGCGAATAGCTACAAAACTACTGATTATACTGAGAAAAAACATCAGGCCAATAGCTAACTTGTCCTGGAGACGGCCGTCAGTTAAGTGGCACTCTCAGTTCTGCAAACCAACTAAAATGAGCCGACGTATCTATATAGAAACTTGATTTGCATGTCATAGTAGGTAACATTTTGCAACAAATGACTTAGCTTCCCTTAAACACTTGCCAGAGGGCAGCTATGTAAGTTTTACTGTGTTGCCCATTCTTTGCAGGCTGTTGTAGCCTTTCAGGTTCTAATACAACATGGGGTTAATTTGAACAAAAAAACATAGGTTACACAGTCAATCAACTTCATCATTGCTTTTTCTATCCATAATCTAATCAAAAGTTCAATTAAGCTAGTAGCCTAATTTAACACATTGTTCTTCATACACAATATCCTGATTTATCACTTCACAAAACCATGTGACGGACTTTATCGAACTGGGTGTATTTCATTATGTGTGAGCTAAAGACAAGCCACAACAAACAATTCGATTAGGCTTGTTACACATTAGTTCCAGGAGTCAAACACACATTTCAACCACGTTGTTATTAGTTTCAAAAGTCAAACACAAATTTCAACTAGGCTTGTTCGACACATTAGATTTAGAAGTCAAACACCCATTTCAACTAGGCTTGTTCTACACATTAGTTTCAAAGTTCAAACCTGCATTTCCGCTAGGCTTGTTCTACACATTAGTTTCACAAGTCACAATAAATCACTACTCGTGATACTTGTATCTAGTACCATGTAATACTGTATCTATTACTCCAAACGAAGCAACGACAATGTGAGGGAAGCAAAGACAAACCCGAGAACGGATAAGACGGTGAGGCGGACGGGGTGGAGCCGCATCCAGTACCCGGCCGGGATGGCGCCCCGGAGCTCGAGCACGGGCAGCGTGGCGAGCGTGAAGACGACGGCGTCGTCGGGCCACCCGAGCCTCCGCAGCGACGCGGCCACACGCAGCCCGAACCCGGACGCCCTGATGGAGTCCTCCGCCGTCGCCGCCGCCAGGGCCGCGCCGCAGCCTAGCAGCGCGGCGGAGCCCAGGAGCGCGCCCAGCGCCAGCCGCGTCGCCAGAGCGCCCCGCTCCGTCGCCTCGCCCCCGCCTTGCGACGGCGGCACCGCACGCGCGGCTCTCGTGACGGGAGCGCGGGCCGCACGAGGGAGCGGCGGGGTCCGCGGAGGAGGGGGAGCGGTAGCGCTGACGCGGAGCACCGGCACGGGGGGCGCAAGGAGAGGCATCCCTCGTCTCCGCGATGCCGGCGGGAGAGGCGGGGGCGCGGCGAGGAGTGAGGCCGCCATGGCCATCCTGATCAAAGTCTCCTCTTCCGCTCGCGGCCGCGGATTGGATTAACTCGGCTTGGATGTTGGATGGATTGGGACGGCGGTTACGAGGTGAGCGGGAGTCATCGGAGGAGAAGCCGAGGCCAGTGCCGCGCATGGGAGTGGACTATAGTGGCAGAAAGGGGTGCTTCTGGCTTGAGTGTACTCTGACAGGTAGGGTCCATCGGGAGGGTATGTGAGAGTGAGACCACCTGTCGTTCTTAGGGGTACATTCCAAATTGCAATGCATCACACGGTGCAAATCACGAGAGAGGCGTTTTGTTGGAAAAATCTCAAAATATTCTTAGATGTAGATAATGATGACTTACACCTGTGTGCAAAATATCAATGCGAAATATTTTGTACTTTGTGCTGTGTAAAATGAAAATTTCTATCTAAGGCGGTGAACCGTGTAGATTTCGACAATTTTCAGATCTATCAGAATTTTTCATTTTCGTGTAGCCTGGAATACAAAATATTTCGCGTTGAAATTTTTTCCACCTCTATGGTTTTCTTGAATTTTTGAAAAATGTAAAATGTTAATTCCAAAAAATAAAAAAAACTACATTAGCCTGTCTACAAAGGGACTTTTGGTGCAAATCACACGCTAACATGAACACAGTTGAAGTTTATGCTATAACTGTAATGGTTGGGGCTGACTTTACAAACACGGTAAAATGAAACCTAAACGCTTATCAAAAAACGTGCAAATGAAATACATGTTATGTTTCATGTTCATAACCGGTGAGTTGAATTTCGGTTCATATGTATTGCAAGAAATATTCGGTAGTACAGTTTGAGTTTCACTTAATGAGGCTCGAGTTCCTTTTTCCTCTTATTTTTGTTTGGATGTCTCACAAGCACAGATACCTCGGTCCAATTACTGTCAGTGGCGGAACTTGGGCGCATCTATGGAGGGGCAACCGGCCGCAAAGGCATGTTGGGCCAGTGTTTTGTTGGGGGGGGGGGGGGGGGGATGAGCCAGATACCACTAATTGTTTAGGCAAACGGGCCAATAAAAACAGTGGGTTTTAGCCTAAATTTTCTTGGGCTGGGGAGGGAGGGCGGATGCCCCCCTGGTGCCAGGTTGACGGGAGAGTATTTGAGGATGATGATGATGGTGATGATGAGTACTTCCCCGGCAACGGCGCCAGAAAACAGCTTGATGGCTACGTGTTGGTGAACCCCAAGAGGAAGGTTATGATGTAGACAGCAGAAGTTTTCCCTTGAATAATCTACCCAAGGTTATCAATCCAGTAGGACTTGATGATCTATCGGAAGGTTGTTGATGTTGACTCCCCCTGGCGCTAGGGAGCTTGCACCAACGTGGAATCTGCACAGACACAAACCAGAACTTTGCCCAACACGAAACAGAGAGGTTGTCAATCTCTCCGGTCTTGCAGAAACAAAGAGTTAAACGTATGGTGTGGAAAACAGCAGGAAAAACAGCAAGTAACAGGAAACAGATGATTGCAGCAGGTTGTCTAAACAGTATGAGGAAATTGGACCAGGGTCCACAGTTCACTAGTGGTGTCTCTCTCAGAACAGATAACTAGCATGTTGGGTAAACAAATTACTGCTGGGCAATTGACAAATAGAGAGGGCATAACAATGCAATACATGCCAAGATGTCTACTATGAAATCTAGCTGGGCATTACAACAAAGTACATAGACCGTTATTCCAACCGCATCTATGCCTAAATAATCCACCTTCAAGGCAGCATCCGCATCCCATTCAGTATTAAGTTGCTAACAACAGATTATTGCATGAAGTAAAGTGTGTAATGTAATCAATACAAGTGCCCTTGGACACTGCACCAATGTTTTATCCCTAGTAGCAACAGCACATCTACCATCTTAGACCTTTCTGTCACTGATCCAGATATCTAGAGACTGAACCCACTATCTAGCATAAATACCCCCTCTTGGAGTCACAAGCATCTACTTGGCCAAAGCATCTACTAGCAACGGAGAGCATGCAAGATCAAGAGCACATAGATAAACAACTTGAATAAACATGGTATCAATATTCATCGGATCCCAGCAAACACAACATCTAGCATTACAATAAGATGATCTTGATCATGTTAGGCAGCTCACAAGATCTAAACATGGAAGCACAAGGTAGAGAGACAACCATCTAGCTACTGCTATGGACCCGTAGTCCAGGGGTGGACTACTCACGCATCACTCCGGAGGCAGGCATGGTGATGTAGAGCCCTCCGGTGATGATCTCCCCTCCGGCAGGGTGCCGGGAAGAGCTTCAGAACTCCTCCGATCTGAGATTGACGATGACGGCCGCGACGGAACTTTTCGTGGAATATGATCGACCGTAATAGGGTTTTCGCGTCGCGGAGAATATATAGGCGAAGAGGCGGCGTCGGTGGCCGAGGGGGGCCACCACGCCATAGGTGGGCGCGGGCCCACCCTGGGCCGCGCCTAGTGTGGCGTGGCCCCCTGGTGGGTCTGCTCCGACTCCCCTTTGGACTCCGTGATCTCCTCGTGATATTATTGACGATGTCTTTTGTTTCGTCCAATTCCGAGAATATTTCCTTAATAGATTTTCTGAAACCAAAAACAGCAGAAAACAGGGAACTGGCACTGTGGCATCTTGTTAATAGGTTAGTCCCAGAAAATGCATAAAAATGATATAAAGTATAGCCAAAACATGTAGCAATTGATATAATAACAGCATGGAACATCAAAAATTATACATACGTTTGAGACGTATCACCCCCTGACATGTGCATAGCTCCGCCTCTTATTACCACGGTTACCGGACGGTAATTGGAATTCTCGGGGCCCTCTGGCTAATGAGTTTATCGGGCGAAAAATTCCGGACCAAATGAATTTGGGTCAAATTCTTCCTCCAATTATTTTTAATGTTTTAAATTTGAATTTTAAATTTTGACTGAGTATCTTGTCCGGTAAGTGAGCGGTAATTTACCGGTAACCGTGGTTACTGGAAATCCCAGCCCCTCGAGATTTTTTAATACGGTAACAAATCCTTGCTCACAAGTCATAAAGGTCAGAAACATGTGGAGTTTAGAGTCACTATAGTCACTACCCTACTAGGCAAGATTCTTCTTCCATGTTGAAATTGCCGAAGGTGTTCCTCCTCATAGGTCAAATTTGCATGGCTCATGTGAGATAGCTAGAGTTGTGACCGGTGAGTTTATTTTAGAAGAATTTCTTGATTGGGTCTTCGATACCTTGTCTTCGACTTTGCAGAGCTAGGTGGGAGGCAACATGGCAAGGAGGAAAAAGAAAGAGGGACCAGGGGGGTGTGGTGGTCGGCGTATGTCATGAAGAAATAAGACTGGTTAGATTTAGTCGGTTGACCCATATTGAGTGAGATCCTTCCTCGTCAAAGATGTCTAAGGTGTTCCCCAAACTTTTCATAGCGTAGTTTATCCTAGAAGGAAAGCTTGTTTGGAGCTTTGACACCTACCATTCAACATTGGCATTGTCTGAGCTAAGATATGCGGCGGGATAAGGAGGGTGAACAAGAGAGAGGGGGACACAGTCATCTAGGGGGGCGGCGCTGAGGTCGGCATTGCTAGCGACAGATTGGAAAAGGATCAGATAGATTGAACCGGTTGGCGCTATATGAGCATAACAATAACGCCAAGTTTGCAAAAAAAAATAATGGATTTACTGTACTTGACTCTAATGCGTCTGAAATGCTACTCCCTCCGATCCATATTAGTGGGCATAGCTTTGTCTAAATTCATATGTATCTAGTTAAGTATTTAGACTAGATACATGTGTATCTAGACAAAGTTGTGCCCACTAATATGGATCGGAGGGAGTAGATATTTTTAAGACTGACTTGCACACTGCGAGACTCCGAATCGTATTACACAACTGAAAAAATGCAAAAAAATAATTGTAGAAATTGTTCTGTATTCTTTCCCGCATTTTTTTTTGCACATTACATCACAAAAGGTACGTAAAGCCAAATGGTCAAAATCGTTGACGTAAGGGTAAGAACCGCACTTGCGTGATCCGTGGAAGCCAAAAAAATCGTGTCCATAACATGTGCCCGTGGATCTCTACTCTTGCACTGAAACGTGGCGCCCTACAATTCCTTCGACGCCTCTGTTTTCCTACACGTCGAGAGCCCTAGCTTGGCACGTAACAAGGATCGATCACCGCGTCATGGAGAAGGAAAACACAGTCAACGTCGACGGCAGAGGCGGAGGCGCGCCTCGTCGTGGCCGGTGGGCCGACCTCCCGGAGGACATGCTCGGCGACGTGCTCCGCCGGCTTCCGTCCTTCGATCGCCGACCGCGCCCGATTCCGCGCGGCGTCTGCCTCGCGTGGCGCGCCGCCTGGGGCAGCCAGCTGCACCCGCCGATGCCGTGGTTCGCCGTCCCGGGCCACTGCATCAGCCTCCCCGACGGCGTAATCCACCGCGTCAAGCTCCCGTCCGATGCCGCCCGCTGCCTCGGCTCGTTCGGCGACTGGCTCGCCCTCGTCACGGAGAAAGAGCCGTCGTCGGGGTCCGTCGCCCCCTTCTTTGTGAACCCGTTCTCGGGGGCGAGGATCCCGCTGCCGCCGTGGACAGAGAAAGAGCGGATCTGCAAGATCGTCATGTCGTCCGCTCCAGGATCCGGGAGCTGCGTCGTCGCCGCCATGGTCGACTGCGCGGTCCCCGGCGGCGAGAATCGCAACGGGAATTATTCTGAAAAGAAAAAGAATTGCAGGAGGATCGCCGTGTGCCGGCCGGGAGATGACGAGGGCGCTTGGTGGCCAGTCTCTCTGGCGTTCGATCTGCAGGACATCACATTCTACGAAGGCAAACTGCACGCTCTCCCGTCGTGCGACCAGCTGGTCATCTTCGACAACCGCGAGCTGGACCTCCTCCGCCGCGAGCCGTGGAGGCTGCACGAGCAGCAGCCCCCGCCACCCGCCGCCATGACCGATGAAGAGGACACCAGGCGCTACCTGATGGAGTGCAAGGGGCGTCTCCTGACGGTCATCAGGTACATCCGCGGGCTCTACCTGACAGTCAAGTTCGAGGTCCACGCTCTGGCTCGGACCAAAGAAAAGACGGCGGCGGCGAAAGACCGGTGGGTGCCGGTCAAGGGTTTTGGCGGGCGCGCCCTGTACGTCGGCGACGTCTGCTCCGGATCCTTCCCGGCCGCGTCGGATAAGGACGCAGAAGACAGGGTAAAAGAGAATGCGATCTGCTTCCTCGACGAGGCGCTTTGGATCAACGTCGAGCTAAACAAGCGCAACTGGTGGGCTGTCGTGTATAATGGTGGTGGTCACCGGCGCATGCTCCGTGCTGTGGAATCCTACAGCATTCTCAGCCGGAACCACAGTGTCTACCGGCCCGGCGAGTTGTCCACGCGCACCGGACGGTGGCAGTGCACGTGGGTGGCACTCTTCCCTGACCACAACGACGTCCGTAGGTTTCCGCCGGCGACACCCAGGGAGGACCATGACATGATTTCCGTGGTGATCTGAGACCGATCGACGCAGTACGTGATGCACCGATGCGGTGATGGCCGGGCTAGCTCGGCCAGGTGTCCATGACGATTGTTTAAATGGCAAACAAGTTCTTACTAGCAGATCAACAGCGACTGCGAGCAGTAACTCTGTTACACTTCCTGGCGCTGCAAGTTATGTCTGCGGCATTTTGTTTGTCAAGCCACAATCGATCGAGTAGCACAGCTGCAATCCCCAGCAATTTTGTTGTGGAGTTGTGATGAAAGAAGATAGTTCAATTATGATTATGAAAAATCATTTGGTTATGTTCTCGGTAAGTGTACTCGATTTCCTTTTGTTGCTATCTTTTTTGCAAAAGCAACAGGTCTGCATTAACCGTGCAACTCTAGCAGATACCGGATAATCTCGAAAAATTGTAACCGATAAGCCGGATACTAATTATCCGGTACGAGTCGGGCTATAGCAGAACAGATGCACAATATTCATACTGGATATTCAAACCGAAACAGAGATTGCAAGTCCGCGCGAGAAATCAACGAGGACACATATTAAACATTGCGATAGAACTGAAATTATGTAACATTGCCTTACAACTGAAATTAAGTGCGGTAGAACAGAAATTAAACTAAACTAAAAAGTGAAATTGAAACCCTAGATCTACGGCGAGCTTCTACGACAGCGAGCTTCTCCGGAGGCGTCGCCGATCTCCTCCCCGGCGTCGACCTATGGGTCGATGTCGAGCTCGTCCTTCTCGACGATGGTGCGCAGCGCCACCGCGAGCTCCTGCTCGTCGACCACCTTTATCAGGCGATCCGTGGCACCTTCTTCTCCGGCCTCAAACGCCGCACTCGAGGCGGCGACCTCCTCGTCGGCTCTGCGGACGCACGACCATGCCGGCAGCACCTCTTCCGGCAAGCGGTCGAGGTGGATGATGCCGGAACCCCGCCCACAGCCGGGAGTGACGCGGCAGTGCCCCGCCGGAATGGGAGGCTCCTCCGTCGGCTCCTCCCTCTTCCTCCTTCGACTGCCGGAGGAGCTGGCCTCCCCGAAGTCACGCGGCATGAGCCCCGCCCACCGGCGGGCCTTGTATGAGCCGCGCAAGCGCGAGGCATTCGAGCGACGCTCGGCCGCCTCTCGCGCCGCCTTCTCGGCCGCCCTCCTCGCCGCCTCGTCTTTCGACGGCTCCCGGCATCCTCCATCCCCTCCGCGCCCGCCGGAGCTGCACAAGCTCGAGCCGGCCATCGATCTATAGGTGGGAAGTGGAGAGGAGGCGAGATGCGGCGCGGATTGCTCGCCGGAGATGGGAGAGGGTCGCGACGGAGCTATGCTGGGTGCGGCGGAGGGGTGCGGTTTTGGTACCGAATCGATCCCTCCATCGCGGCTATATAATGGACGAGACGCCGCTTATCCGGAGGCCCGGATAAAAATTTCCGGGCCGGCCTGTTTTCCTGTTTCTAATCGGGTCGAAAAAAGGGCCCGTACCCCAAATCGGCCAGACTTTTCCGGGCCAAGGGGCTTAATCGGTATCTGCTAGAGTTGCTCTCAGTCGGCACTTGATATCAAAGAGGAACATATTAATTTGTATCGACAATGTGCCAATAACAAAGAATCAAGATACTACTAATAATAAGGTTGTGCTTTCTTTATACCACAATCACTTACTCGCAAAAGGAGGGAGATAGTGATAAGATGGGCCAAAGTTTGCACATTTACACATTTGTCATTTAAAGGCCTTATTACCACATTTGGCAAACTGCCACTAAAACTTGAATAGAGGTTTTCAGATAGTACGGACCGGAGCATGCTGTAAGATATTCCTCTCAAGATCATCCTTCTTAGCCCCAACCACGCGAGTCACCTCCTTCCCGCCCTTCACTAGTACGAAGGTCGGCATCGCCTTTACACCAAATTCTTTTGTGACCTCCTGCAAAAGTCCAACATTAGAAACGTAAAAGTGTTATTCTCACTACTAAAAATTCATCTTTGCCGAGTGGTCTGGCCTTCGCCGAGTGCAAAAACACGGGACACCCGGCAAAGAGCCTCTATGCCGAGAGAAGGAAAAAAACACTCGGCAAAGTGACGCCCACTCGGTAAAGAGCCTCTTTTACCGAGTGTCCCCTGATTAGGCACTCGGCAAAGAGCATTTTGTCGGCAAACTCAAGAAATTGCACTCAGCGAATCTTCTGTCTCGGCAAAAGGACTCGCCACGTGGCACTTGACGACCGGATCGACGGCGCCGTGACGGAGGAAGATCTTCGCCGAGTGCCCTTCCGGCAAAGATATCTTCGCCGAGTGCCCCCCTCGGCAAAGATGTACTAAGCTACAAAATTGACTTTTTTTTTGTCAAGTAAGTACAAAAACTATGGTGCCAAATGGCACACATCCAATTTCCACACAAAGTAGTCATATTGGATGGATAATCCAAAAATATTAGGAATATTCTCGCTCTAATTTCGCTTATTTAAATAACTTTATGTCGATTTTATGAAAGTAATTCAAATTTGAACTACAAGTGTGTGATAGTTTGCTCTTATTTTTTTATAAAAATCATTTTAAGGTACACAAGTAGTGATTGTATCACAGAAACGTTGATAGTTTTGAAAATTTTGACCACTTTTAATGAATAGGCATGGTGGCCATTTTGACCATTTTTGTAAAAAAATCAAAGAAAGTGAAAACATACTCAAAAAAAGAAATCATTTGGCATGGAGTTCATTTATGTGTACTAGTTGACAGCAAAAATTGTAAACTTGAGTTTTGAAACATTTTCCTAAAAATTACTTCACAAAAAGGTGTATCATCTATAAACTTGTATAGGTTTCAACCCAAATGACCATGGTTATTCCCGTGACATAATTTGTGATAAAGTGCCCATATTCGACACATAGGTGTATTTTGGTATGGGCAACAATGTTGCCGAACTGAGTTTTTTCAAATTATTATTATATACACCATTTTCTATTTTCTATGTGTCAAAAATGACTTTTTTGTGAAGCAAGTACACAAAATATGATGCAAAATTGCACCAATACAGTTATCACACAGAGTAGACCATATTTTATGGACAATCCATAAATATTTGGAATTTTCTCACTTTCTACCTAATTTCGCTTATTTAAATGACTTTATGCTCATTTTCCAAAAGTAATTCAAATTTGAACTGCAAGTGTGTGATAATTTGCTCTGATTTTTTTACAAAAATAATTTCAAGGTACACAAGTAGTTATTGTATCACAGAACCGTTGATAGTTTGAAAAAATTGACCACTTTGAATGAATAGGCATGGTGGTCATTTTGACCATTTTTGTAAAAAAAGTCAAAGAAAGTGAAAAAATACTCAAAAAAATAAATCCTTTGGCATGGAGTTCATTTATGTGTACTGGTTGACAGAAAAAATTATAAACTTGAGTTTTGACACATTTTACAAAAAATTACTTCACAAAAAGGTGTATCATCTATAAACATGTATAGGTTTCAACCCAAATGACCATGATATGGCTATTCCCGTGACATAATTTGTGATAAAGTGCCCATATTCAACACATAGGCATATTTTGGTATGGGCAACAATGTTACCGAACTGAGTTTTTTCAAATTATTTTTATATACACCATTTTCCATTTTCTATGTGTCAAAAATGACTTTTTTGTGTACACAAAATATGATGCAAAATTGCACCAATGCAATTATCACACAGAGTAGACCATATTTTATGGACAATCCATAAATATTAGGAATTTTCTCACTTTCTACCTAATTTCGTCTATTTAAATGACTTTATGCTCATTTTCCTGTGATAATTTGCTCTGATTGTTTTACAAAAATCATTTTAAGATACACAAGTAGTGATTATATCACAGAACCGTCGATGGTTTTGAAAAATGTGACCCCTTTCAATGAATAGCCATGGTGGTCATTTTGGCCATTTTTTTCAAAAAAGTCAAAGAAAATGAAAAAATACTTTTAAAAAGCAATCATTTGGCATGGAGTCATTTTATGTTTACTAGTTGCTAGGGAAAATGATAAACTTAAGTTTTAACAAACTTAAATCTTCACAACAAGTTCTATCTTCGAAATAATCAGAGAAATTGAATAGCTGCGTCCTGATTGGTCAAAGTAACAGTCTCATGGATCGATGACATGGCTGGCAATCTACCACACATCACAACCGCATATGTCCCTATCACACAAACACACAATCCACACACGCACGCACTGACGCACACAGCTTATCTACTCTCTCTTCTCTCACACGCCACACACAGCACGCAGCAGCAGCAGGAGCAGCTCGGCTCTGTTCTCTCTCTCCTCTCTTGTGCATCAGCTTTTCCGGCGGCTCCTTCCTCCAACAACGGAGCAGCTTCTCCGGCGACCGGACCAGCTCCTCCACCGAAGGAGAAGCTCGTTCCTCCACCGACGGAGCAGCTCGTCTCGATGCGGTGCGGGCGGAGGCGACCGGCCGGACAGCAAGGCTGCGGGGATGCAGGCGACGACGGGCCACCGCGGCTGGCGCGTCGGGCGGCGGCGGCGCACCACGCGTTGGAGACGCAGGCGTCTGCGGGCATACGGCCAAGAGCGGGCGCGTGACGCGTCGGCCTACCGACCAAGAGCTTGGTCTGCTCCGCGTGCGCGTTGCGGCCGCGGACGTGCCATGGCGCGGCGGACGTTGCTCTTCATCGTCAGGTGGCCCGTCTGGACGTACTCCGGCGCCGCGTAGCCGTGGATGCCCATCACGCGTGTCGTCACGTGCGTCTCCTCCCCCTCGGGGCCATCGTCAAGGCGTGCGCCCAACACGCCAGGGATGGCGCATCTTCGCCGTCGCCGTTCTCCGGTGGCCGGCGGCGTTTTTCTTTATTCTACTGTAACCAGTTTGCCGAGTATGACATAAGACACTCGGCAAAGATTTGCCGTCCGTTTGGCATCGGACAGATGTCAACTCCTCTTGTTTGCCAACTCCTTTTGTTTGCCGAGTACCAGCAAAAACCACTCGGCAAAGAATTCACCGGGTATCCCAACAAAAGGCACTCCGCAAAGAATCTTCGCTGAGGTATATTTCGCCGAGTGTCTGCCGCCGAGTGCCACTCTCGGCGAAGCCTTCGCCGAGCTGGATTCTGGCCTTCGCTGGGTGTTTTGCCCACCCGGCAGCGATTATTTTTCCAGTAGTGTCTGTACCAGATGGTAGGTACAACCCTTATGAAAGAACATCAACTGTTACATCAAGATCCTTGTTTTACTTTTATAAAAACTTATTATTTTGTTTTTTTGTAAACAAAAACTATATGAATTTGAAATTATAGAGATTAACAACACATTGGAACTAAATATTAAAAAATCAAATTTTCTGTAGGCCATACAAATTTAAAATGATACAGTTTAGTTGTAAAATCCCCATTTTATTTATTTATGAAAATTATTCATTGTACTTCGTCTGTTTTGTTGACTCGCAAAGTTTTAGTTTTATATTTTGTTGTCATTTGGCAGGAAAATTGAGAAAATTTACACACTTATCTCAACACAAAAACAAATGTCCTGAATAGATCAGGGTGTACCTACCATGGTTCTCAAGAAGAAATTACCCTAATAAAATTATTCATTGTGTTTTCGAAGACCGTTAAGTGTTCCACTCTAAATGCAAAATTTGCCACAACTGACTCTAAACAAGATCTCGAGTTGTTATGTGTCGACTTTTTTTTTGTCTCCACCAGTTGCTACATTATAGTTATGTGGATGCCGTGGTAGCAGCCAATATTTAGTGGATGGCTATTCAGTTGACAACCTTTGTATTTATGCATTGCAATGTTTGCAGATCGAGTTAAATAATAAGCATCTGAGTGTTATTAATAAGCTAGGGACGGTATCACTATGCAAGTCCTGCATTTGGTATTTTGGTAAATAGTGACATGCTAGCAACCAAGTACTAGTACTTGGTACCTAACATGCCCTATGACCTGGAAAACAAGTGGTGGCAACCTAGCAAATAACCAAACAACGTTTCAAATATACTCTCTCTCTCATTTCCATTAGTAAGGTGCACATATTTTTCATGATTTGTCTTTCTCCAAGAATTGGTCTAAATATGTTTTCAAAACAAATCCAACAATATCAATTTGTACAACATAGTCGAGATATTGTTGCTCAGTTTTTTTTGATAAAGTTTTGTCATGAAAAGCGTGTGCGCTTTATTCATGGGAGCAAAGGACTATCAATATAGGATCTATATTCGAAAACCTCATCACCGGTGGTGAAAACCAATCGTCAATTGAGATAAAGATTTTTTTAAGTTAGAGAATAAAATAAATCAGCAATGGTTTCCTTTACATGCAACAACTATTTTGTGGATAGCATCTTCTGCATTGCAAGACTACCGTGGACACATGTCCAAAATAGAGGAGCTTTCAGAAAGGAGGGACGCCTGATCCTAACTCGGGACCAATGAGAAGAAATGTAGGTGGGCCAGCATGAAAAGGTACAATTTTTTAGGGCCAAAAACGCAGTTCCAGTTTTAATAAATTACGAAAGAAACCATACATGTAGATAATGGGTGCAGGTATATACGTGCCAAGTTTGATACTTAAAACACAAACTATTTTAGCTACTAAGTTCCAAATTGTGTAACTTGAGCTGCGTAATTAAATGGATCTCAAGCAAAAGAATATGATAGATGTTATGAACCGCAGTGGTTGCCGGGACGATGATTCCTAAACATATAGCATGATGCAAAGTTGCAAACATAGAAACCCGGTACCGTGGTACATCAATGTCCATGATATAAGGACAGCGGCATGGCCCCCGAAAAAGAGAAGCAAAAGAAGAAGGCCATGGAACCTTAACCGATTCCAGATTCCACCACTAGTTTTCTCTAATCTCTACTACTCCGTGGAGAAAAAGAAGAAGGAAAAGAAGAAGGCCATGGAGTACCTGCAAGAGTCCATCTCAGTGGAGAGGAATCAAGCACAACATTTCGTGCGTTACAAATGTACTAAAACGACTCACTTGTTTGTAGATTGAGCACTATGGAAGATTAATTCAACCCACTTAGAGCAAGGATGAAACTAAAAATCGGAGCCAATTTCAAGAGGGCCAAATTAAGCCAGAACCTGGTTATATAGTGAGCACTAATCCGGTGCTAGCAGCTGAACCGGGCGGGGTAGCTGGTAAGGGTTGCCGGAGAACGGAGAATGAAACAAGCAACATCGGCAAGGTTTGGAGCAGAGAGCCGTACGTACCGGGAGCTCGTCGACGTCGATCTTGACGAAGTCGACGTGGGTGAGGCGGCAGGACATGGCCTTGAACGTCGGATCCATCATTTTGCACGGCCCGCACCACGACGCCGAGAAGTCCACCACCATCTTCGCTCGGCTCGAAAGGGCAAGCCAGCAGCAGCGATGCCTCAATTGGTCAGATTGATTCGGACAAGAGGCTCCAGCGCATGCGGAGGATGGCTAGAACGATCTAACGGAAAGAACTCAAGAAGAAGAAGAGGAGAAGGATCTCGTCCTGTCTCACCAGGATGTCGCGCTCCCTGCTCGCTTCCAGGTACAGGTCCCACCTGTCCTTGGACCGGAAGGTGATCACGCGGTCGGCGGGAGGTACGTCGGCGGCGGGATGTTCCTCGGCTACGTCGCCGCCTAGGATCGCCGACATGACGGAGCCCATCTTTGCTCGCTGTTTTCGCTGGCTGTGGCTGTGGCTGGGTGTCTGTCCCGTTGTCGTCGTCAGTCTCCAGCGATTTGTTCGTGTGTCTTGCTTCTTCAGCGTGCGCGAGCGCCTATTTGACGCGCCAGGCGTCGCGTTGCGGGCCCGTTCGGGCCGTCCTTCTCCTCCTCCTGGGCCGCGTGTCCCGGGCGTGGGCTCCCTGGTCCGTCTTTGTATCTGTACTTCACCAAAAGGATGAGAGTGACAATTCGCTAAAAAAAAAGGATGAAAGAGACTATTCGGAGAGTTGCCACTAGCGTACACCCAAATTGGATGACTGCCTTTTAATTTTGTACAAGTTGTGGATAAGCCTTCCTCAAAAAAAAAAGGTGTGGATTATTTGCCACATCTAAAGTTTTCGTATAAACTATTTAAAAGAATCACAACATTCGAGAGAAGATTTGGTGCTCCCGAGCACCAGTGATCCCGGTGGTTTAAATTTTTTTAAATAATATTTATAAATTTGAAAAAATTCTAGAAAAACGTCGAATGTATCCAATCATGTATCCCATAAACGTGCAAAAAATCAAATTTCAATACATTTTAGTTTGAGCTACATGAAAATGATAAAGTTGAAGATTTGAAAATATACATATTTAGATCCACATTTTTGTCATTTTCGTGTAGATTAAATTCCAACGTATTTGAAGTTGATTTTTTCACGTTTGTGGGATATATCATTGGCTACATCCGTGATGTTTTTCTGATTTTTTTAAAACTCATAAATAGTGTTTTTGAATTTTTTAAACCACCAGAATCACTGGTGCTTGGGAGCCAAAGACACTTTCCGCACAACATTCGTGCTATATTGATCTACTGTATTACAAATTTTCTAGTTGAACTTTACTTGCACCTCTAAAAAAAGAGAGATCGGTGTTAATATTGCTAATTGACCGAATTGGCAGCCCGAATTGGATATGCTAGTGTTCACGACTAGATTTGTCTTCTTTTTTGCGTGTTTTGAAATTGGATTTGAATTTTTGCGACATGATTGATATATCATGTATCTATGCCACACGAACATTTTTTTCTAAAAAAATCATAACTTCTATGTAAGATTTCTAAATTTGAAGTACGTGTTGGATTACCTGATACGAGTTGCTGCTTGTTGTGTCACGGCAGCCTCGTTTGACCATGTTCTTTCGATGTGGGGCCCAACGATTTGACATGTCATCAACAACGAAAACAGTCGCATCGATGCTTGACCCATTTCTACCCATTAGGACTCCTTCACTTTGCCATGTCATACAAAAACCACCTGCAACAGTCATTCTGGATCTAGTCCATCCTCGAGCCCGAGCCAACCCCTTTCCTCCTCTTTCGGTCGCCGCGTCTGCCACCACGACAACCGGTAGATCCAAGCTACCCGTTGATATCGGCCGCTTCAGTAACCTCTTATGATGGCATGAGGGCTATAGCGTGCCACGAGGGGCATGTTGCGCACTTTTGATATGGGCATGCTGAGCGCCCATAGGCTTTCGCCATCACACGTCTATATATTTGGATGTTTTTTACATCCACATGGTCAAACAGCTATAACTAAAGCAATCTTCAATAGAAAGAATCCAAAAGAGTTAAAGTGTGGCCAAGACAATCCAATTCAGAACACCTAATTAGTGTGTATAATGTGGCTTCTACACCTATAACAGAGAGGGGAATATTGTGATTGTGTTTGATTTATTTATTTTGCCAATAAAGCTTCAATTGAATGTATTCGATCCAAGTTTTGCCAGTCATCCAAAGGAAAAATATCCGGTTATACACACTGCATATGTTTTCCCTGCTCCAATAAAGATGGCATAGGAAAGGTAGAGACTAATTTGAGGTGAGTCTAGAGACATACATATTCGTGGTTGATTGATACTCAACTACACACCCATGGACAGAGGAAAATGTTCCAAAACTTGTCCACCTAGGTGGCCTTGGCAGTTGGCACTAGGCACCATATTCTTATCTTTCCTATCTAGCCTACCCATGTAGTTTTTTTTTTCTTTTAGAATAAATGACCCAGGCTTCTGGATCGAGTGATCACATTGTCCGACTCATAAAATTCGGAAGGGAGTTTGCCGTTGTTAAATTTAATACACACACCGTGCATGATTTCTAAGATAGCAAGGAAGGTTGAGATTATTTTGATATTACTGTAGAAGACAACATACACATTCCTTGTTGAATGGTATTAAGTACTAATTTTAGACAACAAATTTATTGTTGATTGCCGCATAGGAGCTAGGCGCACATAGCCTGACTAGTGGCAACTAGGCTGTATCCTACATATGCAAATGGGTCACCATTAGAGTATTTTTCAATCCTGCTTAGTTCAAACAAATGAACTATTTTTTCAAAATTGATGTTATTTTGAAATTTCATTTGATTGAACTAAGATACCCAAATGCTGACATCTCTACTGCACCCTGCCACTCGGCTAGAGCTCGGCCCCAAATCAGTGAAGAAAGTCGCTCCATTTGGATGTATATTGATTAACTGTATATGTATTTGCTTTGATACATAGGGTTTCCGTAGTAGAGAACAATAGTGGTTGCAATGAAGATTCTACTGCCCTGCCTGCCTTTGGATCAAGCCTCAAGTGGGTCGTGGCACTTTATGCATTCGATCGCTTTCCTGTTCTTCTGAAACAGAAGTGCATAATTCTTATTAATGGTTGATGTTGGGATTTCGCACGAGGTTGCAAAGACATTCTGCGTTGAGGCGATGCTGACGTTTGTACTAGTAAAGGACGGGCAGAAGGTGACTCGCGCTTGGGGGGACTAGTAATGGTCCACATGCAATGCATGTGTTGAATAACAGGATATTTCACATAAATAAAACATAATTTAACTTAAAAATATCAAAATTCATAACTTAATCCGTAGAATTATTACTATTGTTGTTGTTGTTGACGTAAAATTTATTGATTCTTGAGAAAATCAAGTGCATGGTGCAGCGATCTGTGGAAATTCAGGGGCAGATGCAGCTATCAAAGAACACAATGATCAGCACTACCGGCTACACAAATGAATAGACTCCTATACTAATTTCAACCTAAAACTATATATATTTTAACAAACTAACTATAGCGGGACATACGAAAAATGGACAACACAATTATTAAGCTTGCCGTTGAAGAGAAATCGGATCAACGCATCACATATGTACTTAATGTAGTTGGGACAAATGTATGATCATATATAGGTATTTAATCAGAGGAGCATAATATCAGATACATGTATGGATCATTGGAGAAATATATATTACTCGAATAGTCTTCAAATAGTGAAGTTTTTTTTTGTTAGTCAACATGACTTGGTCCTCAACGACCACTGACTTAGCTCCTGGATTTGCTGCACACGTCTCCCTAATCTCCTGGGTATATACTACATACACACTAAAAAAATAGAGGAATCATTGCCTTAAACCATTCTTTGCTCCTCGAATTTCCTTGAAAAATATCAATCCCTCAATCTGTAATTATCAAACTATATTAGAATATTTTTATCACAAAAGAAAACGTGAATAGGTCATCAAAACAAAATGAGTATATTTCCGAACAAATGGATAAAATAATAGACTTCTAAACAAGCATATGTAGCATGCAAGAAATTGGCACTTGAAGTAGATAAAAGTTGCAGACAGAGTTTTTTTTTTTGCGATGAAGATACAGTACATATGCCAAGAAACTTAGAAAAGCCCAGGAAAACAAGGAAATTACAAAGAAGCCCTTCCCGAGCTCCAGCATCGTCTTCCACGCGCAGACCGCTGCGCCGGCGAAGCCCGCCGCAACACCTCCGAAACTCTGGACTGGGAGGCCCCCCACGCGGACAGGGAGTCGACGCTCCTCGGTGCCGAAGCACCTCCACCCTGCTCGATGAAGAACAACGCCGTCTTAGACACACGCACCTGCATCTCCGAAGTCGTCAAACGCCGGATCCGCCTTCTCTCGGACGCCGGCGTAGGGGGAGACCTCTCGCGCGCTCCGGAGAGCCACGAACAAGGCCGAGACGGTGGATCCGCGGCGGAGCTCCCTGGAGCCGCACCAACGGAAGAGGAGATCACCGCCGCAAAAAGCCACTCCGGCGACGCCGCACCCTCCCCGACGCCACCAGCTAGCACACCCCGACGCACCCCTAGACTATGTACACGCCCCGATCCATGGATTCCCCGTCCTCCCGCCGCCGAGGCGGCCGCCGGAAGGCGGGGAATCACAAGAATCGCCGGCGGCGAGCCTGTGCACGCGAGATCGCCCAAAAGTTCGCCCTTTACTGTAGAAGGAGAAAGGGAAAGAGGTCCAGCTCTCTAGATAAGTTGCAGACAGAGTTAGATAGCATTATATACTTAATTGTGAATCCGCGTCAAGACGAGATAAATAATTAGTTCCTAGGATTCCTTACCAGGAAAAGAACGAAGAAACTGTTGCCCAAAAAATCTTCATTTCACAAACCATACAACAATCTTATAGAACGCGTTGAAACTCATCCATTCCACTGCTCCTCCTTGTCGCTAGCGCTTATGCCTCTGTTGCGGCACGATCTCATTCATCCAACCTAAAACCATGGAAAGCAATCTGATAAATGTTGTGATTTTCAAAAGTAGATTGGTTCAGGCATATGCTACTTTGATCATGTGAATATGTTATTATGTAAACCTACAAAAAATAAAAACTGGTTAAGAACATTAACCTGTCACTGCATGTTTCATGTGCCATGTGATTTCAAGTCAGCTTATGTTTGGAGTCCAAGATAGCAGCGTTGCTAATCACCTCAACACAAAATTATGCTAGTAGTAGTTTGGAATCCAGAAGTCAATTCACTTTAATGAAAACTGTCGTTGTCAAGCAACGCGATTGACTCAACTGCTTCAGAACACTGGAAGAGATATCATGACGCTAGCAGCTTGAGCATGTTTTATTTATTCTCGAAAAGCAGAAAATCGGGAACAACAACAATAGAGGGAAAGTAGAATACCATTCAAGAACAAGAATAATGGTTTCTTCATCTACAGACATCGGGAGCGATTTATTATTAGTCAGAGTAGCTCAGTACAGATTGACCAAGAGTGTGTTACAGATTATGTATCATCGCACGGTCGATGAATGTGCACAGGATTGGTTTTCAGATCACCGCAGAAATCTCATGGTCTTTCCCTCCACGGGCTCTCTCACCAAAGGGATAACGGAATACCCTTGCCGACGGTACGCCACCGTCCGGTTCGCGCCGACAAATGTCCGGCCCGGTAGATGTTTTTGCACTGGTCGCTCATGTTGCAGGCTTCGACGGTGCGGAGGCGGCGGAGCACGGACCCGTAGAGGTCACCCCGCCGTTCGACGGTGCGGTTGCGCTTGTCAAGCTCGGCGCTGATCGCCATCTCGTCGTCGACGAAGCAGACCTGGCTCTCTCTGATGATGTCGTCCGACGTCGGCGATGCGGCGGCTGAGAAGGATCCGGAGCAGGCGTCGCCGACGAAAAGTGCGCGGCCGACGATGCTCTTGACCCACGCCCAGGTGTCGTTCGGCTCCAGCGCGTGCACCTCGATCGAGGCGGTTTGGAGGACATCGTGCCAGACGTACCTGATGACCCTGAGGAGGCGCCCGTTGCACTCCACCAGATGCTTCCTCGACTCGCAATAGTCGTTCCTTGCGGCGAGCGGCGGCGGGAGCTGCTCCTCGTGGAGCCTCCACGGCTCGTGGCGGAGGAGTTCCAGCTCGCTGTCGTCGAACACGACCAGCTTGTTGCACGACGCGAGCGCGTGCAGCCTCCCCTCGTAGAACGCGATATCCTGCAGGTCGAATGCCAGGGAGACCGGCCACCAGGCGCCCTCGTGTCCCTCTCCCGGCCGGCACGCGGCGATCCTCCTGCGGTACTCGCCGCAGTCGACCATGGCGGCGACGACGACGCAGCTCGAGTCCGGGGCGGACGACATGACGATCTTGCGGATCGGCTCGTCCTGATCCGTCCACGGCGGCAGAGGGATTCTCGCCGAAGAGAAGGGGTTCAGCAGGAAAGGGGCGCCGCCGCCGGACGACGCCAGCGGGACGAGGGCGAGCCAGTCGCCGAGCGAGCCGCGGCAGGGCGCGGCGCGGGTGTTATGTTAATCTAGTTGCACTTAGTCTGGTCTTTTCCAGTTGGTTTTTCTGAATAATTCTGTAACGTGTGTTGTCTTAGCCAGTGTAGTAGTGGGTGTACTAATCACAGCTCTGTACGTGGGATGGCACGTGTATTGCAGAGTGTGGTCTGTGTGTGTGCTTTGTACTGAATAAAGAAGGGAGGAAAAACGAGAGACAGAGAGAGGGTTGGAGAAACTCTGTTTTGCCTCGGTCTCTCCTGTCTTCTTGGTGTTCTCAGATCTAACTTAGAATCCACTCTCACGCGTGTGTGTATACTGATCCTGGCCGGATCTGTCATTTGGTATCAGAGCCTGGTTCCGGGCGTTCATACGGCGGTGAGTAGTGGAGGCGCTGTGGTGGCGGTGACCTGCTATGGCTGATTTGACGTTGGATAAGAACAGGAGACATGGGGATGAAGGCACGGCGTTCGTGCCGCACGCGCCGGCGAGGTCCGGCGGCGTCCCGATCCAGTACCCGATGCTCACCGATTCCAACTATAGCCTCTGGGCTGTGAAGATGAAGGTGTTGCTCCGGCCACTTGGTGTGTGGTCGGCCCTTGAGGGAAGCGCAGAGTTTGATCAGGACAAGGACGAAGGAGCGTTCGCCGCGCTCTCCCAGTCGGTGCCCGATGCTGTGATGATGGCGATTGCAGGTTGTGCGACTGCACGCGAAGCCTGGGAGGCGATCCGGTGCATGCGCGTCGGGGAGGATCGTGTCAAGAAGGCACGGATCAAGCAACTCAGGAGGCAGCTCGATCGAATGGAGATGGGAGACAATGAGTCTGTGTCGGTGTTTGCACAGAAGTTGATGGCGCTTGTAGGTGAAATTCGTTCTCTTGGAGAGAGGATCTCCGATGAGACAGTGGTTGAGACCCTGTTCAACGCTGTTCCCCCCCGACTCGGCGATATCGTTAACACGATCGAGCAGTGGGGTGATCTGACGACGATGTCCGTGGCTGAGGCTGTTGGACGCCTGGCATCGTACGAGGAGAACCAGTGTGGGCGTCGCCGTCAGTCAGGCGGCAAGGAGGATCAGCTTATGCTGATGTCCCAGGCGATGGAGCAGCTATTAAAGGGCAAGAAAAATTCACCAGGTGCTAGTAGCAGCGGCGGAGGAGGCCGTGGACGTGGCGCCGGCCGGTGGCGTGGACGTGGGCGCGGTGATCGTGCCTATGGCGGACAGAGTGGACGCGGCGAAAGTAATGACCGCGGAAAGCAGAAAAAGCACCGAAAATTTGACATCAACAAGGTTAGATGTCACAATTGCAATGTGTATGGGCATTTTAAGTCAGATTGCCCGGAGCCGGTGCGAGAGAATGCGAACCTTGCACAGCAGGATGCGGTTGAAAATCCAAGCCTTTACATGATGGAGGCATGCGAGCTGACGCCAGAGGAAGAGGTTCTGTCCGGGCAAGTTTTCCTCAATGAGGAGAAGGTTGTGCCCAAGCTCTCGGGTAACCATGACATAGCCTGGTACCTAGACACGGGAGCTAGTAATCACATGACAGGGAACCCTGAGAAGTTTGCCGAATTGGATCGATCAGTGCATGGGAAAGTGAGATTTGGTGATGGCTCGACGGTAGAAATCTGTGGGCGTGGTGCTGTACTGATGCAGTGTCTTACAGGTGAGCACCGTATACTGTCGGATGTGTATTTCATACCGAGACTGAAAAATAACATCATAAGTCTCGGGCAGCTGGACGAAATTGGCTGCAAGTATGCTGGAGAGAATGGCATCATGACAGTTTGGGATAGACAGAGAAAAGTGCTTGCTCGAGTGCCCCGTACTCGCAACCGCATGTACATCTTGAACATACAGCAGTCCGAGCCAGTGTGTCTGCTAGCACATGCAAAGGAGGACGCATGGCTCTGGCACATGCGTTTTGGACATGTCAATTTCAGATCACTACGAGCACTGACAGCCGAGAACATGGTCGAGGGAATGCCACACCTTGAGCAAGTGGATCAGATCTGTGATGGTTGTATGATCGCCAAGCAGCGGCGTCTTCCGTTCCCAATTCAAGCAGCATACCGGGCACAGAAACAGCTAGAGCTGTGGCATGGTGATCTCTGTGGACCAATTACACCGGTGACACCTGGTGGTAAGCAATATTTTCTGCTGTTGGTTGATGATTTCTCGCGATATATGTGGATTGTGCTGTTGCGAAGCAAGGATGAGTCATTTGCAGCTATCAAGAAAGTGCAGATTGCAGCAGAGCTTGAAAAGGACATGAAGCTGAAGGCACTGCGCACTGATAGGGGAGGTGAGTTCACCTCAAGTGAATTCACTGAATACTGTGATTCTCATGGCATCAAGCACTTTCGGACTGCACCTTACACTCCCCAACATAACGGTGTGGTTGAGAGGAGGAACCAAACCGTGGTAGCCATGGCGAGGAGCCTACTCAAGAGTATGGGGATGCCAGCAAAGTTTTGGGGGGAAGCGGTGACCACGGCGGTGTATTTGCTGAACCGGGCCCCAACCAAGAGTGTGAAGGGGATGACACCCTATGAGGCGTGGCATGGAAGGAAGCCCTCAGTGCAACACTTGCGTACTTTTGGATGCACTGCACACGTTAAGAAAGTTGGGCCAGGTCAGTCAAAGCTGACGGACAGAAGCAAGCAGATGGTTTTCATCGGTTATGAAACCGGTTCAAAGGCATACCGAATGTATGATCCTGAAAGTAAGAAGCTGGTCGTGACACGTGACGCAGTGTTCCAAGAAGATCGACCTTGGGATTGGAGCTCCTTAGGTGCTGTGGAAAATGCTGATCAAGAGCCACTTGTCGTGTTCTACCCGGAGGTGTCAAACCAAGAGGAAACTAGAGGCTCGGCAGAAAAATCACTCAAAACTCCTGCCGCTTCAGGAAAATTGGCGGATTCCGCTGCCTTGGGAGCGCCACAGCAGGGATCGAAGACGAGACCCGCTGGAGATGGGTTCCCGATCCCATTCCCGGTCGATCTGACTGCCTCTCCAGTAACTCCAACAGGTGCTTTGACTCCATCCAGCACTCCGTATACTGAGCCATCGCAGGGCCCACAAGGGAAGCGTATACTCGAGGATATCTATGAAGAAACTGAGGAGATCAAGGAGGCAGAGGCTGGCTTATGTCTGTTTGGGTTAGGGGAGCCCACAAACCACATTGAAGCAATGAGAGAGTCTTGTTGGAAGAAAGCAATGAGAGAAGAGCTGACTTCGATTGAGGAGAACCGAACCTGGGAACTAGTTGACCTGCCAAGAGGTCAGCGCCCTATTGGATTGAAGTGGGTATACAAGATAAAAAGGGATCCGAGTGGAGACATTGTCAAATACAAGGCGAGGTTAGTTGCAAAAGGATACGTGCAGCGGCGGGGCATTGACTTCGATGAAGTGTTTGCTCCTGTTGCTCGCCTCGAGTCTGTTCGACTACTCATTGCAATTGCAGCCCAATTCAATTGGAAGATCCACCAGATGGATGTAAAATCTGCTTTTCTCAATGGGGACTTGATTGAGGAAGTGTATGTCAGTCAGCCTCCAGGTCACGAGATAGAAGGAAAAAGCAGCAAGGTCTACAGACTGAAGAAGGCATTGTATGGCCTCCGTCAAGCTCCTAGAGCTTGGTACTCCAAGCTTGACTCGACCCTGTTGGATCTGGGGTTCAAGAAGTGTCCCTCTGAGTCTGGTCTATACAGAAAGAAGGCAAGAGATTCAGTTCTGATCGTTGGGGTGTATGTAGACGATCTGATAATAACAGGGGGCAGCAGTCAAGCTATTGAAGATTTCAAAAGACAGATGAAGTCGAAGTTTAGCATGACTGACCTGGGCTGCTATCCTACTATCTTGGCATTGAAGTGAAACAAGGAGAGAAAGGGATCACTCTTTGTCAGTCTGGGTATGCTTCCCGAATTTTAGAGAAGATGGGCATGTTAAATTGCAATCCAACTCACACACCGATGGAGCCGAGGCTGAAATTAAGCAAGAAAAGCCAGGCAGAGGAGGTGGACTCAACTGAGTACCGAAGTGTGGTTGGTAGTCTGAGATATCTGTTGCACACAAGACCTGATCTTAGCTTTTCTGTTGGCTATGTCAGTAGGTTTATGATGAAGCCCACAAGAGAGCACATGATGGCTGTCAAGCACATCCTGAGGTATGTGAAAGGCACTCTCAACCTCGGGTGCAGTTACAGGAGAGTCACAAGTAAACCAGAGCTGCTGGGATATTGTGACAGCGATTATGCAGGTGATGTTGATGACCGTAAGAGCACTACGGGGTTCCTGTACTATTTTGGACACTGCCCTGTAACTTGGACATCTCAGAAACAGAGAATTGTCGCACAGTCGTCATGTGAGGCAGAGTATGTGGCTGCTGCATCAGCAGCCTGTCAGGGGTTTGGCTAGGCAGGCTCATTGGTGAATTGCTCGATCGCGAAGCCAACAGATCAGTACTCAAGATTGATAACCAGTCAGCTATCTCACTATGCAAAAACCCAGTGTTTCACGAAAGAAGTAAACACATTGACACACGGTATCATTATGTGAGAGATTGTGTTGACAAAGGGAAAATTGCAGTGGAGCATGTCAGAACAGGGAATCAGCTTGCTGACATTTTAACCAAGCCATTGTCGAGACTTAGGTTTCTGGAAATGAAGGAGAAGCTTGGATTACAAAATGTGAAGCTAGTGCAACAAGCTTAAGGAGGTGAAATGTTATGTTAATCTAGTTGCACTTAGTCTGGTCTTTTCCAGTTGGTTTTTCTGAATAATTCTGTAACGTGTGTTGTCTTAGCCAGTGTAGTAGTGGGTGTACTAATCACAGCTCTGTACGTGGGATGGCACGTGTATTGCAGAGTGTGGTCTGTGTGTGTGCTTTGTACTGAATAAAGAAGGGAGGAAAAACGAGAGACAGAGAGAGGGTTGGAGAAACTCTGTTTTGCCTCGGTCTCTCCTGTCTTCTTGGTGTTCTCAGATCTAACTTAGAATCCACTCTCACGCGTGTGTGTATACTGATCCTGGCCGGATCTGTCAGCGGGCGTCCTCGGGGAGGGGCAAGACGCGGTGGATGGCACCGTCGGGGAGGCTGACACAGTAGCCCGGGACTGCGAGCCACGGCACCGGCGGGTGCGGCTGGCGGCGCCAGGCTGCGCGCCATGCGCGGCAGACGGCGCGTAGGCGGGTTCGGTCGGCGAAGGACGGCAGCCGGAGGAGCACGTCGCCGAGCATGTCCTCCGGGAGGTCGGCCCACGACGCGCGCCTCTGTCGGCGGTTGCGCCTTTCAACCACCATGGCGCGCAGCGATGGATCGATCCGCGGTACTCGGCTGGCTAGGGCTCGGCGTGAAGGAAAACAGAGTGATCAAACATGGAAGAAAACGTGTAAATATCGGGCACAAAGTACACAACCGACTCATCGATGAATAATCTCAAAAAAAAGACTCATCGATGAATTAAAGATCCTAAACAAAGAGGAAATTACAAGCAAGACCCGCCTCAAAATTCTCGGTGACACAACTTTTGCGTTTGTTGAGAATTATGAGGCCTAGCGTTCGTGCTTTTAATTTGCTCTTTGTTTAGGGTATTTCAAAAATAAAATAAGATATTTCATTCATCGATGAGTCAGTCGTGTCTGATATTTTATTTAATTAATATTTCTCAACGAGACCGAAGTCAAACTCTTAGATCCTGTTTGGTTCACGTAACAAAATTGGTGAGCTCGTATGAAAGTTCGTAGAAATTCGTAGACTGATGCAAAATGAAATCTTTTACTGTACGCATTGTTTGGTTGCCTACAAGCCTCCATGTTTGCGCTGGCACGATACTTAAGTCAGCCATGGGTCAGGCCTGGAGAAACACCCAAATCGGTTGTTTCCTCTCATGCAGGCCAGCAAGAACACGAGACAAGTAAGGTGTCAGCAAATCTTACATGACTATCTCACCCCATATGTTACGCTATACATATAAATCTATCAATCCATACCTACTTTTGCCTCGTTGAGAATTATGAGGCCTAGCGTTCGTGCTTGTAATTTTCTCTTTGTTTAGGATATTTCAAAACTACATTAAGGAATTTCATTCATCGATTAGTCAATTGTGTCTGACATTTTATTTAATTAATATTACTCAATTTTAAAAATTCTCTGCTAAAAATCTCTACTATATAATATGGCTTGAGGAGGTGTTGGTACGTTATTTTCAATTTCTGATTCTACCCCTAAGTTTTAGAAAATATTACATGACCTGCCACCGCTTAATGAGACATACCGGTTCAGTCCATAAGAAAAGGAGGTTCTCTTTGTTCGAGAGTCAACCCCTCGATGCAGAACAGAGGTCGCTCCCCCGTGCCTCCGCGATGGGCGCCGCCGCCGGTAACAACCCTTCTCTTCTCCGGTGAGTTATCCTGCCGCGAGACACAGCCAGTCGCCCTCCGGTGCTCACTACGGCGAGACGACGGCAAGGAGTCGCCGATGTGGCCTGGTCCGGGTGGCTGCGAGTCGGCGGCCGGCGTGGATGTCAACGGTGGCGTCGGAAAGTGGGCAGTCGTCCGCGGATGTGGTTCCGGTGCTCACGACGGCGAGGAGCCGCCGATGGACCTCCTCAACGACTTCCCACGACGATGTATGTGCCTTCCGTCACCGGTGTCTGCCGTGATGGGTACTGGAGCTCCCGGCCGCCGCATGGTTATGGGAGCTGTGTGTCTTGCGTGGAAGACGAGGATGTCCAACTGAGCCAGCCTCCTGCTGAACTTGCTGGTGGCCGAGCTAGCTATCTCCCTATAGGAAAAAATGATTATGTTTGACTGTCAGAAAAGCAAGTTGCAAATGTTGGATGGTTTGGCGTCTTCAAATGCGGGAGTATTCATTATTCTGAGTGATGTGTCAGCTCTGACTTTATTTCGACCTTCTAGCAGTTCGATGGTCTCGGCCATCTCTATGATCTTCTGTTGGAGGTTGTCTTTCTCCATCTACAGAAAAAGAAAGTTCAGTCGAGCATAACTTAAGCAGGCAGAGTTTTAGAAGTTCAATATAATTATCTGAACCTGCAACATCTCATTCTGTGCTTGGGGCATTTGCTTGCTCTGATCAAGTTGTTCAACGAGCAGTTGGGTCTCCAATAGACCAGCCTTTCTTTGGTCCATGTCATTAAGCAAGCCCAGCACAATGTAACATATTTGCAAAACCGGCCGTTCTATGCATTTGGTCTTGTGCTAGCAAACTAAATCGATGGTATAAGATTCTCTAGCCTCAGAAGAATGAAAGATTACACAAATTGGGTTTAAAATTTGGATTGATGGAACTTTTCACCGTGATTCTAGCACATCTGAGCTGAAGGATATGGGAAAGGACTCCCTGATGCTATCACTGAGAGCAGCTTGGGGACTAGACCTGCGTACTTTCAGTAAGTCCTTTGAAAAGAATCTGGCACTGTTGTTGTATGACATGGTTAGGCCTTTAGTTGAGATTTGACTTGTAACCGCCATGGATGTAAAACAGCAGGTGCTGCAACTTAGTGAGTAACTATTGGAGACTTGGCCTCATGATTGTCGCCTGAATTGGTTTATTTGCCCAGCATCATTGCTTCACGATACAAAGTGTTGCTGCTACAAGACCTGTTTGTTGAAGGGTCCAAATTTATGTACATGTTTCACTTCATGAGGCCTGGTCAATAGAGGAAAATATAAACTTTATTTAAGAAAAAATTCGACTCCAATCATTGAGCACTATGGATCATCTTACACCATTTTTTTTAATGGTGATATTGTCAACAATGTAAAATGCACTAATTTATTTATTTTGTCATGATAAATATAGAGCCGTTGGATTCTTTTTTGTTACAGGGCAACAACATAGTAGTGGAACCATTTCTCTTGCTTCTCATATTTACCAGGTTTACATCACCAAGTTTATAATTCATATAATATGTATCTGGTTCAAACTTATAATAGCCTCTTGTTTCTTTTACCTCCCTTTCTTTTTTTACCCGTTCCTTCATTTAAGCACAGTTTAGTTTGAATCGCTTGAGGTTGCTCCAAAGTGCAGTTATATTTTCTTATTCTGAGATTAATTTGGTTATGGATTAGATAAATAATGGGTTTAGGAATATGTGTCATACCCAAATGAAAAATATTTTTTTCCATGTAATTTACCAAGTGATTTTCTGCATGATGATTTTATACTTTTGGATACCCATGATGTAGTGATGTGTATACAAAGACGATTAGAAAATAAGTGGTGATGTTTTTTTTTTGAGGATTGTTGTACAATGGGACATGTAAAGAACTGAAATCTGAGAGAAAGCAACAATACTTCTAAAATGATGGTACAATATAACAAAGTTTATTTCAAACATAAGATGTGTCATTTTTTTTTTTTGAGTTTTTTAAAAGTTTTTAAGCAGGAACACAAGAGTTTACAAAATCATTCTGAACGCAAACAGCAATATCTGGTGGGACACGCCCCAGCCAGAAATTGTTAGCAGAAGAAGACCTAGCTAAAGAAGCCAGCCCGTGAGCTGCCTGGTTAGCATTTCTACAAATTTTCCTCACTCTGAATCTCCCCAGCTTTTTAGATAAATCCGCGATGCCTTGGTAAATATGACCAATCCTAGCCAGGTCTTGGTTCCTCTGTTGAATCGCATTCACCACCGAACTGTTGTCCGACTCCAAGATAAAAGACGAGCCATGTCCATTGTGAATGGTCTGAAGACCGAGCAAGCACGCCTTGGCCTCAGCTTCTTCCACATCAGAACACCTTTTAAGAGCCGAGCTCAGCGCCCAAATGACAGCACCTTTGTCATCACGAGCAATGCAGCCTGCCCAAGCTTCACCAGATGAACTTAGGTAGGCGGCATCAACGTTGATCTTGATCCAACCATGATCCGGAGGAACCCAACCCTCCTTATTTTTAGATTGACTGAAGTTTTTCACCCTGTCACAATCAAAGTTCAGGTTAGCATCAGAAGCTAAAACAGGTTGCTTACCTTTAGCATTTTCGACAGGTTCGCAAGCAAGTGTTAACTCCTGGCTATACTTTTTGAGGAAGTTAACGGAACTAGCAATTGTGCTATCCCCTTTAGCATGAACAATATCACATCTCAGGTGCCAAGCTCTCCAAAGTGTTAAGAGCAGAAGACCTCTCATATCTTTGGAAATGTTGGCCAGCAAGAGAAGAAGCCAGTCCGAGCCTGTGAATTTGAAGCAATTTTCAGGTGGGAGGTTCCAATGTTTTCTCATTTCACTCCTCAGGGCTTTGGCTTTAGTACACCGCACGGTGGCGTGGAAGCTCGTTTCCTCTTCACAGCCGCAGATGGGGCAGGTACTGACCAGTTCAAGAGTCCTTCAGTGTTTGTTCTTTTGAGTTGCAAGGTTATCACATGCAGTTCTCCAGGCAAAGATCTTTACCTTGTTTGGAACAGGGGCATTCCAAATCAGTTTCCACAGTTTTCTAGTTCCATCCGCCGCAGCACTAGAACCAGGAATAGATCCTTCTCCATTTTTCAGATTGTAAGCTAGTCTGTATGCACTCTTGACGGAGAAAACACCATTTCGTTCATAATGCCAGGCTAAAACATCTGTTTTGACAGGGTTTGGGGCGGTCAAACTGAGAATGATCTCCGCATCGTGAGGGTAAAAGATACGTCTGATGAGGGTCTCATTCCAAGTGTTGTCAGCATTACACAGCTGACTGACTTTCCTGTGTCTATCATTAACTCTTCCAGGAGTTGGCGTCAGACCATAGTTTCTGGGAATCCAGTTGTCTCGCCAAGTTCTGATGCTTTTCCCATCCCCCACCCTCCAAACTACACCTTCTTTAAGCAGCTCCAGACCATGTTCAATGCCATGCCAAGCGGGGGAAGCATCTTTCCTGAAGACAGTGTCAATGAGGTTGCCTCTAGGATAGTAGACTGCTTTCATCAATCTTGCAGCCAAGCTATCCGGATTTTGAATCAATCTCCAAGCCTGCCGAGCAAGGAGGGCTTGGTTAAACAGACTTGTGTCTCTGAACCCCATGCCTCCTCTCTCTTTAGGTTTAGTCAGAGTCTCCCAGGAAGCCCAATGCACTCTACGTTGGTCTTCCTCCTCTCCCCACCAGAAACTTCTTATTATCTTCATATAGTCCTCATGAAAGCCCATAGGAAGTTTGAAGATTCCCATAACGTGAGTTGGCAAGGCTTGAGCAACAGCCTTAATAAGTGTCTCTTTAGCAGCCATGGACATGAACCTTTCATTCCATGGAGATAGCCTTTTGCCAAAACGGTCTTTGATGGGTTGGAACCGTTGAGCTTTCATTCTCCCTTCAGGAGTTGGCAGGCCAAGGTATTTTTCCTCGAAGCCACTGTGAGACACTTGCAGAATCGCTTTGATGTCGTCTTGGTCAGAAGTTGAGCTACTCGAACTGAAAAGCAGAGAGCATTTAGCAGGGCTGATCAGCTGGCCGGTACACTCCTCAAACTTGGAGATAATAGCCTTCACGACAATTGCTTGCTCCGTAGTTGCCTTGAAGAAGAGCAAACTATCATCTGCGAACAGCAAATGGGAAATCCCCGGGGCTCCTCTGCTGCATTTGAGGTCCAGGAGCTCCTGGTTGTACACAGCCTTTTGGAGCAGATGGAGAGTCCTTCGGCTACAAAGAGGAACAAGTAAGGAGAGAGGGGGTCTCCTTGCCGCAGTCCTCTTGTAGGTTTGATCTTTTCAGTGAGCTCTCCATTAACACGCACTGCAAAATTCACAGAAGAAACACAAGCCATCACTTGATGTACCCAATTAGCATCAAAACCAAATCTGAGTAAAGTATTTCTAAGGTAGTTCCAGTCTACCCTATCGTAAGCTTTAGAGAGGTCTAGTTTATAAGCACAGTAAGCATTGTCTGCTTTTTTATTTTTCTGAATATGATGAAAGCATTCAAAAGCTATGAGGGCATTATCTGAAATAAGGCGGCCCGGAAGGAAGGCACTCTGCGTTTCCGAGATAAGGTCTTGGAGCATCGGTCTGAGTCTGTTCACAATACATTTAGAAATGACCTTGTATAGCACGTTGCAAAGTGAGATGGGCCTGAAATCCGTCAGATCATCAGCTTCGTTTGTCTTTGGAATCAAGGCAATGATAGTGTCATTTACTCCCTCCGGGATGTGACCATCAACGAAAATTTCTTGACAGCTTCAGTAACGTCCTTTTTGAGAATACCCCAATTCCTTTGGAAGAATCTTGCTGGAATCCATCAGGTCCAGGAGCTTTAAGGGGACCGATTTGGAACAGTGCATTGCCAATTTCCTCTTCAGTATACTCTTTCATTAGCTCGGCATTCATCTCACTTGTAACTTTCGGTTGGATTTGATTTACCAACGGTTGAGGGTTGACGTGCCTATCCTGTCTATACAGCCCCTTGAAGAAATCAACAGCCATGTCCTTCATTTCCTCCAATTTTTCAGTGTAGCTACCATCAGCCTTTTTAAGCATAGTAATCTTGTTCTTTTTAGCTCTCCCTGAAGCTTTTCGGTGAAAGAAGGCTGTATTACTATCGCCTTCACGCAGCCAACTAATCCTTGATCTCTGCATCCACATAATCTCCTCCCTGAGCAGTAATTCATCCAGTTTGCATTCAACGAATTGATCTTGGCCTGATGGAGGAGATAATTCTGACGCTGTAGCTTTTCAATTTCCCCTTTTATTGACTTGATTTCCTTACTCACCAAGCCAAAGGATTTTTTGCTCCAGCCTTGAAGCGCGGACATTGTTGCAGCAAGCTTTTCGGAGACCCCAATTAGGTCCGAGCTTGCTCTATGTTTAGACCAGGCCAACTGAATTTCATCATTTAGTGTCTCCTCTCTTTCCCACATAACCTCATATCTGTTGATCTGCTCTCTTTTCCTTCTGTATTCAGTTCTTTTCAGCTCTATAAGTAAAGGACAGTGATCTGACCGGGAAGAGGTCAGATGTTGGACCAGAGCATTAGGGAAAATCTGAGACCAGCTAGGAGAAGCCACTGCACGGTCCAGCCTCACCCGCACATTTCTACTGCCACTCTGCTTATTATTAAAGGTCCAAGGAGTACCTTTGAAGCCCAGATCAAATAGGTTACAGAAATAAAGAACATCCCTGAAATCTCTCATTTGCCTTTCGCTTCTTCTAGTGGCTGCAAAGTGTTCTTTTTGCCAAAGGGCTTCGTTGAAATCCCCAACCATGAACCAAGGGTCTGTAGAGTTTGCTCTAATCCTTCTAAGCAACTCCCACATACAGTGTCTATCTTGAACTCTAGGCTCTCCATAAACGAAAGTTGCTCTCCATTTTATTCCATTAGCTTCCATAACAGATACATCAATGAAGTGTGGCCCACAATCTACCACATCTAGATCAATGCAATCGTTCCAGAAAAGGGCTAAACCACCACCCTTTCCTTTAACACTAACTGGAAGGCAGTACCTGAAGCCTAAACGCTTACAAACAGTTTCAATGATGCTCTTATTCTGCCTTGTTTCGGAGAGGAACACAATGCTAGGGCTGTGAATCCGCATTAAGCGGACAAGTTCCTGAACTGTCCGTGATCGCCCCAGACCACGGCAGTTCCAAGCCAGGATCCTCATTGCTCCTGCCGGGCGCTCACATTAGCGCCCGACAGTGTGCCGGTAGCCCCAGGACCGGTCGCTTCCTTGCTTTCCTCCTTCCCATCTTCATCAGCCCTCCTTGCCTCAAGCTGTCCCTTGTGTTCCTCCTCTGTACCTGCGATAAGAATAGCTTTCTCCTTTTCTTTTTCATTTTCTGTTACAATTACATGGAAGTCATCGTTCTCAGTGGCCCAACCATTGAGCTCACGGTTTGCTTGTTCCTGCTCCATGAACATGTTCTGGAGCCGGCTGTTCTCCTCTTGGTCTTGAAGCCTACGCAGACCTTCTTCACCCAGGCATTGTGCTAGGGTTGGCACGCTCATCACCAGCCTCTTCTTTTCCGGCCCCATTTGCTCGCCTTGGTCTTCAGTGCGAGGGCGGGTTTTGCCACGGCCCCCTGCCGCAGGCACAACCCCGTCCTTCTTTTTCTTCTCCGACTCCAGTACCTTGCGGACGACCCTTTTCCAACCCCGAGCCCTCTTAGCAGGAGAGGCCGGATCAGTTTGGGTGTTGTCGTCGACCGTAGCGACAACCTTCTGAGTGGAGCTGTTGCTCTCTTTCACTCCTTCAGCTGCAGCAGCGTGGGTTGGCGTCGTCGTGTTCTCCCCCTTTCCTTCCATGTTCAGGTTGGCGACGGCCTTGGCAACCAGCTCAACTGTGGCTGGCATGAGGATCCTTCTCCTCTCCGTTGGTGCTGAGCTCTGCGTCTCCGAGCGCCACGGCAGAGCAGTGCGATGTTGAGGTGGAGCACGCCCTGCCATGGCTGGAAGGTACCAGGTACGAGGATCCCCTGTGACAACAGGGGGCACGCGGAGGTCGGTGCTGAAGCGGATTTCCCGATGCTCCTCCGGGATGTTGCAGTTCCTCTCTGTATGCCCGATAATACCACAGTATAAGCAGAAATTTGGCAACCTTTCGTACCGGATTGTAGCTCTGATGGTCTCGTCGGTGATGGTGTCCTCCACATTTATCCAGCGACGCAGGGCTTGGTGAAGAGGAAGCAGCACTCTGGCGCGAATGAACTTGTAGTTGATGTCGCCGTGGGCATTTGCGTCGACCTTCAGCAGCTCGCCGATTCTTTCTCCAGCACCTCTCCGAGCTCCTTCGTGAGCAGGTAGAAGGGAATGTTGTGGAACTGAATCCACATGGGGACAGTTGCGAACACCACCTCGTTCGGGTTGCCGATCCCGTCGAACGGTTCGACCAGGAAGGCATCCCTGCTGCATCGCCATGGGCCGCCATGGATAGCGTGCTGGCGGTCGCCCTCCTCGGTGAACTCGAGCAGGTAGCGCCGGTCCGCCACCTCCCGGGCGGTCAGGCCGCCCCTCACCTTCCAGACGCGCTTCATGACCGTGATCAGGTCCCTGGGGTGGATGAACATGACAGACATGAACAGCCCAACGGCAAACAGGTGCGCGCCCATCGCCCGCCGAGCTGCACCGATGTCCATCCTGACCGCCACTTGCTCGTCCTCCTGCGCCGCAGCCATGACTGCCTTCCCTTCTCTCTGGCGAAATGGGGCAGGGCTGGACGAGCCACCCGCTTCCATCCCGCTGCCACCGGCCTTCTCCGCCATCAGCTCAGTCTTGGGCTCGCTAGTGCACAGAGGGTGGAGGATTGTGTGGACGCTGGGGATGTGAGAGACCGGGGCCTCACCGCAGCTTAAATCCTCGCCGGTGAGCCTCCGAATCGCCTTACTCCCCGATCTTGAATAGCCGCCATCAAGGCATTCAAGGAAATTACTCTCCAGATCCGGGGAATTCGCTCTCTCTTCAATCGCATTCTTCCCATGATCTTCATTAGGAACCTGCAACGGACCTGCATCAATGGGGGTCTTAATCCCCGAATTTAAACGGGAGTGAAATCTGGATTTGATGAGCTCGAACGTGGCTTTCGGATTTTTTGACGAGAGAATAAGATCTCTGGACTTGGCTTTGAGGGCGTTGAGCGCTGGGCTGAGGATGCTCTCGATCTCGCTGTGATCTCTACTCGGAAATCTCAAGGGATGGGGATCGGGACGTCTGCTATGCGAATCGCCAGCAAAATCGCCTCCGGGAAACCCGGAGCGATGAACCGTCATGCCGTGGTTGTATTTTCTTGCACTGGTGGTCACGAGACCGAGATGTGTCATTTATTTTAAACCCGTAGCAACGCACGGGCAGTTTGCTAGTATATTTAAAAAGTCTCTATTTTGCCGACGAAGCGTTGGTGTGATGTCGGTCTCTTTTAAAAAGTCTCTATTTTGCGCATTGACACGTCCTACCGTGTTCGTACACATTTTCTTCGATCGCTCTATTTTCCTTCACGTCGAAAGCCCTAGCTTGGCTAGTAACGGTCCCGGCCATCGCTCGGCCGAATCGTTTTCGCTCGTGAGTCCTAGGCGACTCACGAGGCGATTTGTTTTCCTGCCCTAGCGCCGCCGCTGCCGCCGCCGGCCACCGGCGGGAGAGCTGGGCCCCTCTCCTTCCGCTTGCCGCTCCGGCGGCAGGAGGGAGGGGGACCCCGTTTTTTGCATGGTACTTAGGGTTAGGAGTTCTCTGCCATGGCGCGCCGTTGGGGTGGTGGGAGCGGCGCTCGGGCAATTAAATATGCCTCAACTCTTCTCCCACACCGGCGTTGTCCTTCATGGCAGCGTCTCGGAGTTGGTGGCACTGTGTGCTTGCCGATCTTTCAGATCGGTGCCTTTAGGGTTCATGGATGGTGTCGGCGAGGCGGCGGCGACGACTCCATCAGATGGTTTTTTCCTCCTGCTCTGTCCCCGTTGCTGCGGCGTTATCTCCGGCGCCAAGGTGGAGCAGAGAGGATTCGTCCAGGAGTACGTGCAGACGGTGGTCTGCACTGGTGACAGCTGGAAGATGGTGCACCTTGTGGTGGGTTCGTGGTTGAAGGCTGACGGTTCTGGTTCCCTACTCCGACATCGTCGTGCGTGGGTGCCAGTGCTGAAGTTCGATGGCGTGTCCGGGGACATGCTGCCCGGTCTGAGTCTTTCAACGGTAATGGTTTGTCCTATGGCAAACTACATTGGAGGTCCGAAAAGCTGATGATCAGCGATGGAGCCGCGTCGAGCTCGAGTGAAGAGGTGATCTGTCTATTTTTTTCTTGGTGGCTGCTACGGTGGTGCCGAAGAAGATGGATAGGCGTTGGTTTGTCACATAGGTTTATCCTATCTTTCCAGATCTGTAAGATCGGTGTATACGTACTTTGTATCCAGTCTTTTATTTATCAATGAGAATCGTATTACCATGCAAAAAAAAAAAAAAAAAAAAAAGCTTGGCTAGTAACGCGGATCGATCGATCACTGCGCGCGCCATGGCGATGGAAACGCGAAGCCGGCGACGGAGGCGCGCATCTTGGGAGGACCTCCCGGAGGACATGCTGGGCGACGTCCTACGCCGTCTCCCGTCCTTTGCCGACCGCGCCCGCATCCGCGCCGTCTGCCGCGGGTGGCGCGCCGCCTGGCGGCGCCAGCCGCACCCGCCGGCGCCGTGGCTCTTCGTACCAGGCCACCGCGTCAGCCTACCCGACGGCGCAATCCACCGCAGCGCTGCGTCGGTTCCCTCGGTGACTGGCTCGCCCTCGTCCCGCTGGCGGCGTCCGCCGGCGCCGCTGCCCCCTTCCTGCTGAACCCCTTCTCCTCCGCGAGGGTCCCGCTGCCTCCGTGGACGGATCAGGACGAGCCGATCCGCAAGATCGTCATGTCGTCCGCCCCGGACTCAAGCTGCGTCGTGGCCGCCATGGTCGACTGCGGCGAGGACCGCAGGAGGATCGCCGCGTGCCGGCCGGGAGAGGGACACGAGGGCGCCTGGTGGCAAGTGTCTCTTGCGTTCGACCTGCAGGACATCGCGTTCCACGAGGGGAGGCTGCACGCACTCGCGTCGTGCGACCAGCTGGTCGTGTTCGACGACGGCGAGCTGGACCTCCTCCGCCGCGAGCCGTGGAGGCTGCACGAGGAGCAGCTGCCCCCGCCCGCCGCCGAGAGCGAGAGCGAAGATGGCAAGTTGTACATCCCGTCGAGGCGGTACCTGGTGGAGTGCAACGGGCGGCTCCTCACGGTCATCAGGTATCTACGGTGCGGCAAAACTGTCATGATGAGGTCCACGCGCTGGAGCCGGACGACTCCTGGGCGCGGGTGAAGGGCATTGTAGGCTGCGCACTCTTCATCGGCGACGCCTGCTCTGGAGCGTTCCCTGCCGCCGCCGCCACAGCGTCCACCTCCCACGACATGATCAGAGAGAGCCAGGTCTGCTTCGTCGACGATGAGATAGCGATCGACGAAGAGCTTGACGAGCGCAACCGGTCCAGGAGTTCCCGAGGTCCATTCCCTTTGGGCATGGACTCCGTGGAGAGAAGGAGCATGAGGATTCTGTGGTGATCTGAAATCCAATCATTTTTCATGCAGTTCATCGACAGCTGATACTCTTTTTATGCTCTCTGCAGCACACTCTTGGTCAAGTTGTACTGTACTGAGTTACTGGCTAATAATAAATCGTTCCCTGTGCTTTTAGATGGAAGAAGCATTGTTCTTGTTCTTGAATGGTATTCTATTTCCTGTATCTAACAGTAGCCGGGTAGCATCAGCTGCATCTTCTATTTTTCAGTACTACAGTAAGAAAGGATCAGGTCGGAAACATGCTAGCAAGTTCTAAAGATATAAGCTTGTAACTGGCCTTTTCGATATCTCGGTCACCAAAGCAGACAGATAATGATGAGACGGGCTAGAGTTAACACATTTCCATTCCAAGTTCCAGAACCTTTATTACCACTTTACGCCGAATTTTAGGAGGAGAATTGGCACTACAACATGGGGAAACCACCTTTATTACAACATGGAGAAGCCAGAACCTGGCACTAATAATATTGGAGCACAGGTTATTGAGCTAGAATTAGCCCGATGCGATGAATGTCTTGATCTTCCTGTTAAGCTCATCTTTCTTAGCCCCAACCACGCGGCTCACCTCCTGCCCGCCCTTCACTAGTACAAACGTCGGCATCGCCTCTACACGGAATGTCTTTGCAACCCCTGCGAAATAGCAATACATCGACGTTAAGAAGAATTTGCACTTGTGTTTCAGAAGAACAGGAAAGCATTCCAATCTGAATGTGTAAACTGGCACAAAGGCTCGAATAAAATTTGAAGATCTTCTATTTCTATATGGATTGATAATATTCATCCTTCACTCCTGGTCTTGGGTGGATTTAGGACTTATATTCATGTTGTGTGCAGCTTTTAAGGATGGTGATCGTCCATCGTGGACTAGCCCACCAGCCCCCTCCATTCTCTTGGCCTTCCATCTTTGACTTGTTTCTTCTTCTTGTCCATTATTTTACTTGTTGACCTTGACATGAGCTTGGACTTGAGTCGACTGCATTTATTTTGCGAGTAAAATATGATTTCATTATATAGCAGGGTTTACAAGGTGCTCGAGATTCAACTCCTGCAAACAGGGGCGGATCCAAGTTCAACCTTGGGGTGCACAGACCGGGTAAAAAATCTTTATAAAATGGCTATTTTTTATCATGTGTGCTACGTCTAAAACAAGATTTTTGCAGTTGGGCCACCACCGTGCACCCCTCTCATCAGTTCTCTAGTTTTGCCCCTGCCTACAAAACAACATCAGGACCGGAACCCAACCACACTACAGTTCAACGTACTGCCCTTGCAAAAAAATTGAGGCAGTGACTAACCCTAACCTAAGATTATTCCACTTTTACACTCAATTCTTGAAAATATAATATCTAAATGTCTAGATGGAGACTGGTCTTGAGAGTAGTCCATCGAAAACAATTAACAGTTGAACACAATTAGTATCATATGAATCTGGGTTGGTAATAGTATCGATTTCTGTTGAAACTTCGAGTCTATGAAGTTAAGCTGGAATCGGTGTGAAACTGAGCTAATTTCATCAAATGAACCGTGTATAGATATGTGATGAAAAAAATGAATCTCTTGTGGAAAAAATGCGTGCTAGGAGGGAAGAAAAAATAATTAAAATTTGTAAAAAACGTGAAGATAGGGGGCAATGTGCAAAAAGGAATGTACTTGGGCTGGCTGAGCTGCATGAGCTTTTTTTTGTAAAATTGGTAGCACCAATTTCCATCAAACAGAGGGCAAACATACATGTGTGATTGTATTTCTCCATGTACATGGCCATGTCCGAGAGTGCAGCTGCGTTGGCTCACTCCATGTGTAACCAACAGACTAAAAGTTGTGAATCTTGTCAACAACAAAAAAAGACTAGAATTTTTGATAATTAGAACTGCGTGTTTCAATTCCTCAGAGAAAAAGAAAAAACTGCGTGTTTCCAGCACAGAATTTTAGAGCTAGATGGCTCCGTGAATCAAATTCGGGTCCTACCAGAAATATAGTGCGCGATTGAGTTGAGCGAATGAAATTTAACAGATTTTTTTTTTACATGTAAACGGAGATTTTTTGGGGTATTGCTAGGACCCGATTTTCTTCGATCCCTCTTTTTTTTCACATCGAGAGCCCTAGCTTGGCGAGTAACGCGGATCAGATCGATCACTGCGCGCGCCATGGCGATGGAAACACGCAGCCGGCGACGGAGGCGCGCCTCTTGGGCCGACCTCCCGGAGGACATGCTGGGCGACGTCCTCCGCCGCCTTCCGTCCTTTGGCGACCGCGCCCGCCTCCGCGCCGTCTGCCGCGGGTGGCGCGCCGCCTGGCGGCGCCAGCCGCACCCGCCGGCGCCGTGGCTCTCCGTTCCGGGCCACTGCGTCAGCCTACCCGACGGCGCCATCCACCGCATCGCGCCCCTCCCGGAGGACGCCCGCAACGCGCGCTGCATCGGTTCCCTCGGCGACTGGCTCGCCCTCGTCCCGCTGGCGGCATCCGGCGGCGCCGCCACCCCTTTCCTGCTGAACCCCTTCTCCTCCGCGAGGATCCCGCTGCCACCGTGGACGGATCAGGACGATCCAATCCGCAAGATCGTCATGTCGTCCGCCCCGGACTCGAGCTGCGTCGTCGCTGCCATGGTCGACTGCGGCGAGAACCGCAGGAGGATCGCCGCGAGCCGGCCGGGAGAGGGACGTCACGGCGCCTGGTGGCCGGTCACCCTGGCGTTCGACCTGCAGGACATCGCGTTCTACGAGGGGAGGCTGCACGCGCTCGCGTCATGCGACGAGCTGGTCGTGTTCGACGACGGCGAGCTGGACCTCCTCCGCCGCGAGCCGTGCAGGCTGCATGAGGAGCAGCTCCCCCCGGCGCCCGCCGCCAAGACGGACGACGGCAAGGTGCACGTCTCGTCGAGGCGGTACCTGCTGGAGTGCAACGCTCGCCTCCTCACGGTCATCAGGTATCTCCGGTACTACAAAACCGTCATGATCGAGGTCCACGCGCTGCAGCCGGACGACTCCTGGGCGCGGGTCAAGGCCATCGCCGGTCGCGCGCTCTTCGTCGGCGACGCCTGCTCCGGATCCTTCCCCGGCGCCACCGGCGCCGCTGCGTCGACCTCCCACGACATGATCAGAGAGGGCCAGGTCTGCTTCGTCGACGACGAGATGGCGATCAGCGACGAGCTTGACAGCCGCAACCGGTCCCCGCTCATCCGCACCGTCGAAGCCTACGGTCTGCGCGGCCGGCGCGGGGACGCCTACCGGTCCGTGCTCGCGAATGTCCACCGCGACCTCGGACGCCGCTGCCTCCGCACCGTCGAAGCCTACGTCGTGAGCGAGCGGTGCGGGATCGCCTACCGGCCAAAAGCTTCGTCCGCGCGGACGGGACGGTGGCGGCTGGAGACGGTCCAGGAGTTCCCGAGATCCATTCCCACTGGGCATGGACTCCGTGGAGCCAAGGACCATGAGGATTTTCTGGTGATCTGAAATCCAAATCCTTTCTTATACACGTTCGTTCATCCACACCTTACCCTGCAATGATAATCTGCAAGCACACTCTTGGTCAAGCTGTACTGAGATACTGACTAATAATAAATCGTTCCCGATGCCTTTATGCAGAAGCAACATACAGTAGTTCTCTATTTTCCTTCTATTATTACTATTACTACTACTTTTTTTTGGACAAGTGAAAAGTCTGCAAGCAGAACACAGTCAGCTCACCACTGCAGCAATGGCTTCTACTGAGTTCATCAATGCCGAAGACTGATATGTATCTAACAGTAGCCGGGTAGCATCAGCTGCATCTTATTTTTCAGTACCGCAGTAAGAAAGGATCAGGCCGAAAACATGCTGACAGGTGTAAAAAAATATAAGCTTTTTTGGCAATGAAAATGTTGGGACATCCCTGCGGAGGGAGCAGACAGATAAAGATGAGACGGGCCAGAGACAGTCACATTTACATTCCAAGTTTCAGAACCTTTATTACCACTTACGACGAATTTTAGGAGGATTGGCACTACAGCATGGGGACACCATAGGAGCTCGGCCCCTACCACTGAGGGAAGCCAGAACCTGGCACTAAATATTGGAGCACAGGTATTGAGGCTAGGATTAGCAGAACGTCTTGATCTTCCTGTCAAGCTCATCCTTCTTAGCCCCGACCACGCGACTCACCTCCTGCCCGCCCTTCACTAGCACAAACGTCGGCATCGCCTCGACGCGGAATGTCTTTGCAACCTCCTGCGGAATCCCAATAACATCAACATTAAGAAGAATTATGCGCTTGTGTTTCAGAAGAACAGGAAAGCACTGAGATCTGAATGCATAAACTGACTGAAAGGCTTAAATAAAATTTGAAAATCTTATACCTATATGGACTAATATTCATCCTTCACTCTTGGTATCAAAGCAAAAACATATAATATTTCATACAAGGGCAGGGCCATGGAACCTTCATTGCAAGTTTGCAACACTAATTTTCTCTACTACCCAAGCCCAAAGTATTGAAACAAAAACATATACAATAGTCCATCCAAGTGGAGCAACAAGCATTCACTGGTTTGGGGCTAATCTCAAGTGAATCCAGAGTGTTCTGGGAGGTGCTAGGCGAGTGCCATGGTGCAGCCTAATTGCGACTAGTTGGGCTGTGTAGCTGCATAGGCAGGCAAGGCGTGAGTATGGCAACTCAAATTAGCCTCAACCTTCCCTGCCAGCTTCACTAGAGCAGTGAATGTGTATGCTATACTAGGCTATCTAGGTGGCCACGTTCTAGAACAAGGTTTTTCCTGTCTAAAATTAGTACCAATCAACAATGAATGTTTATGCTATGTTCTACAATCAACTCAAATTCGCCTCAACCTTCCCTGCCAGCTTTGCTAGAGCAAAAATATGCACAGTGTGTGTTTTAAATCAAACAAGAGCAAGCTTCTGTACAAGTATTCACTTCTCGATTGATCCTACTGAACGAACTCTTTGATTGGCATAAGTGAAATCCCAAATTTAGTAGCTGCTTCTACCTAACTCGGTTTCAATTTAATACATGCAATGCAAGAGCCGTCACACCACAGTGACCTCCACATCTGATCCACACCCCACGCAGCTGACTTGCTTGATACAATCACACATCTGGCTTAGCTTAACACAAGGATGGATCCAAATCTATTGGAACTGAGCACTAGTGACTCCTCCTAAATATAAAGTGGCACATGAATTTCTTTTACATGATTGGGCACAACTTGGATCGGATTTACTGAGCCGAAGGCGTAAGCTAGCTATTTCTCCAAGATGAGACTATATCAGATTCTTTCCCTTCCCAATTTCATGAGTTGAAGCTAAATTATACGCATTATTACTAGTCAGGCGATGTGGTTAGGTAGGCTAGATAGGCGAGACAGGAATGTGGTGCCTACTGCCAAGGAGGCCAAGGTGGACAAGTTTCAGAACACTTCTTTCTGTTCACAAACGAGTATCAATCAATCATGAATATGTATGCCTAGAGCCATAGTCTCTCTTAAATTGGCATAAAAGCCCAAACATACAAAATGCATCTACCTTTATTTTGTTTCAGCTCAATGCATGTGAGATGACCTAGACAATGCAAGAGTGCCATTATAGCGAGCTCCACTTCTGATTCCACTCCACAAGAAGCAATTTAAAATCTGGCTTTAACACTAGGATGCATCCAAAACTACTGGAAGAGCACTACCGATGATTCCTCCTAAATATACAGTGCAATATGATGTTTTTTCTTTGATGACTGGGGAACTTGGATCAAATCCATTTAATCAAAGCCATAATCTAGCCACTACTCCAAACTCAAACAGAATCAAAACCTTTACCCTTCCCGATTCCATGACTCGACGCCATATTATATGCACTAATTAGGCGTTCTGAACTGGATTGTTCTGAGATGCTAGGTGCTAGGCGCTTGGCGAGTGGCAGGGTGGTTGCCACTAGTCGGGCTATGTGGCTGCATAGGCAGGTGAGACAGGAGCGTGGCGCCTAGTGCCTACTATGCAGTCTAGATGGCCATGTTTTAGGACAGTGTTTTTCCTGTCTGAATTTAGTACCTAACTACCTATTGATGATGAATGTAAATGTTATTATGCTCTACGGTGAACTCAAATTAGCCTCAATCATCACCTGCCAGCTTCACTAGAGCAGAAAAGTATGTGTGATGTGTGTGTTAAGTGCAAACCTCTATATGGGTATTCACTGTTTGATTGGATCCTACTGAGAGAAATCTTAATCGGCATCAACTCAAACCCCAAATTCAGAAATCGCTTCTACCCCTGCGGGTTTCAACTCAATGCATGATGTAAGGTGTCCTCGCAAGAGTGCCACCACACCACTGTGAGCTGCACATCTGATTCAATTTCCCAAGCAGAACACTGTCTTGATACAATCAAACACAGGGATGCACCCAAATCTACTGGAGTTCAGCACTACCGACGATTCCTCCTAAATTCGACGTTCGGGCAAAACCTGGACCGAACTCACTGACCCGAAGCCGTAAGCTAGGTGCTGGTCCAAGATCGAACAGAACCAGAGCCTTTCCCCTTCCCAATTCACGAGCCGAAGCCAGATTGCACGCGCGCTAATTCGGTGTTGTGAACTGAAGAACAAGCAAGCAAGCAGGCAGGCAGGAAGTAAATTGATGAGAGAGGGGCGTACCCCGAGCTCGTCGACGTCGATCTTGACGAAGACGGCGTCGGCGAAGCGGGAGGCCATCTCCTTGAAGGCGGGCTCGATGAAGCGGCAGGGCCCGCACCAGGACGCGGAGAAGTCGATCACCATCTGCGGCGGAGGCGACATACATAGCAGAGATCTCACTGGGTCAGCCAGATCCGGAGGCTGAGTCGCGGGGATTGCCAGAACGAACAGGACAGGAGGCGTGGCTTATTACCAGCTTGGAGGCGTTCCGGTGGGCCTCCCAGTGCTGGTCCCAGGCGGCCTTGGAGTGGACGGCGACGACGGCGGAGTCCCCGTCGTCGGCGGCAGGGGGAGGCGTGACGAGCGACGAGAGGAAGGCACCCATCGTCGTGGCTTGGCCTCGCTCTGTTCGCTCGCTGGCCGGTCCCGTCGTCGTGAGCCTGCCCTCGGTGTCGTGTGCGGCGGGGATACTGAAGAAGCGAACGCAATGCAAGGGAAGAAGGGAAGCAATTATAGTGGGAGCGTGTCGTTCGTGTGGTTCTGACTTGCACACTGCCGACCTCCTATACTTCATAGAGGGCTAGGGCCTACAGGTGCAAGAAAAGGTTTCTTTATCGAATGCCTATTTTACCTTTTTGAAATTATTTTTACATGGCTTTAGATGCGTTGTTGCTAGGAGTATTACACAATGGATTCTACGAAACATTCAAATTAGCACCTAAGAAAGCGGATGGTGTTCTTGATGTAGAAATCTACACATGCACATGTCCATGTCTCGTGTGTATGTATATGTGAATATTTCATGGAAACTAAAGATGAGTTTTGTAGCATGTACCCAAGAAATGGTGCTTTCAAGATTGCCTTTTCTGAATGCTAGCATTTATTTGTTTTTTCTTGGAGGGCTTTCCTTCTTGAAACTTTGCACGCAAATGGAAGACACAAACTTGTATCTTGTAAATAAAAAAATCTAAAATCTTGATGTTACAAAAAAAAATATGATTGGGTTGTTTATCACGAATAGCCAAAACGCTGGCCCCTAGTTCCAACTTTATTTCTTTTGAAAGTTTCTGTTTTTTAAAGACAAGTTCCACGCCGACCCGATTAGTTAATACTCTATGAGGGCGATATATTTGTCTGATTAATTAACCAAAAAAAAACATATATTTCGCCGTAGAGTATTAACTAACCACCAGTGTCGTCTTATCTATATACATCATCAACTTATCAGTAAAGAAGATATTTCCCTTGCAAGAGAATTAGCTAGGACCGGTGTCTCATCAAGCACATATACTCCATCAACTTCTGCTGAACAAATTGTGAATCTCTGTCAAAGGTTGGACAAGATTGAGTGTGTTTGTTGAGTTGACATCTGATCGTGGGTGTGTTGGTTGGGTTAGGTATGTGTTGCCAAGTGCCGACGAAACAACTGCACACCAATCCCTTGACTTAAATAAAGGACCCCTCCAAAAGTTCGCAGCCAGCAAGCACCCCGTGCTCACCGTCACCGAATCTCCCGCTCCCGTCCGCGAAATAAATTTCCATTTTCGGTGCTGGGTTGCTTCACACTCGGCCGAAGCAAAGCCAGCCAGCCAGCCAGAGCGTGTGTGCTTTTTAAATCCTCCCGGGGAAGGAAAGCCGCTTGCTTTTCTATGCAGAAAAATGCCACCGTTCTTACACACTGATTTTCCTTTTACCAGCAATCTGCCGGCCGATGCGTGTAAAACCACCACTGCCCTGAGACATGGTTAACTTTGCCTTTACGCCACAGCCCAGTAGCTTCTCCCGGGTGTGCATTTTCCTGCTGTCCTTCAACGGAATCTCCCTCCGTTTATTCCAGCCGCACTTGCTACATTGCTCCAACACTTTGCGACCGCAATGGCGAGTCACAACGAATGAAACGGCGTTCTCATTATACACTTTTGCTGCCAGCGCGTTAAAGATCTACTCAAAGGACTTGTTTGCTCACTACAATCTAACAGGAACCAATTAACATTTCACATCCCATGTATTCACACATTCTACTACTCTAACAAGTCCCTCACTCGACAAGTTAACCACTGGTAAGCGCTGTCTGTCAATAAGCCACATGCTTGCTGCGCATGCAGCTGACTTATAAGCCCTGGCGTAAGGAGTGTTGTTCGAGCCTGGGCGTGCGGGCGAGGTACTGCCCCACGGCATCCTGATTCGCGTGGAAAATTAGCCTCATGTCCTTTATCTGCAGGAGAAATTGACAGCCAAATGAGGCGAGCACGATGGTTGGGAGATACTAAGTAAGCAGTAACATCTGCTATCACCTCACTGTAAACTAATTGCTATTGCCTATCAAAGTCATCCATGTATCTATCCAGATTATTTTAAGTGCTACTCACGATATCGCAAACCTCGCAATATTACACAACAGCAAAGATGGAGCAGTATTTCTTTATAATTAAAAAGGAACACAAACTATATAAAAGAAAAATATCTGTACCTCAATCAAAGAATCGGAATTTAGGATGATGCCTTTGCAGCTTGGTACTTCCATGCTATTAACATAGATTGAGCACTTCCCAATGTTCTTGATATGGAAAGACCCAGCTTTATCCATCTTGATAAGCGCCTGAATATCAGAAACATAACATGTATTTATATACATACAAAAAGACCAATGAGACAAGGAACTGTTTTAGCAAAACATAACACATAGTGTTGTTTTTTTTTTTGTGCCTGATACCTAAACTCATGACTTGAAGGAGGACAAACACACGACTGGTTTGTGGGATGCAACCACTGACAGTCAGATGTAACCAGAGAGGCATGGTTTTAATTACTTAAAACAGTTGTTTATTTAAGGAGGATGGCATGGTCAGACAACGTTCTACTTACAAGATAGGCATAGAGCCATAGAATATCACAAAGCCAGCTACTCCCTCCATCCCAAATTAAGTTGTACTAAATGTGCGTTACTTAATTTGGAACGAAGGGATTATTTTATAGCATACATGCGGTCAACATCAACAGCTGGAGATATTGACCATATCCATAACAAGTCAAGAAAACGAAGTGACTGATCACAACCCCATGGTACTAATCACTAAGATAAATATATAAGTCTGCCTAAAGTTTTTTTTTAAAGACCTGAATGAGCATAATTCATCCACCGCCAGCCTTCTGCACTCCCAAATATTGCTAACTAGACAAAGTCGAGCAACTCCACCGGCTCAACCAAACATGTATCCTGCAAGCTAAAATGTGCCTGGACAGTGCATGATGTGCCAAGCTTTTCACTGCTGTCAGGGCAGTGTAGGGCTTCTCTTACTACCAATCACACTAAGACCACGATGAGCTGAAAATACATTTACTCCAGGAGCTAACCTCACCAGAAGAACCAACTAAAGTAAAAACAAGATATGACAGTTCTACAGGATAAAGATATTTCTCATCATTTTTAACTCGTGTAGTCAAGTCCACACAATTCTTGGCCATTAGCTATTCCCTTAGGGCCCACTTGGTTTGCTGTCTAAGACCCTAAAACCAGCGTATTACTAGAGCGCGACCCGAATTGGCGAGATTGGTTCTCGCCCGTTTCCTGCGGAAAATTACGAGCGCGACCCGAATTGGTGATTGGTTCTCGCCCGTTTCCTGCGGAAAATTACGAGCGCGACCCGAATTGGCGATTGGTTCTCGCCCGTTTCCTGCAAAAAACACCCATGAAATCTCATCCTGTACAAAAATCCGGCTGACGCCATGGGGAAGAACTCAGCGGCGACCCGTGTGCTCCCTGCCATCCCCGCAGGAAAAGCCCAAGCCTCACAACGCCACCACGACCTCTGCGGCTATGTTGGCCTCACCGGCGACTCCTCTACGGCTTGTGGCGAGCTCTACGAAGTTGGTCACGTGCTGGGAGCCATGGCAGCATGGCCACTGTCAGAGCACCGGCAGAGCCACCAAATTTGGGTCGTGGCAATCCTGACTTTAGGCACCCCCACAGAGAGACACGCGGCTGTGGTTCCCAGCCAGCGACCTGCAGAGTCAGAGGGTACGGGAGGACTCCTGGTACAGGCAGCTGGGCTCCGTAAGCAACTCCTCAAACTTGTTAGCGCTAGTAGAGGTCTGGAACTCTCAGGAGGCAAGAAAAATAATGAGTTCTATCCAAACAACAAATTATCTGGTGTTTTTTTGTTCACGGGTTTTGGATGTGCACAGTGATACATGACGGTGAACTTTTTCGGATGGCAAATTCAGCTCCCAAGCGGGGTCTAAGTTGTAACCAAAATTTCCCAACCTAAAATGGAATGTTTGAGCAAATACCTGCCGGCGAGATATTTTATTTGCCCTCCCTTCTTTTCCCAAATCTATGTCAACTTTTACGTCTTCTGTCTCTCTTCCAAGAATAACCTGAGAAAAGATAAGAACATGTAACTAAAAATTCAGAAAATGGTGCCAAGAGTGAAAATATTGTGTACTTCATACAAATTTAAACATCAGTGTCAAAATAAATGAAAGGAAAAGCCATACGTAACCAGCCTGGGTTACATCTTTTACTTAAAAGTGCATTATAAGAATTAAATCAGCATTCGACTATGAGTCAGAAACAAGATGGGTCTTCAAACTGCTATTGATTAGCAAGTGTGCATTGTTTCTACCTATGAATATTCACAACACAAGATTTGTACGACGCAACTGTACAGCACAAGATGTAGGAAAGAAGTTGGCCATAATCTGGAGCAGTTGAGCTCTATCACGTTATATGCGATAGACCATATTAACTGAAAAACTTCAGTGCAATTTACCTCAGGATCCTTTATGTAGTATTTCAAGTGCAGTCCATAGATAACTGCAAAGGCACCTCGAGACGTGATAGCTCGGTTCAAATAAGCCCGAGCACCCTGCTCCAATCTTATCAATGATTTCCTGCTTTCTGGATGGTCAAATCTGGAAACTGAAATACAAACACACAGATAATAATAATTAGCCTGCTTTCTGGATGATCAAATCTGCAAACTGAAATGCAAACACACAGATAATAATAATTAGAAAATTTTCCTTCTACGTGGTAGGAAAATGCCTAGGTGTAGCTTAAACAACATACAAGGTAAGAAGTACCAGAAAATTGAAATTTGTAGCAAATTAAACTCAATCAATTCCATTGTATGCATGGACCAAGTTTGGTCCTTTTTTATTGTTCTATGGCATGTATGTGGTTTGCATTCAAATCGCCACGAAGAGGGAAAGGGTCACATCCAGTTAAGATAGTGCGTTCACACCTACACTGCTACACACACGTTACACTATTGCTGGAACAGAATCTCTCCCCCTTAAGCCTCTCAGCCAACCAATACCGAACCCATACGATGACCAGTCCCAATTTTAGTGACTATAAGCACTGATGGTGAAGTATATGGCAACGGCGGGACCACTATTTCAGCGCAATACGACTCATAGTTCAGCACAATAACTCCTTTGGAGAAATATGCCATCATTATGTTACTTAGCCTTAAAAAATATATATATCTTAGCCTTAAAACTGCATCTCTATAAAATAGGCTTCCATATTTTTAATGTAGCATATCCTTAACCATACTCACAATGATGTAATAGATGGTTCATGTTTACCTTCAGGGTTAGCCGAATCAGCCTGATCCCATGGTATTAGATCCTGATCAAGTATCTGCAATGAATAACGAAAATGGGTGAATAAGAAGTAACACAGTGAAAAGGTTCTATTAGCCAAGTTAAGAGATCTATACCAGAGCTTCTAGATCGTAGTAGTTTGGAACATCGTTTTCAACATCAGAGCATTCTTCTGGTGGAGCTGATGCTGGCAAGACTGCAATAGGGTCTTGAAGACCCAAATCTGACAATGCATGTGATGACATACAGACCTGTAGAGCAGCCCCATCTTGTAATTCTGGTTGACTATCATGTGAGCTGTAATTCATGTGATCAGGCCGTTGATCTGAACTGTACAGCATCAAACTTTGAGAGTTATCCGAAAAATCGTGCTGTCCTAAGCTGCACGGTGGTCCTTCACCAAATCCAGATGGATGAATAGCAGGTAAAGCTAGCATGCATGTGCTCTCATCATTGGTGTCAATGTTACCATGCATGAATACACTAGAAGTTGAAGGACCTTCAGAAAGCTTAGCTCCTAGGATGCAACCTTTATTAAGTGCCACTGAATCTTCTCTTGGTTCTGATGTGGATGGGCTAAGCTTCATTGGTTGTGATGAAGATTGGGCATTTGCCATATCTCCTCTCTTTATTTGGGTCAAATCATTCGCATTGGAAAGCTCAGCCTTTGATGGAGGGCTAGTTGCAGGGGGAAATGGAGATACATTGTACTCACAGTTCCGTCCAAAAGAAGCAGTGGGGTGAAGGGGAGAACACTCGTCATTTGTAATAGCATCGTCGTTGCAAGGGATTTCAGGATCTTCCGTATTCAATGTGCACTCAGCATACGGGCCAGGATAACACACTTCAGGTGAAGTAGGTACCAAGATCATTCCAGAAACACCCACTGCATTATGCTGTACATGGCCAGAATCTACCGGATCACAGCAAATGTTGGCCTCGTCGGGGTGCAACAGATTTTGCATGACATTGGAATCAGGATCATCCAAGTCTTCCTGATTTGTCTCATGTGGAGAATTCAGAAAATTTTCACCGTTCAGAATGTCAAACTCGTCACTGTTGCTGAAAAGGGGAAAATCCATGTAATCATCTTCTTGCATCGCTGCAGCATCTAAACCAGGCATGCACATCCCACCATCTAAATTTGCTTGCAATGTGAGAGGGTCTCCGTTGAGTGTGTTTGGTTCCTCAACCCCATTCCAGATTTCACCACAAGGTGCTTGAGAACCCTCAGATTGGCGGATCAAGTGTAGTGAGCCTGGTGCTGGCACTCCGCTGTTGCTCGCAGGGAAATGGGCATGTTCAACTCCACCTTGATCAGTACTCATCAGTGCTTTTGATTCTGCCACTTCATTGCCACATTGATTGCTAGAGGCCAATTGCTGAAACTGCATAGGCTCCTGAAAATCAGTGATAGCTCTAAGCGAAACATTGTCCCGTTCATTTATCTCAGGAATTTTTTGTGTGTAGGCATGCTGGTCATACATTTGAGCTACATCTGAATAGCCATATGGTGCATTATTGGCGGCATCCTCATCTTTTATCATGCTCCCAGGATGCTGAGCATGGAAAGAATGACCATTTATTTCATGATGCATCTGTTGTGCACCACTGTAGCTTCCACCACCTGCTTGCCCATAACAGCCCATAGCTTCCACCTGATGCTCCTGTGAAGGTGCGCCTCCGCAGACACACTCCTCACCAATCGCCATACAAGAACAAGGGGAAATAAGAAAACCGAGGTCGGTGGTGTCACAGGGCTCATTGTGTACTCTCTTCCTCATCGCATAATATAAATTCTTCACGCTCTCTATTTTGCGCTTCTGAAATGAAACATCTCGTGCCTTCGAGTTGAACAGTTTAATTGTCTTGGAAGGGTTGGAAACGGAAAGTTCAGTCTCATACTCAACCATCCGAGCAGAAGCTTGCACTGAGACCTCTGGGTTATACAGCAACGAAGTCCAACGATCTTGTATCTCTTGAAGAGTGAACTTATGGGAGAAAGTTACGGCCCCTTTCGCTAGGGACTGCAACGAGGCACCATTCTGCAAGTATCAGGCGTATTATTCAACAATTAGCAACAAGCTAACAGGGAACAGTCATAAACTCAGAGTTCAGAATTCATATGACATTTTTTTTGAAATAATTGCCGGAGCAGCATCCCCCACTTTTGTGCCCTGGTACTGGTATAGAAGAACGCTTATGATTTATTATAAGGTTAACAGGCTGACCTGTGACAAATTGTATGGAACTAAATATAACTATATAGCAATGTATAATTTTACACATTCGTTAGATGGAATTTCACAGGATGTTAACAGCTTGTATTGGTACAGACTAGAGACAGTGCTGAGTAAGCCACACGAAGCAACAATTTCTGATTACGCCATTTACTCAAACTTTTTTAGGGGCCAATTAACTCCAACTTCCACCCTTCTTTGAAGCACGAAAAGAAATCAAGAACACTGGCTGGCAGCAGACAACTCCAAGAATTTTGCAAGTGCTGGAACAATGCCGGTAAAGGGAATCACGGGCGCAAGAACTTTCCAAGGCCTGGGTTCTGGCTACCGGGTAGAACTTTCCCTGCCTCCGTCGGCCAAGAAAGAGGCCAAGAAGAGCAATTGGACACCCCAATCGATCGAAGCCGACCTAACCTAGGCGGCGATATGGGGACCTTTCGAGTCGCGATCCGGGGGATAGAGAGATGGTGGTTACCTCGAGGGCGTTCTTGAGGAGGATGTCGTCCTCGACGAGCCAGTTCCCCGACGACGTGGACGCCGCGAGGGCCCCCATGGCGCCGCCGCCGCCGCCGCGCCACCGCCAAAAGGGGCGCCGCTGTGGGGATAGGGAGGGGCGGCCGTGTGGTTTAGGGTTTAGAGGAGGAGTGAGGGGAGAAGGGTGGTAGCCGGGGGAGAGGGGCGGTGGTGGGTTCGGGTGGGAGCTCCGAGAAAGACGCGTCGTGGACCCGCTAGAGGTGGCCGCGATTATAGCTGGCCAAACGGGCCGGCACCAGGCACGCTGTTTTTGGCCCGGCCCAAGCACGGCCCGGCACGCTAGCGTGCCGTCGTTGACCACCGCGTCGCACACCGCGATGTGAACGAGGTGAAGTTTTATTTTTTTACACGAACCGGAAACCGGAAAACACTTTTTTTTCTCCCGATCTCCAGTGCTCCTCTGGTTAAAAAAAATTCAAAAATGCCACAAACATGCAAAATTTTGATTTGAAATACTTTATATTCTGGGCTACATAAAAATAACAAATCTTGTATATTTTGGAGATTTGAAAGTATGTATATTTAGATCCACATATTTATTATTTTTGTATAGAACAGAATATAAAATATTTCAGACCGAAATTTTGCATGTTTGTGGGACATATCATTGACAACACGCGGAATTTTTTGCAGAATTTTTTTAAACTAATAAATATAATTTTTATTTTTTTTTTAACTAGAGGGATCACTGGAGCCCGGGGAGCAAGAAAACTCTAGTCAAAACCCGGAAAACAGCCAGAAAAAAACATATGAATTTGCCACACGAAAAAATAACATCAAACCAAACAGTAGTCAAAATGCAAGACTTCGTAAAATGCAACTCCATAGTTTAAAATGCAGAAATTTGTGAAACCATAATTGACGCTTCGGATCCTAAAACCAAATAACATGGTGAAAGTGCATGTTGCCCCCATGTGTGGTTTTGATAATTAATGACAATCCTTACGGACTAATGTTTGCACTGAGATATCCTTATAGATCTTGTCCATGGGAAAAGATTGGAATTCATGTGTTTGACTCTAGAAGCTTATATGATGACCAAGGGTTTATATGAAGAATGGTCATGTGTAGAGTTGAGCATATTGCAAGTATGTCTTGAAGAATTCAAGACATCATCTTTGTGAAGAGAGAAGATTATGAAGTGCAAGTTCAATATGATCCATCTCGGAAGATATCATTTGATTTAAGCTTGCAATGGATACATGAAGACGGAGCTTAGCGAGGTTCTCCCATAATGTATTTGGAGAAGTCTTCATCAAGCATGTGCTAGCAAGCACGATCAAGAAAGGTGTTTCAACTTGAGAGAGTCAAGATCGTCATCATCTAGCTCAAGTGGAATGCACAAGGCAAAGTGCTCTTCGTTGTGATTTCAGCGAGCCCAATATCATCGAAAACAGAGTCCGGATGAAAAAGATATTGTAGTTTTCGTATTGTTGTTTTTGTCAGTCAGGAAAACCGGATATTCAGGTCCCAGGTTGGGGCGGAATATCGCCGGTTTATTTGCTCGACGCGAAAACGGCTACAGACTTATTTTGCAACTCTCGAATGGTCGTCGGATATTTGGGGGCGGATATTTCCAGGAGGCCGGATATTCCTGTGAACCGGAATATCCTATCCTCACTTGAACCGGATATTCATGTTTTCTCTGGCTGCAACGGCTCTATTTCTTGGGGACCTATAAAAGGCCTCCCTTCTTCCCAAAGAGACTAACTTGGCTGAGCACGTTTTTCCCCTCTCTCCCCTCCATTTTGACCTTGGAAAGCTTGCCCATCTCTCAATCCCTCCCATGATTCTTGCATATCTTTGAGGAAAAAGTGAGAGGAGATCTAGATCTACAATTTCACCAATCCATCTCTCCTCTAAGTGAGGGGAACTTAGTAGATCTTGGAGTTCTTGGTGTTTCTCCTTCTTTGTTCTTCCTCTCTGAAAGGATCGAGTAGGTTGACTAGAGGGGGTGAATAGGTAACTACAAATTTCCTTTTTCTTTTAATCAAATTGGGGAATTGCTCAAATATAAGTTCTTTAGATATGCAACTAGGTGAACAATCCTATATGATGAGCAATAAACAAGCTAGCAAGATATTCTAAACAAGTCAAGCTAGCAATACAAGTAAAGGAAGGTTAAGAGATAACCACACGGTGACGCGGAGATGATTCCCAAAGTTCACTTCCCAATGGAAGCTACGTCTTCGTTGGAGCGGTGCGGGGTCACAAGTGAGCCCCGAATAGCCTTGATATGGCACACCGTATCTCCCTCGTGTTATCCTCCAATGAGGAGTTCCACAAGTCACTATATGATGCCCTTGAGGTCGGCAACAAACCTTTACAAGGATGAGGCACACTCCACAACCGAATTGGAGGCTCTCACCAAATTCTCACGGCTCCCAAAGCCACAAGAATCACAAGGCCGGGGCACGACTCCACAACTCAATTGGAGGCTCCCGGCTAGTCCCGCGGCTTCCAAAGCCACAAGAACGACCAACGACCGTCTCGGGTTCCAATGAACCCAAGAGTAACAAGTTCCTCAAAAGGAATGGATGGGGAAATTAAATCGCTTTGGTGGAAGTGTAGATCTAGGTCAACTCTCCCAAGTCCTAGAAGGACAAGGTGTTTGAGTGGGTAGGGAGAGAGATCTAGGAGTTTCAAGCTTTCAACAATGGTGGGCTAGATAGTTCTGGTCGTGTACCAAGCTTGAAGAAGGGGGAGGGGTATTTATACCCCTCCCAGATTTCTATCCGTTGGAGACAGGTGAATCGGATATTCCGATTCAAATGAGTATCGGATTATCCGATACCATCGGATAATCCGAACCAGTCAGAGTCGGATATTCCGAAAAACTTCAGTACTTGGTTGCTTGTAGTCCTTAGCAGAATTCGAGCCACCCTTGACGATCGGATAATCCGATCCCACCAGAATCGGATATTCCGGAAAACTTCGGTACGTGGTTGCTTGTAGTCCTTAGCAGAATTCGAGCCACCCTTGACGATCGGATAATCCGATCCCACCAGAATCGGATATTCCGATTATCTTTCTTCAGCAACAATACAAGCTCTTTTCAACTCACTTTTTGGATTTGATGCAAAGATGTTTTAATCACCTAAAACCTGCATCACTTGATTCACATATTAAATCATCACTAGTGTTGTTGCCTAACACACAAAACACAAGGGATTAAGAAATGTCCTTTCACTCTCTCATTCCCCCATTAGCATTTGTTGTTGTGTTGGAATTTGAGAGTGAAGGATTTGAGCACTTATGCTCTTGCAATTGCATTGTTGCATCGGTTTGTGCTCTCCACGAGGATTCGTGGAAGTGAAAGTTTGTGAGCTTGTTACTCTTGGGTCATTGGACCCTAGATGACTTTGTAGCCATCTGGGAGCCCCCAATTCAGTTGTGGGTGTGTGCCCCGGGTTGTTGTTGTAAAGGCTCCGGATTTCCTCTCGAAGGATTTCGATAGTTGAAGGTGAACCTAGCCTTTGTGGTGAAGTTCATCGGAGAAGAAGGTGAGCCTGTTGTGGCGTTGAGACCAACCTGTTGTGGTGGCTCACACCTCTCCAACGAGACGTACTCCCCTAAAAAGGAGGAACTCAGGAATACATCATCGTCTCCACGTGCCTTGGTTATTCCTGTACCCGAGCTCTTTACTTATGCACTTTACATTGTGATAGCCTTCGTGCTTGAAGTCGTATACCTTGCTATCACCTTGTTACTTGTCTTGCTTAGCATAAGTTGTTGGTGCACATAGTTGAGCCTAAAATATTTAGGTTGTGTGCTTGATAAATTAAACACTACTTTTATTCCGTATTTATCAAGCCTAAACCAGAAAAAATTTAATCGCCTATTCACCCCCTCTAGGCGACATCCTTGTCCTTTCACATGGTACTATTTTTGTACTCATGTGAAATAACTCGAAGAATCAATATTGTTGGTGTTGTCATCGTGATTTGTGAGTCGCCAAGTCAAATCATCGATTATCCATTCCTCTTCCTAGTTACTAGCTAGGACTAGCCGACGATCAGACGGGACTAATTGCCCCCAAAATCATGATCGATATCGAGGGGTGGTGGCAGTGGTTGAAGGCGGGTGATGGGAGAGCCAGCGGTTTGGAGAAGATGGCAACAACTCGCTGAAGAAATTGTTGAGGCGATATAGGGAAGACAAGCACACACATATCTTTATCCTTCTCTCATTCGCAGTATAACTAGCCCAATAATACCCATTGTGGAACCCTAACTTGCCAGCCAAATCCAACCCGTCCATATGCTCCAATATGGATTGTCTGTCCGCTCTCTTATGTCTCTTTCTTCTCCTATTTTCTCCTTCGTCCTCCTCTCATGTATGTGCATTTTGCAGTTCATCCCTTTCCACAACCCTTCTTCACCTAATCCTCATACTCTTCAGCGAGTGGGCTTGGATCTTCTTATTATCCTCTTTCTCTCATTCGCTTTGTCTTCATCCTCTCCTTTGCCTTGTCCTCTCCTCTCCCTTGTCGCCTTAGCCTCTCTCGTCTCCCCACCCCTTTTCTGGCAGTGGTCCATGTTGGAGCAAAGCCGCCCTCCTCCTAGGTCCTAGTCATCGGACTAGTTGTCAGGGGCGACTTGTTATGTTAGTCAAGTACTCAAGTCGATGTAGCTAGCCCACTCCCTACCGTGGCTCAATGATTAGACGATCAAAAACCTTGTGTTCTTTGATGAGCTCGTTTTGGTTTCAAACACAACGATATTACTATAAGAATATGTGGTATGTCGCTATGATCTTATAATGAACTAACCAGACCAATTTTATTAAATCAAAATAAATAAATGATGAAGCAAAAAAAAGTGAAAGTAAACATAAATCATGCAACTAGTGTAACATGTTAGATAAAGGAAGGAGGTTAAGAATCTCTCTCGAATTGCGAACTCCAAGGGGAGATGACAAATATGAGATTCTACATCCTTTGGTGCACATTTTCTTTCGTGGTGACAAATGAACTAGTGGCAAGATTTTTGAAAACAACAATAGGATGCATCGTCCAAAATGATAAAATGCCCTGCAGCACACCCTTTTTTGACCTAGAGAGGTGGTTACATTCTACTAATAGTGACAACTATAAGCAAGCGAGAAGTGATAAGAGAGCTTAATTTTGTAGGTGTTGGGTTTGGATAAAGTACAATTGACAATAGATATATATATGTAGACACTTAGAGAGGGTGTTTTAGGAAACAAATTGGTATTAGAATAATTTTCTTTTAGATCCCAAAGCTTATAAAAAAATCCACACAAGCTCTTAGTCAAAACAATGAGCCGTGTGCGACCAAGGCATCATGTTAACCTTGAATAATCTCTACTATAAAAGTATGGAGTGTCCTGTCTCCTGCCGGACGGACGAAAATTTTACACTTTAGCCCTGACAAATAGTCAAATCAACCGCAGTCCGGATTCAGTTCCCTATCAGCCCACACTTTTCCGCATCCTTCGACGGGGAGGTAACGCCAGTCCTGGCAGGCTCGAGCCCCTGACGACCATCCTGCAGCAGGGTGCGAGGAATCCCCGCCCAAAAGCTGTCCGCGGCCTCGACTCTCCTTCGACGGGGAGGTAGAACACGACGCGCTGGTGACGATTCGCAGACCATCTGCGCACAGGGATGGTCGGAGCGACAGCGCCGCGACGACGGGGAGGCGCACGCGGAGAAACAACAGCGACCGGATGGTGGACGGTACGGAGTCTCTCGATCTGGATTCTGGAGTACATCGTCTCGATCTGTGGGAAGCTGATTTTCGACCGCCGCCGCCGTCGAGATCTCCTCCTCCTAATTCTGGAGCATTGTTTTTCGCCTCTTCCAATCCTGCCACGATCTCCTCCTCCTTGATGGCTATCGTTGCCGGATATGCCGCCTCCTTCTTCAATCACCCCTGTCCAATCTGGCCGGACTGCCGCCCCGTCGTGCTCCCAGCGCCTCTCCCGTGCCACCCGACCAGTCTCATGCATCGCTGGCTCGCCGCGCTTCCCACAAGGGCCGTCGCACTCCACCGGCCTGCTGCACTCCCCACCAGATCATGTTGACGGCATGATCCGCCGTCGTGCTCCCCCATTGCGCGTACGCTTTGGCCTGGAAGCCGTCGCGGCTCCACTCCCCGAGCTCACTCTGCCCACGCTTGCAGCCGTTGCCTCCCAATGCGAAGCCAGCCTGCAGGAGCAAGGTTAGCCCGCCTCCTAAATTGGTGTTCGTTTCTAGCTGTGGATGGATGCTAGGACGAATTTATATGTATGGCTATTCAGATATATGGTACGATATGTGCGTAAAATTCCAATAAATGCGGAGATATTGATAATTGCATGGTGCTGGACAAATATTCATCTCGTTCAGTCTGCGTGGTTGGCTTAAGTATCATGTATTGTACTTTTCTCCACACAGGTTATTGCATATTCAGACTTATCCTCTGCACATCCCTCAAGCTGACATCATGTTGCTTGACTTTTGATTTAGTTGGGTAAAAACGTTTTATTGTCAGTTCAGGAATGTTCTGCTGAATAAGAGCTAGCAATTTTCGCTTAAAAACATACCAAACCAAATTGCTTGACTTTTGATTTAGTTTCTTCAGAAAAAAACTTCATAATTACTTGGCTATAGGAGAATGCAAATCCATTTAGGAACAAAAACTAGATGATTCTTTATTCTCAATTTTTTTGTGCAGCAGGACTGTGCATCATCATACAATGAAAATACAGGAGCCGCAGAAGTACATACCTGCAAACCTCAATTTTACCAAGAGACATCAGCTCAGGAAAAGAAATCATGTGCATACGGATCTCTTAATTTGACAAGGTAATTTTCAGTAAAAATGATACTATTAGCTTTGTATCTCCCATGTTTTGTAGGCACACGATTTCCCCTTTTTCTGTCTCTACAACATATTTCCAAATTGTGCATCAGGCCATTTAATTCACTAGGTCTGCAACTACGCATAATAATTGTAGTGCCCAACCCTTATATTGTGCACATGATTTTTCTGGAAAAATATATGGACAATTAGTAATTAATTATACTGAGTAATAGTATACATATAATATCTGAATTATTTTCACTTCATGAGCTACCTAGATGTACAGAGCTGCAAGAACTAGCCAACTAATTGCAGCTAATTCATATTATAGATCTTTTTTTAATCTGTGAGTATGGTTATATGTAAAACTCCGCAAATTAAGCCTCTGAGCTTGTGTACTGTAGTGATCTTACAACACTCTAGGTGAAATATGGGTCACTATAAGATGCATGCTTTAGTAGATAGACCGTTGCTCGATATCTGCTGTAATTTATAAACTCCCTTTGGACCGTTGAGTATCACATGTTCACTACATCACCCCTCGTGTAGCAAAATTCGATTTTAGAATGCAGAAGTCAGTTACACATTCTTTACAATGTATATTGTTAACTCTTGGGTATGACTGATTCTTTACGATGGATATTGTTAGCTCTTGGGTATGACTCATCTCATTTAGGTTTCCAGGTTACAGCAAAATAAAATGTTCAGGGTCAGTTCTTGTTATTGGGGGTGAATCACCAGGCGTTGAGTTTGCTACTTAAATAGCCTTGAATTATCCGGACAAGAACATGACATTAGTTCATGACAGACCAAGATTGTTAGAATCTGTTGGTCAAAAGCTCGTGGTAAGGCACTGCATTGGCTCAGATCAAATAATGTTGAAGTTCATTTGGAGCAATTAGAGTATCTAGAGTACATGTCGGAGGGAGACATGCTCTACAGATTTTATCAGGGATAGATATATCAGTTGATTGGTACTTCTCGTGCCTCGATACACCACTGAGTTTCATCATGGATTAGAGATTCCAAGCTGAAAGATTTCTTGTACCGTGACGGAAGATTGATGATTCACGCAAATCACATGCAGCATGCTTCGATTCCCTGAAAAGTTTTCATGTTTTCATTTGAATTCGGAACATATTGCTGGTAGTATCCAAAGATTCCAAATGCTCGCTGCTTACTGAAGACGTCTCCAAGATAAGAGTAAATTGGAATCTTATTCAATAAGAGATAATTGTTGATCTCTATGCACGTGACACTCGAATTATAAATTCTTATCAAATTACATTCTAAGTGAAGTTAAGTCTTGTTATTTTTGAAAATTATATGATCATCTTTTTCTATATATGTGAACTTTATTCTGTATTGCGTTTACATGTATGACAAGATAATTGAAAGTCAGTAGCAACGCACGGACATTGTTGATCTACTGCTTGTTGGATGTGTAGGCACAAATATTCCAATTAGAGGTGTTAAGAGTGCTTGATCGCTGCAAAGGGAAACAAGAGCATTCTTGATTGTTGTGAGGGTATTTCTATAAATTTGGCTGACTGCTCTGGAGTAGCAGGTGTGCTTAAATTATGTTCAGTTCTTTCTTTGTTTGGGGAATGGATCATGAAATACCTCGCTTAAATTTATAGAACCTTCCATGATTTTTTTCACTGCATGCTTATGTGCAGTGTAATCTTCTGTTTTATTGGTCGTACAGAGTCATATTTTATTGGGAGCTAAGACACTTATACCATATGTTCTTGCTTGTGGAATTATGTCGGTGCTTGACCTGATGTGAAAAAGGGTGCTAGCTTACATTGTGATTACAGTGCCATGATGCCCTCCTCCATATACACAGTTTCCCATTTCTGGGAACAGTTGAATTATTAAAATGCTTGCCAGTTACAATATTGTTTCACCTTTTAATGGTAGTTTTTTTTGGTATAATTCTGATAATAAAACAATGCACTTTTATTTGGAAGAGTAGCATCAGTGGCAAACAGGTATGAAGTCTACAAAGAAATTTTACTTTGAACAGTTGACACCGTTTCATTTAGTCAGACACAAATGGATACGATCATACAAGCTGTAAATTGGTAGGTGCTTAATTTAAAGAAAGATTGCAAATTGGTAGATGCTTAATTTAAAGAAAGATTGCACGTTGTGAACAAGTACAATTGATAAAAAATTACTCAGTGCGTTTATATTGAGTTTATGTCTGACGGAACGTGGGAAACTATTTTCTTTCTCTCACTAGGTAGCATCAAAACGATGTAACATGTTTTACACGTTGCAAACTAAGTTAGCTACAGCAGCCCTCCGGTTTGTCGTAATATTTTGCAACTAAATATATATTATTTTTTAGCACCTAGGGATGAAAAACCATTAAAATATATGTTCCCGTTGCAACGCACGGGCATTTAACTATGTACCCTAAATATAAGTGTTTGCTGGTTCATAACCAAAAATACACAATACTATATGTTTAACAATTTGATCACCCATGGGACTCGTTCCATTTGAATTAAAATAGTATTTTTTTTTGTTTTGCATCGTACTACTTCAACAAGGCATATAATTTTTTTTTCTAAAGTCAAACAATATAAAGTTTGATAAACTTTATAGAAAAAACTATCAATAATTATAATATTTTATCAATATACCATAAAAATAGATCTAATGATTTATCTAATAAGATTGGCTTGACATTGTAGAGGCTGATGGTTTTCTCTAAGCAATTGGTCAAATTTCACATGGTTGGACTTTTTACAAAACTTATACGCCTTGTTTTGCGGAACGGAGGTAGTAGTATGCCCTTACCATCCCTAATTTTTTTTGTCACATCCATGGTCGTATGTATATGAAAATTGTGCAACAACACAGTTAGACAAAAAAATGTACACAATCCGGGTCAAATTGTAACTAAATGGATTATTTGTACACATATAGAACTTTGAATGATCAACTTATTGAGTTTATGGTCTGTTTGGAACACAAGGTCACACGACGAAATAAAAATATATGTATGATACATATTTGATGACTTCATGTCCCCTCGAACCGAGTTATAGACAGTTAAAGGATTTTTTTGCATGACTCTGAACAGAAAAAGAGAGGGAGGAGGTGCATACGAGACCCATAAAAACATTCCCACTATGTAATCTCTTATAGTAATCCAACACAAACTCAAGCATAAGAAATGCTTGCGATCATATGAAGGGATATGTACAAATCGCAACCAATTTGTTTTACAAAATCATCCTGTCCATAGACACGATCATCATTAACAACACTACAAAAGTGAGTGTGTTAGTGTGAGAGAAAGTATGCGCAAATATAAAGAGAGGAAATGCATATAAAGTGTGGGGGATAACATTTATGGAGTTATAACCTCTCGCTAGATGCTCATACAACCTAGGAGCATATAAAAACAATCTCTATAAATTCTGTCAGGCTCAATGCTTTTGAATTTAGGTGATACCTACTAGAAGAAACTATAAGTTGAAGCTTACAAATTCTTCTTAAAACCCATCAAATTCAGTTTCTCCAACATGAATTCAATCCATAGAGACGAAGATCATTAACATACTTCTTTCAAAAAAAAAAGATCATTAACATACAAATATACAATCTATATAGCCATATAGGGGCTAGGAGTAATAGTTTTGAAGAAATTACATGCTACTGGCCCACCTGCCAGTCAGATGTATTCCATCGGTAAGTCAGCCCCCTGCCAGACCATCCGGTCAACCACGTCCATCCGGTTCCGATCGGAACCATTCGGGATCCGAGGCATCAATCAAGAACGAAATCGCAAAAAACTGAACATAAAAAAACACGCGAAGAACGCAGACACACGCACCCAGCCAAACCCGAGGGGGCAGAGCCACGCGCGACGGACGAGATCTCCCACTCCGAGCCGTCGCCGAGGAGGAGGAGGACGCCGCCGACCAGATCCACCCCCGGAGTCCGCGAAGACGGCGGCCGCCAGGATGCTGCCCGACGGCGGCGGCGACGACGAGGAGCGCTGGCTCGCCGAGGGCATCGCCGGCGTCCAGCAGAACGCCTTCTACATGCACCGCGCCCTCGTAAGCCCCCCTCCTCCCCTCCCCCGCCCTACCCGCCCTCGACTAGTATAGCTTACCCGCCTCGATCGGCGAATTGGTGTGGATGCAGGACTCGAACAACCTCAAGGACGCGCTCAAGTACTCGGCGCAGATGCTCTCCGAGCTGCGCACCTCGCGCCTCTCCCCGCACAAGTACTACGAGCTATGTGAGTGTTGTTGGGGTTCTTCCGGCGTGTCGAATTGTGTGGGAGTGGGTTCAGTTCAGCGGGGGTTTGATCAGATGGGCTTCACTTGTTGGGTTTGCAGACATGAGGGCGTTCGATGAGATGCGGAAGCTGGAGATGTTCTTCAGGGAGGAGACCCGCGGGGCAGCTGCTCCGTCGTCGATCTCTACGAGCTCGTGCAGCATGCCGGCAACGTGCTGCCCAGACTGTAAGGCTCATGACCCCCCTTTTGCAGACTTTGATTTTTAGTTCAATTACTTGCTTGAAAGAGACTGTCAGTCGTGGCAGTGCGGATCATCCAAGCTATGTCTCCAGTAGCAGCTATGAGATTGAATGATTGGTCAGTTTGCTTGGTAGTAACATTTTCCTGTGTTTACCAGACTAGTTTGAACGTAGTGCATACTTTCTGAGACATTGAAATGAAATAGACTTATTGCATCCACAGTTTTTGAACTAGTAAAAAAGGGTATGGTATGCCATTCCATCATCGGTTATTCCTCAATGTGTTGCGAGTTTGATAACTGCCACGTAGGCAGTTACTTACTGTGCTTCGGAGGATGCCCAATTAACATTCTGCCATGCCTCAGGATAGTTCCCAATGTGCCAACTGTTTATCATGCCATATGTGTAATACTGTAATTTGTTACAATTTTAAGAACCTAGACTGTATCTGATTTTATGTTGTTCATGTGCTAGCTATCTGCTCTGCACAGTAGGATCTGTGTACATTAAATCAAAGGAGGCTCCTGCTAAAGATGTTCTGAAAGACCTTGTTGAAATGTGTCGAGGCATTCAACATCCTCTCCGCGGACTTTTCCTAAGAAGTTACCTATCTCAGATAAGCAGAGACAAGCTGCCTGATATTGGTTCCGAGTATGAAGGGTACTGTACATCATTCCACGCTGTTTTTAAGCGCAGTTTTTTCTTTCAATAATGTTTGTATGTCAAATGGTGAGATTTTCCTTATAAATAACACCAACTGTAGGATACTAAGAATTAGCCTATTCTCCAATGGTGCCACACATGTACTACAATTTATTGGAAAAGAAACATGTGCTATGATAGTTACAAAAACAGTACGCTGCACCGAGTCATTGACTACACAAAAAGGCTTATAACTAGACCTAGTACTGAAACTGAAACAAAGTAATCTTTCATGTAAATATATTATCATGGGCCTAAAAAATGAGGCGTAACTAACAATCCTATAAACCTTGTCAACATGATGCAGTAGTACTAGTGTTACTAGTTCCTTTTTCTTCATTTTGTACAACTCCTGCAATGTTATACTGACTTGGGTCCTGGGACTTACTATTCATTATTTGATGTTACTTTGTCACCAACCCTCTTGTCATTGGCTTATATAAAGTTTAACCAATCCTATTCAATCACAATTGTATTATTGTGCATTGCATTCCAGGCCCTAACTATTTCCAGTGAGACTGTTTGATTTTGGATCATGCAGAAATGATCTGTAATTAGTTTAGTTCATTATAACGGGGTGTTGCGACATTGACTGACTTGTCCTGATAGTGTATGCCATTTTGAGATTTATGCATTTTTTTTCTAATATTCCATAGTTTTTTAATCATGCAGGGATGCTGACAGCATTAATGATGCAGTTGAATTTGTTCTTCAAAACTTCATAGAAATGAACAAACTCTGGGTCCGGATGCAGCATCAGGTTTGTTTGCGGGCTTTTAATCTGGAGGCTCAACTTTCCTCATTTTCTTTTCTTTCGTATCGTGCATTTAACATGCTAGGCCGCACTGAATCTATATCATCTCCCATCTGTTGCTCAAATAAAGATCATTTATCACTCATGCCGTCATTTGGAATCTAGTTCTAGACATTTGGTGATCATAAGACATTGACCTGGTTAGATGATCCTGAGCTGAAACAAGAAAATGATGACCCTGGTCTGCAGGGACCTGTTCGGGAGAAGGACAAGCGGGTGAAGGAAAGAAATGAACTGCGTGATCTGGTAACTTGATTAGCATCTACCTATTGTCGTTGACTGTTATTGGAGCCATTCTAACAACACAAGTTTTTGTATTCTTTTCCAGGTAGGCAAAAACCTTCACGTTCTAAGCCAAATTGAGGGTGTTGACCTTGATATGTACAAAGAAACTGTTCTTCCAAGGATATCAGAGCAGGTTTGAGTTGATTTATTGATGTAAAATGACAATATACCTCCATGATCTAGTGGAACTGAAGCTGGAATATTTTCGCAGGTTGTTAATTGTAAGGATGATGTTGCACAGTTCTACCTCATGGACTGCATAATCCAAGTCTTTCCAGATGAATACCATTTACAGACATTGGAAACATTGCTGAGCGCATTTCCCCAGCTACAGGTTGGCAACTTTGCTTTTTGTTAGCTTGTTTCCCTGCAGGAATGGCCCATTTTATGCTGTTATATGTATATACTTGCATAAGAGAAGTCGTCCAATGACGCATACCAGTGATGATTATAATGTGACATCTTTAGTCAGTTCTGTCATCCAATGCCACGAGTCAGTGATGATTATAATGTGATCCTTATGCCTTTGATCAATTTTTTTTTTATAAAACTAAATAAGGTTGGTTTTTCTGTGCTTCACAACTTAAACAATTTAATTACATTTATATTACAATCAAGAACTTAACTAAATAAATTCAGGTGCACTCTTAATCTTCAGATTGAGTATAATCTATCATACTAGCTAAGTATGGAATTTGGGGCGAACTAAACTAATGTAGTGAATTTTTTGTGTGGTGCCGTAATTAGATGAAGAACACATACTTTAGTAGTCTTTATATGTAGTGTAAAATCTGACATGATATGTAAGTTCAGTGTATTGTTAACATGGCAACATACAAGGTAAATACGAATATACAATGAAGTGCAGAGTATGAGTACTAAATCTTGATCAATTGTAATAATTGATATGCAGTTTCTGTTTTATTGTACTATGGATGCAAGTCATCATGGAAGTTATTTTGCAGCCAAGTGTGGATATCAAAACGGTGCTATCCCAGCTCATGGACAGATTGTCAAACTATGCTGCCACAAGTCCTGAAGTAAGCATCCTGTAGACCACTTCATCACATAATTTGTACATGCTCTTACATTAATGAATTGTGCAGGTACTACCAGAGTTTTTGCAAGTTGAAGCATTTGCAAAGTTCAGCAATGCTATTGGAAAGGTGGCACTTCAGTTACTGCTTCTTTGTTTTCCTAAACCTTTTATTTCTTGTTGAAATTACATGCTGTTGTTCTGCTGGAGTACTGGTTAGACTGAAGTAACTGAGCTATTGTTTGCTGGCAGGTGATAGAAGCTCAGGTTGACATGCCGGTTGTTGGAGCAGTAACTTTATATGTATCGCTCCTCACATTTACCCTCCGTGTGCATCCAGATCGGCTTGATTATGTTGACCAAGTGTTGGTATGTTAAGTGTTGACAAAGATAGTTGTTCTACAGTTTATCTTATTTCTTATTCACTAATCCTAAAAAATCATTCTAGTTCTATAGTTGATGTAGATATATGCTTAAACGTCCTAGGCTGCCAGCTCATGTTATGTTTAACAATGGACAGGGTGCATGCGTCAAGAAACTTTCAGGCAAGGAAAAACTTGAAGATAGCAGAGCAACAAAGCAAATTGTTGCACTTCTTAGCGCCCCGCTCGAGAAGTATAGTAATATTGTTACTGCCTTGGAGCTTTCGAACTATCCTCGGGTTATGGATTATTTGGATAATGCTACAACCAAAGTGATGGCCCTGGTAATAATTCAAAGCATAATGAAGAACACAACTTGCATATCTACTTCCGACAAGGTAATGTTTCACTACGCTGTTACTCGATCAGTTACTGTGGAACATACCCATGAGATTTGTGTCTCTATTTCTTGCAGATCGAGGCTCTTTTTGATTTAATTAAGGGCCTTATAAAAGATATGGATGGGGCTCAAGATGATGAGGTGAGATCATACACTTCATGCTACAACTTTCTTTAACTGGTTTGTTATCTTCTTTGTGCTGCCGCCTGATCAGTGCACACAATATTATAGTTTCTCATCAAGTTTACCCCATTGTTAACATTTTTTTGCATTAGCTTGATGAGGAGGATTTCAAGGAGGAACAGAATTCTGTAGCACGCCTTATTCACATGTTGCACAATGATGACCATGAAGAGATGCTGAAGGTACATTTCTTATTACACTGAAGTTGATGAGAGCTTGCAATTTTTTCAGTCTCCATTACATTATCCCCCTTCTTTAGTTCTCGGGGTTACATATGCGTCTGTTTTATACGTTCAGTTCACACATCTGTGTTCCAGATGTCCAGTGCTGGCGATGTCCAATGGAGTTACGAGCTAGTGTCTTTCCCTGCAAATAATGTTGTAACATAAAAATTGAACTTAAGTTAAATGAGAAGTTGAAGTTCTGAGTTAGCACCGATTACTAATTTGCCTTTCTTTGTAGAAAATGATATCAATTACTAGCCTGAGGTTCTTCTTCTTATTTTGCTATTTCTCATCTTTTGAGGCTGAAAAAGGCAGTGGCTCAGCCATGGTAGTATCTGGTTACAAATGAAGCAGGGCCAATTATCTTTGTCCATGCTAAACCGAGAAACCAGGCACCTGCTCTCGAGTTTGTGTTGTTATTGGCAGCATTTATTATATCAGGGTATATGTGTTGACGTTTGCCCAGTTAGAAGATGCCTGATAGAAAATACTTGCCAATCTTTCAGATCTTATGTACTGTCCAGAAGCATATACTTCAGGGAGGTCACAAGCGTCTACCTTTCACTGTGCCGTCGTTGGTATTCTCCGCTCTCAAGGTTTGTGTACTAAGGACTTCCACATTTAATAATGTTTTCGTACAATGCATTTGTAAAAAAAATTGTATAGTTGAGAAGGCTGGTAGACATGATGATATTGGTGTTGGTGCTATATTTTGCTTTGGTCTACCAATTATACAGATGAGGAGTTCAATCTGTGGATATTTTTTCTTGCCTGCAGTTGGTCAGACGATTGCAAGGTCAAGATGGAGATGTCACTGGAGAGGAAGTTCCAGCAACTCCTAAGAAAATATTTCAGATCTTGCATCAGGTTTTTCTATCTTCTTCGTACATGTTAACTTTCTGGTTTGTGCTCTTGGAGCAGACATGATCACATGGACATAACATAGAACTGTCAATTGCAATTGGTGTATATACATTTATTTCCTTGCCACTGTTAATAGTCTGATTCAAAAAATGACTCACTTTTATGTGCATTATGTATTTATGTTAAGCTGTTGCCAAAGCTACGCAGAATAGCTAGTATCCTATCTTTGATGAGATTAAAACTATTTAATGTCGGCATCCTCCAGTGCCAAAACTCATAATGTTGAGGCTTTATATTCTTGTGCATTTCTATATCCTTGTGCACAGTCATCAAGGTTGTCATTTTCTAATTTTCAGACTATCGAAGCACTCTCATGTGTTCCTTGTCCAGAACTGTCTCTCAGACTATATCTACAATGCGCAGAGGTATTGTTGGAACAAAAAATTATTGACTCTTTTTACATTGGTTCCTATTGTGTGACTGCATTTTGTATGCAGGCTGCCAACGATTGTGATCTGGAACCAGTTGCTTATGAATTCTTCACACAAGCATTCATCTTATATGAAGAAGAAATCGCGGTATGACCCCACCCGCCTCTCTCCTACTCTATGCCTGCCCTGGACCATATCATAAATGTCATTTGCTATGCATGCCTTAGGACATTTGAATGCTTTAACATATCTTTTCCTTGTAATGGTTCCTTGCCACAAGCAGGATTCTAAGGCTCAAATTACCGCACTTCACCTAATTATTGGAACCCTTCAGCGGATGAGTATATTTGGGGTGGAAAACAGAGACACCCTCACCCATAAGACAACAGGGGTAACAATTTCTTGCTTTGGTGTTGTGTATTTTGATTTCTGTTATTCCCCAAATCTATTAATTCATCTAGCCTTTACTGTGAATGACATCACCTGTTTTTGTGCAGTACTCAGCAAAACTTCTAAAGAAGCCTGATCAGTGCCGAGCAGTCTATGCATGTTCACACCTTTTCTGGACTGATGACCAAGATGGAATAATGGACGGTGAAAGGTGAACTTATTGATATAGTCATTTGTTTTCGGTATATTTGGCACATAAAGGGTAGGAAATCGCGTCCTATACGATAAGGAAAGAAAAATCGCCATCCTCTGGTTTATCTTTTTACATCAACTACATGCAGTTTGTAGACAATCATAACTTCGGGCCTGCTGTTGAATCATATCTAAAATATGTAGGACCTCTCATGTTGGCCTAACCAAAATTTTGTTACAGGGTCCTCCTTTGTTTAAAGCGTGCCTTGAGAATTGCAAATGCTGCTCAACAGATGGCCAACGTATCAAAGGGAAGCAGCGGATCTGTCACTCTATTTATTGAAATATTGAACAAGTAAAACTCGAGACTTATACTCCCTCCGTCCCAAAATAACTGTCTTAGATTTGTCAAAAAGTAGATGTATCTAGACATGAAACAAGTATAGATACATTCACTTTTGTACAACTTTGAGACACTTATTTTGGGACGGAGGGAGTACTTGATATCTTTTTCTGCTGCTATTGTAGTCCTCACACTTCTATTAATTTCAGGTATCTGTACTTCTTCGAGAAAGGAATCCCACAAATCACAAACACCGTAATTCAAGATTTGATTGAACTTATTAGGACAGAGAAGCAAAATGACAGCCAGACATCTGATCCGTCCGCAGAGGCCTTCTTTGCAAGCACTCTAAGATACATCGAGTTCCAAAAACAGAAAGGTGGGAGCATAGGAGAAAAGTATGAACAAATAAAAGCTGCTTGATTGTTCATAACTCAAAGACGAGTACGGCATTGCACCAAGGGTTTCTGTTTTATCGAGAGAGAAAGCTGAGTCAATATTTTAGGGATGTTCAGTAGAACACAAGCTAAGCTGCCTCTGACCAAAACAAATATTTGCATGAGTTTGTGGTTTGTGAATTTCACGCTCAAGGTGGTAACATCTTTTGGTTAGTAAGGTGGCAATAAGCTGTACTCTTTGGGAAGCTCAGGTCTGTACAGGATACTTAATTGTATACCGGAGTGCCATTGTTGTATATTCGTTTTCATAGTTATTTTGCAAAGCGCTTAAATTTTAGGGAGACACTTTGAGTACATATTTCTGTTTATGAGACCTGGTTTTGATTAATTCATAGCAATGGAGGTTTACAGTTTAAGGTTTATTATCCATTCTTTCGCTCCCCATACCCCCGTATTTTGATTAATTCATACCGAGGCCACTTGTGTTAATGAGCGCCTCCTTGCAGGATTTACTTGTGGCATTGCGTCTACTTCAAAAGCAATGCACGTCAGCTTATAGGCGAAATAGTATCCTGTAGTTTCTTTTTGTGAAAGGCATTAAAAGGAACATTGAACAGAGTAGTACAAAGCACCTTAACAAAAACGAAAATTACAACGAAATCCTTGAGATGCCCTTTGTCTTCAACCATTGTCCTGTTTTGACCGCTCCTCCCTGAGCTGGCTTGACGTTGTTGGTTGCGGACGGGCCTGACGTTGTTGGTTGCGGACGGAAAGTCGCCGAACGGATCTAGAAAATCACATCCGTCTCGGAGACGAAGTAGAAGGAATGACCGTCGATGAAGCTCCTTGACGATCCAGAGCTCCCCATAGCCAGAAGAAGTCCTCGAGAGCCACACCACTCCCACACGCTTCTTGAAGTCGCTGCCGAGATGGGACTGAAGCCGGTGAGACTTTATTCAACGAGCCGTCGCCACCACCTGAGCGTTGTCCTAACAAACCTTGACCCTAACACCAGAAAACGGAGCCCTCTTGCTGATGAGGACCGAGATCCGCCGTGCCTCCATGGCCTGAAGGCCAAGGCACCGAAGGCCACAGAGGCGAGGCAGATCAGCGGCGGCGGTGACGGGAGGCGGGGGGAACCCTAATCGCCCGTGGAAGCTCTCGAGGGTGAAGGGGTACACTAGTATCGTGTAGCTTACATTGGTATAGAATGGCGTAGAGGAACCTTGCAACAAGTTATTATAATCTGATACTCAATCCGTTTCTAAATATAAGATGTTTTAGTTTGTCACACGTTAATTAGATGTAGACCGAAATGAGTAAACATACAAACTAAAATGTGTCTAGATACATACGAATCTAGAAAAAAAAGCTAAGACATTTTATATTTAGAAACAAAGAGAGTAGATGGTTATACTAATCTAGCAATTACAAGCGAAAAAAATCAGATGTATGATTTTGTGAGATACAACTTTTAAAATTTTGAAACTGAGAGAATATTGGATGATATCACCATTTGCATGCAAGGGACAGAGAGGAGTGTTATTACTACAAGTGAGAACTAATTAGTTACATGAGGGACTGGGACAGTCACACACCACTGTCCAAGGACACATCCTCGTCCGGCATGAAGCCATCCGGATGCCCGACAACTGCCAAGCCATTTGATCTCTGCGACTGAAAAATCCATATTAAATAGCTTATTCTAAATGATTTATAATTTTTTTTCGTTCTTTCAGCTCGGATAAACCAAAGTGAATGGCGTTTTATGAGATTTCCAGTGTCTCTGAGATTTCTAGAATGGCTTTTAATATGGCGCTTTTTAAAGGGCCAGATCTGGCTGAAAGTTTTTTGAGGGGCAATTAGTGCCTAAAATACCGTTTAGGGAAAAAGATACCATAACGCCGTCAGGCACGGACACGGGGGGGGGGGGGGGGGGGGGGGGGTCAAGAACGTGACCTTTCTTGTGGGCGCCCGACTGAAAGGATCGAGTATATATGGCACCTAGAGGGGGATTGGGGGGGGGGGGTGAATAGGTGCTACCACAAATTTTAATTAAGGGTTGACACAAAAAGTAAATTCTCTAAATATGCAACTAAGGTGAATCGACCTATATGACAAGCAAACAACTAAGCAAGATACAAGTTATGTAAAGACGGTAAAGGAAAGAAGTAACCAATAGAAGCACACGGAGACAAGGATGTAATCGTGAGTTCCTCCTTGTTACGGGAGTACGTCTCATTAGAGGGGTGTGAGCTTCATGAGAGCAGGCTTGCTCAACGCCACAAAGGGCTCACCCTATTCTCCGATGAACAGCACCACAAAGAATTGGTTCACCTTCCACTATCGATCCACTTCAAGGCGGAAACCGGAGCCTTTACAAAAAGATAGGGGCACGCATCCACAACTGAATTGGAGGCTCCCGAATCAATACAATCTGTCACAACACAACATGATGTGAGAATAGTGGCCTAGGTTTTCGCAATGGAATCCCTAGGCACGAATCCCTCAAGTGAATGAGGGGGAAAAGTAAATCGCTTGGGTAGGAATGTAGATCTTGCTCTTCTCCTTCAATCCTCCAAAGATCAACAAGTTTGGGTGGGAAGTTGAGGAGATCTCTTCGATTTGGTGGCTCAGCTTGGAGGTGCTCTTTGTGTTTGGTCAAGCTGTCCTGAGCTTGAAGAAGGGGAGGGGTATTTATAAGACACCGGAATATCCACCCAAATATCCGGGACAAATATCCGGTTTCCCAGACTTAATTTCTGGCAATAGAATTGCACACTCTTTTCTCTTTACACTTTTGGGGTTCGATGTTTATGTAAATTATCAACTAAATCCTCCATCACTTAGCAACAAATTAGATTATCACTAGTGTTGTTGCGTAACACACAAAACCAACAGGGCATCTAAGAAATGTTCTTTCACCAAGTGGATGCGGAGAACTCCACCTCAATGGATTCCTTCTCCGCAACTTCCTTATCCGTCTTCTCGTGGGTGCGCCGCTCCCTCCGGTCATCGTCTCCGTCTTGTTCGGCCCCACGATTTCCGACGAGCCGTCCTCCTTCTCTAGACCTTCAAATTGGACCTGAAAGTTGCCCCTTGACACCACCATTCACAGCCCACAATTTCTCGATCACAGGTGAGCACGCTGCCATCTGCAATTTTGACTTGCACTGGCAAAATTGACTTGGTTGTTCCACTCAACTCCCCAGCGATTTTCTCGTTGACGAAACAATGAGAGCTGCCCGAGTCGACCAACATTAGAACCTGCTGTTTCTGAATTTGTCCCACAAGCCTGAAGGTGCTCGGTGCTTCGACTCCAGCCACTGCCGCCTCCGAGATTGCATATGCTTCGCTTGTGGGCTCTGCCGCTGGTGCCTTGTCTTCCAACGGATCCAATCCCATGGCATCCAGTAGCTCTTGCACGACATGAAGCCGCACCGTGGTCAAGCACTTGCGCGTCGGTCCCCCCCATTTTTCGCCGCAGATAAAGCAGAGACCGCGTGCACGGCGATAGTTTTTAAGAGCCGCCGTGCCCTCGGCGCCCTTGCTCCACGTGTAATCGCGGGCGGCCTCCTGCCCGCGCTTGTCCTCCGACGAACTCGACGAACGTGGCGTCGAGTAGGCGTTCGACGAAGTTGGCGAGGTAGAGCTCGCACGATCGCCCGCTCCTGACGGACTCAAGGTCGAGCGAAATGCCGTCTTAGGATAGAGCAGCGGGTCCGCCCGACGTGGCTCTCGCCGCTTCAAGATCTCACACGCCTCCTCCCGCAACAAAGCAAGCGAAACAACATCATCGAGGTCCTTGGGCTGATGAACCAATACCACCACCCGAATTTCATCCTTCAACCCATCAACAAAACGTGAAGGAAACAACTCCTGATCCCACACATTCGAATGTGCCTTGAGAGCATGCATAACCTCCATAAACTCCTGAATGTATTCAGCCACGGTTCCAGTTTGTTTCATATGAAACAACTGCCTAAGCAGCTTCTGGAATTCATCGCGGCCAAATTGCTCGCACACCAACGCACACAACTCCTCCCACTTCAAATTCTCTACCTCAAACCCACAATTCTCCATCCACAATTGTGCTCCCCCAGAAAAATGCATGGTGGCAGTGTCTACCCAATGTTCTGGAGAAACTCCACACACCCGAAAATATGATTCACTCTGTTTTTTCCACGATTTTGGGCGCTCTCCCGAAAACACGGGGAAGTTGATCTTCGGCCGAGGCCCAAAATTACCACCGTTCCCGCACTTCCACGATGCAGAAACCCACTCGAATCAACACCCAAATCAAGGTTCGGCAACGTACCCATGGCCGGAGGTGTCGCAAGGGACGGAGCCCATTGGACAGCCCCCGTTGTTGCTGGAACCCGCGGTGGCCAACTGGCTCGCGACCGATGTCGCCGCGCACGCCTTTCGATCCACCGTTGTCGAGCGTGACCATCGCGGATCGAGCCTGCAGCACCTCCGGATTGATGCTGAGGATGGGGTTGAGCGCCACGCGCCCGAGTTGCTGTCGCAGCGTGTTGATGTCGAAGTGCATCTCCTCCAGCGCACCATTGACCTTCGGCTTCCAGGCCACTACCTCCTTGAGGATGCTCTGCGACTCATCGACGGTGGCTTTCACCCCACCGACCGATGCGGTCAGATCCCGCATCGCCTTCACCAGATCTTCCATCTCCGCCGCCAGATCGTAAAGGCTCTAGATACCAAATGTTATGACCCGACTTCACTCTCCGATTCAGATCTCAATTTCAGATACAAGTGTAGCCGAGGAGGAAAGGTTTCAGAGAGAGAGAGAAGGGTAGGTAGGATGAGTTCGGAGAAGAGGATTACAGAAGGTTCATATTCGTCCCTACTCCCATCGGGATCGCTGCTACTTAAGGTGCCAGACTCTGGGATCCAACCGGGTGCTCGGTTGGCGAACGCGTCCTGTGCGTCTTGGAGCTTCTGCCTCTGACAGTGGGGCTGCGGAGCGGGGCACGCAGCTGGTGGGGCCTCGCTGGCAGAGGTCCATGTCTCAGGCGTGACAGACCTGGGAAGCGAGGCCCCGTGTGTATTGTGTACGTCCTCGCGCGTACACCCGGCCGGCCGACGCACGAAGCAAAGCAGCCAAGCCCCCGCGCGTACGCGATCCCTTCGCGTGTTTGGTGTACGAGCGAAGCTCCTTGTACGATAGGAAGCCCCCACGTGTATGATCCCTTGCGTGCGTGCTGGTTGTACAAATTCAAAGCTCTCCACGTACATCTCCGTTCCGCGTCTTGGACAGTGTACAAAATTTAGGAGTATAACAAAAATTGTGCACATTGCACAAATTACACAGAGAACAATGTACAAAATACACATAACATAGAGTAAACGATGTTACTAGATGTACACCCACACTGCTACTGTATGTACATGATGCTACTAGATGTACACGATGCAACTGGATGTACACCCACGCTTCTACTGGATGTACATGATGCTACTGAATTGTAGCGCCCCGACCCGACTGCTATACAGTGATACTGTGTCCCTGGTTATCCGATACCACCAAACACACTATTAAATCATAATAGAGAGATCAAGACTTGTGGAACAACTGGCACATCCCAGACTCTACGACACAAATCATATAGCTCAACTCTTATAATAGAGAAAGATAGCAAATGACAACCAGAGGTCATAGACCCAACATTACAACAAGCGGAATCAATTTAAGTTGTTCTAAACAATAAGATTCAGATTATGGCCTAAGAGGCCTACAAATAAACATCCAGCGCCAGCTGTTCCGGGATGTCCCAAGCTGCCACCTGGGAACCCCAGACTACTCGTCGACGTCCACAAAGAACCCACCTTCGAGGTCGGTGAAGTCCTCCTCTGAAACAAAACAAACGACGTTGAGTTCGACGAACTCGCAAGATTATAATTAGAGCATTAGCTCGATGAGGCTTTCAAAGTTTTATGCCTGTTTTGCATAAAGCTGATTTTATTTATGAAAACATAACTCAAATGCATCGACTAATCAGAGTATTTTTAAAAGAAGGGTAAGAAGTACTCTTTTCTCTTGAATCACATCTCTCATCAACATTCACCATCATCATTGTACCTGTTCCTCAAAGGCACCTCCCCGAATCACCCTCGAGGAAGCTCACCTTGCAATCTTGAAGTGGTACCTTTAGTACCCAGTTTTTAATCATTCCGTTAGAGTTATTCTATGATCTCTGAATCCGTCACCAAGTCGTCCATAACCGCGGACACGGCTTTTCGAAAAGATTTATCCCTGCAGGGGTGTACAATGTGAAAGTAGCTAGGTTCCCGAGGGACCTCCCAGCTTCTTATCCATGCGTACCGTCCGGCCCATTGCCTAGCTCTTAGCTCTCTTCCGGGGAAAGCCGGCTGGGTGGGAGCGGCTACGACCTTTACCTCGCTTAAGACTAACCCAGGATCATCAGTGGCGGTAGGACAAGGGGTACCTCCAGCACCCTGTCCCGCGGCCACTTATTTTCCTGACACCACCGTCCTCATCTCAGTCTGGGCCACCATCTTCAACGCACGCGCAAATGGAAAGCCAAACTAGAGGACCCTCGGCTAGTCCGCCACAAGTTAGTCGGTCGACGAGGTTCTATATGCCCACGCATGGTTGCACGCTCAACTTGGCTCGTAGGCGAGAACTCGCACTTAGGCGGCGAGAACGAGACAACCCACCACATCCCATGTGGCCTCTCATCCCCACCTTTAAGCATTTTATTATCCGTCACCACAATTTCTCCACCATCATCATCACTTCAACAACCTGTTTCCGACATGAAGTATCCATCGGATGGCTAAGCATTTAACTAAGCATGGCTAAGCATCAACATTGCATAGTTAAGTATTTCAGGCCCACAATACAGTCCTATGGATAATAGGAGGGGAAACAGGTAATTGGCATCGGAATCTTAATGCAACTATAGGATACTCTAATCCCAGCAAATTGACATTTGGAACCGCATGCAATATTATAGTGGAGAAAATATCTTTGCGGAAAATAGGATAAGATATGCTCAGAGGGGGGATTACGCTTGCCTGGATCAGCGTGCTGGTAATACGGATCCTCGGGGTATTGTGGAATAACCCCGGTTGCTTGATCTAACGAAAACAAAACATCGGAAGAAAAACAATTCAATCACCACACATATATTTAACAAATGCAATGCGCAAACATATGATGATATGACACTTTGAATGCACTGAACTTGCTATTAGAACAATATCTAGCAATTACATGGGGTGCATGAATAATTATTTAGCAAGAGAGGAAAAAATAGCTACTCTTGTTTTAATGTTTTCCTGTGCTCTAAAATGAGGTAAACATGCATGAAATAATGCCACTTGTTATTCCATACTTTTGGGAGCATTTTGGTATGATACACCAATTTTTGAATGCACCGATTAAAAGTTATTACTTTTATAACTTATCAATTTGGATATGTCCTTTTAATTATTTTGGTTTCCTCTTCTAAATATGTGCCCTTATAAGTTATGTTAAACCACACTAGGATTACACAACCAAATTAGAAGGAAAATAAAAGAAAAAGAAACAATAGAATCTTTTGGTACTGGACCAAATCGGAATTTCTGAGTTTTTCTCAAATCGGAATATCCGATCGACCTCACGTTTCAAAATTTTGGTTAAGGACTCAACGAAAACCGTACTGACCAAAATCGGAAAATCCGATGCTTGCAAAGATCGGAAAATCCGAGTGCTACAGAGAGGCGAGAAAAATGGCTAAGGACCTAATCCATTTCTGTACTGGATCAACTCGGATATTCCGGTTCGTTCCTCAATCGGATTATCCGACGACGGCGACGTCACGGCGACACGACGGCGACTAACAGCGAACTCGAGCTGTGGGACGCGAGCGACGAAACAGAGGGGAGAGGAAGGTGGGCGTGCTCACCAGGAACACGCAAGCGTGAGTGGGGAGGCCGGAGAGAGGTCGACGGCGCAGGAATCGTGCGCGGCGGCGCTCGAGCGGCAGCGGCGGAGTACCGGACGGCGACGACGATTTAGGCCAACCCGGCTCGATTCCTCTGGTGGGGAGGAAGAACACGACACGGCGGAGCTGCAGGTGGTGCTGGATTCTCGCGGGGAAGCTTCAATCAGCGGCGAGACGGCGGAGGAGCCCGGCGTCCATGGCGGCTAGGTCGCGGGTGCGTGGGAGAAAGGGAGAGGAATGGGAGCAGTGAGCAGAGGGGAGATGGGGTGAGCAGGGCGACGTGGGAGTGTCTCCCTTGCAGAGGAGGGGCAGAGGGAAGGGGGCCCTGGGCGTGGGCGTCGTGCGGGAGCAACACGGCGACATGGCCGCATGCGTCTTTGGCGGGAGGAGAGAGAAGAGATGCAAGTTTTGCAAAGACCCCTGCCAATTTTTAAAACCATCACGAGTAGGTCCTTTTCCAGTACTGGCTGCTCTGTTTTTGATTTAAATGAGGCAGTTATCCAATTCCAAAAATTATGTAAATTTTTGGGTAGCCTCCCTGTACCTTGGGCAACCACCCATAAAAATTTCAAAGCAATTGGAGTCCATTTGCTTGGGGAATAAAATAAGAAGTTGCTATTGACATTTTTGAGAATTTCCAAATAATTTTCTTTTAGAATTTTGGAGCAAGTAAAAATATTGATTTCAACTCTTGGAACTTCCTTGACAAATATGAGATGTCAAAGTATTTTTGTTTTGCAAGTTTGAGTGCTTGGAAGGTTTTGAAATTGGTTGAAGCACATTTGGCAATTTGGTTTTTAAATGTTGCCAAACCTCCACAATTCCCTAGCAACAACAACAATTCCCTAGCACAATTCCCTAGTAACAACAATATGATGCATGATGCCATGATGCAAGGACCACAAAAGTGGAAAAATTACACGGGTTTTTAGGTTCTCAACATCGGGCTGTTACATGAATGTACACTCACGCGTAGCTACTGGATGTATACCCATATTGCTTTTGGATGTACACACTGCTACTGGATGTACAAAGTATATAGAACTCGGAGTATAAAGTACGAGCAATTTTTTTCTCTAAACCTATCAACATGGGATCTACTTTTAAAGATCTCGACGCGAGGATCTCAAATATGAAAACGGTTCATAATTTCGATAAACGGTTCTCAAGATATTTTGTTTTAAAAAACGAATCTTGAAATAAATGCGCGGGAGAAGCAGAAATCTCGTCAAAAATCTCTCGTGCTGCCATTTGTCGCATATGCAAGCATCCACAAAGAACCGCATGGAGGGAGAAGCCAACACTTGGCGCAACGACAATACACGTAGTTTCCCTTCGCAAATGGACCTTTATAGCGATTTCCCTATCTCGCTGGACGTGGGAACAAATGCCACCATAGGCAAACGAAGACAAATACGTGAAACGGGCCGAGCCCATGAAGGCAAAACCTTAAGCGAAATGGATGCACAGAATCGCTCGGGCTCTACCGAGTGTTTTCCGAAATCACTAGAAAAAGGATTCGCTTTGCGAAGGGAACCCAACAGACCATCTCGTGCTGACAAGTGTCATCTTCTCCTTCGTGCGGTACCAACAGCTGTATGCATGTTCGCCAAGTGTCGCAACCAGATTAAAAGTGGGGAGCAGGAGAGAGAAAGGGACACCGGAGGTTGTAGAGCAGTTTTTGGCTTTTATTTTTCAAAACCGAAACTTCAAAACGAAATATCTTGAGAACCGTTTATCCAAATTACGGACCGTTTTCACTTTTGAACTCCTCGCGTCGAGATCTTTAAAACTAGATCCAATGTTGATAGGTTTTGATGAATTTTTTTTGTTCCGGTTATGTATAGTTGTACAACCTGTGTCTGTACAAACTGTGTCTGCGTAGTTGTACAACCTGCGCCTGTATAGTTGTACAGCTTGTGTTATTGGTTATCAAAGATGACAAGTTTTTAGGGGCCTGAAATAGGGACCTCCAAGAGAAAGGTATGAAGCAGTGCAGCAGCAATTGTACCTCTCTTTCTACAAACTGCGTCTGCGTAGTTGTACAACCTACGTCTGTATAGTTGTACAATTTGTGTCTGTACAACCTGTGTTTGTCTAGTTGTGCAATCTGTGTCTGTACAAACTATGTCTGCATAGTTGTACAATATGTGCCTGTATAGTTGTACAACCTGTGTCTGTACAACCTGCTAGTTATACAATCTGTGTCTGTTTAGTTGTACAACATGTGTCTGTCTAGTTGTACAACCTGTGTCTGTGTAGTTGTACAACTTGTTAGTTGTACAAATTGTGTTTGCATAATTTGTACAACGGTCTATGTTTGTTCTGTACATCGTGCTTTTTTTTCTTATACTTTCTACTTTTTATTATGTACATCGTGCTCTAATGTTTCAGATTTGTACATCCTACATGACAGGAGATGTACATGGGGCTTGGGCACTTGCCATGCACACGTACGCGAGGAGCAGCGACGAGTGCAACAATCGATCCATTTTGTACAACTATCGATCTGTATGTACAACGATCGATCCAGGCAGCTAGCTCACGGGGCTTCACGTGTACGCGCTGCTGCCAACGATCGATCCAGTCCTCCAGGCAGCTAGCTTGCGGGCGGATGTACACGCGCGGGGTATCGCGGGCGGCTGCTATGTACGCGCTTCACTCGTACGCGCTCCTTCCTTTTCGTCCTCAGCGGTGGTCAAATTCGTTTTTCTAGCCTGTAAAGCTCACCACGTGGCGCGTTTCTGAGCTCTGATTTTTCCCTTTACAAGGAAACCTTTTTTTTTTTTTTGAAAGCCACGACTTCATTAGATGGTTCAAGAAAGTACACGTCGTAGTACAGCTGCCTGCACCTTAGGCGAAAAAGACCCTAATGAAACAGAAAATACAAATAAGCCCCTGGATTGGGTCTTCACCAGCACCGACAACGACGAACAATCGCCAAATCGCCGGCCACTGTTGCTGCCATGCCAGGCCTTGAATCGCCGGAGAAGTAACATCAGGGAAACACCCCGTATTGGATATGGAGGCCGCGGCCAAGTGGCTGCCGTAGAAACGGCCGGGGAATCACCCCGAATCACCTGGGCCAGCCATCCACCGTCACCACCATCAGCCATCCGCAGCACCAGCAACACAGCAGACAGGAAGGAGCTTGCAGCCAAGAACTCCTCCTCCACACCACCTCCTTCTCCACCACGAAGATCTGAAGAGGTTTGACGAGGAGCACGACACCCGGCGAGCTTATTGAAAGGAGACACCGGCTCAGCTCTCTCCAGCTTCCCGCGGCACCAAGCCGCCACCGCCGGAGGTCGCCTCACCGCAAGCCAGCAGACGCCGCTCGGAAGCATCCACGGCGAGCTCCAAAACGGCATATAGCCAGACGCCACAAGGGCAAACACTAAGCTACAAGAACTACTCTTATTTAGGCTACTATTTACAGTCCTACCTCCGGCACCTCTCCTTAGCTCCTCCCGGCCGGCATCACCAGCGAGAAGGGCCTCAGATCGGCCCGGCCATCTGGAAACGACTCTCAAAAGATGGGGCGGTGGTGGAGCTCTCGAGAGGATAGGGGAGAAGAGAGTTGTGGCATCTGTACCTTTTCATAGTCATACCCAGTGTTTTCCGCCGCGGAAGCCACTCCCAACAGTATCCGGTTATGACTTGGGTCACACATCCTATTATGCACCAGCCCATCTAACTAAATAAGGCCACGTCTACATACTTACGGGCCAGCCCAGTTCCAGCCCACCCAAGCCCACTCAAACCGACTCACCTATTCCGAAGTATAAACCCTAGCCCACCAAAACCTCTCGTCCCACCGCAACCGCCAAGTCCCCCAGTTCCCACGGCCGTCCGCCCCACAACGCACGCCGGCGATGGGCAAGGGGAAGCAGCGCGTCCGCCCCGGGGCCGGAGGAGAAGCCGCCGCGGAAGGCGATGCTTCCACAGGCGGTGCTGCCGGGGGCCACAGCCCCTCCACCGTCTTCGTCTCCAACCTGCCGTACACCTACAAGTCCTCCGATGTAAGGGCCACTCCCCCTCTGCTAAGCTAAGAGGTTGCTTGCTTAGGTTTCGGCGTTTGAGGTTCCGGGTCTGATTTGCGGCCCGCGTTGTTGTTTGCTGTGCAGCTCGAGACGGTGTTTAGCGAGGTCGGGCCGGTCAGGCGCTGCTTCATGGTCGCGTCCAAAGGTACCCTCGCTTATGATTGAGGAATTTGAATGGCTGTTTAGTGTTTGGTTGGGTGTAATTTCGCGTTGCTTGTGATTAAGTAGTTCTCTTTGTGATTTTTTGTTGTTGCAGGATCCGAGACGAGTCGAGGATTTGGGTTCGTGCAATTGTAAGTTTCGGAGCCTGTCTCTGTGAATATTTTTCCAGTGCTTGTTCTTTCGTGCAATGTTGTGGGAAAATAAAATCATCCGAACCAATGGATATTACACATTCACTAAGTTCCTGACCAATATCACCCACTGCATTGTACTGGTTCCATTTTGATTTTAATTTTAATAGGACAACTGGTTAGTTATTAGTTTTCTTGTAAGAAAATAAAATCATCCGAACCAATGGATGAACCAAACCATTTAAGCTCGAGTTGATGCATAGAAGTCGATCTCTGCTGGTACAAGTGTGTCGATTGTTCAAAGAGGAGTGTTTCTGCTGATAGTTGCCTGTGTACAACAGTGACCTTGACCCTGTTACCATATTTGGCTTAAACTGTGTTACATTGGTTGGTATCAGTGCCACTGTTCAAGATGCTGAGCGAGCTATTCAGGAAAAGAACGGATTTGCTGTCGCTGGTAGGAAAATCAGAGTTAAGCTCGCAATTCAACGTGCTCCATTGAAGGAACGTTTGCATAAGAAGGAGACCGGTAATTATCAATAGTTTGTTGCGTGTGAAATTCAATACATTGAGATTCTGATGGTCTGGCTGTTTTTGTTTATAAGCAGTGCAAGCTGAGGACTCAAATGCAAAAGATGACGAAGATGATAATTCTACCCCTGTAAAACATGAGGAACCATCCCATAAAACAGATACAGGTTATTGAAAGTTGTTTAACTTCTTGCACTCTTTCCGCTATACAGTTTTCGTAGTACTTAATTTTTCTGATGCAAGATATTGTGTTTAACTAGGACCACCAAAGTTATTGGCGAAGGATACTAAAGTAGCGAAGGAAGTTAGCATTAAGGCTACTGATAAAGTGAAAAGTTCTGAAAAGCAAAGGTATGGACCGGAATGTTTCTATATTTACAGGACAATACTGCACTACCCAAAATATAACCTTACCATCTTTATACATTCTTTTAGGTCTTGCCTTCTATGCACTCATTCTTAGTTTTTGGTTCAAGGATATGATGTTTTGTAGCATTTTTTAACCCTGTTCCTGTTTAATTCAATACAACTGGTAATTTTTATCTCCTAATTTTGTAGGATTGCGAAAACTGTCATATTTGGTGGTCTTCCAGACTTTTCTACGGCTAGTGAAGTTTTTCGTCTTGCTGGAGAGATTGGCACGGTAGTATCTGTAAATTATCCACTTCCAAAAGAAGAAATGGAGCTCCATGGTATGCTCTTTTTATGTAACCTGTCTGTCTCCCACACACCAACAGTCAATTTGTACCAAGTCATATTGTGTTGTTAACACATGATGATTGTTCGGTTGAGTTCTTTCAGTCAATCCTACAAGAGTAATTTGAACCTCTTGTGATTATTTAGCAAGATAAGATAGGGGTCCTTATGCCTAGCTGCTAGTCGAGGTCAGGTACTAATGGACCCAAGTTGGTTCAATGGCGCCTTGCATAAGCCGCACCACAGGGCCAGGAGGAAGGAGACTAGGAATGTTTCGGTTTACGTCTTACTTAATCTCAAACTACTACAAGGAACCTCCTTATACAGAGGTGTTTTCTCTTAAGGATTGAGAAAATTCTGTAAAGATAGCAACTAATGATCCAAATCCTAATGTAGTGCCAGATGCCATGTGGCCATATTCGGCTGGGCTCTTGTTCTTAAGTCTTAACACCTTGCAACTTCAGTTGCATTGCCTGTTGATATGAAAGTTTTAATTATGCTATTGTTGAATCTGATTTTGAAGCTGCATGCCTGTACTTCTCCAGTTAGCTTCTCAGTGAACCAAAAAGTCATTACTCTACCTCAAAATCGTGCTCCTTGTGCACCCAATATGTTCTCATAGTACTTAGCAATGTCAAATGAACCGTTTTATGCTCGTTGATCGATTTCATTTATGTGTGCTGACGAAGAAGATGCTGTTTATGTTTGAGCTGTTTTCAAGTTGATTCCTACTCCTAAGCACTAATATACATGTGACGATGTTCATAACTTCATATTTGATATTTGCACATAGCTAGCATATTTTTTAGTGGATCGAGGTTAGGATGTAAAATATGATTGTTTCAGCTAAATTATTGTATAATTTCTTAGTCGTGGCTCCACTTCCAGCTGCATGTTTTTTTGCTTGCTAAAAAGACCATTGTGTATTTTTTTTCTTGTAACCATAGACACAGGTCTCATTTGTCCATTAAATTCTTCCTTACTGGAAGAATGTTTAAACTTCACCATCCTTTGACTTTGAGGTTAAAGTTGTAGTTATGGCTGGCTAAATGGAGGACATAGATATTGCTTACCTGTTTACCCTTTTGGAAGCTTTCTCTTTGTCAGCTTAAGATATGACCGAAAAACAAGAGTACCACACAATAAATGTTTCTGCATTTCAATAAGAAAATGGAAGAAAACTTGCATTCTCCAAGACATGTTTGAATCTTCATTTATTTACCATTTCTTCATCAGGCACTTAATTCATTTAATACAACTAGCATGTAAAGTACAGTATTGACAGTAGAATATGGCTGTCATCCCCTCCAGGGCTTGCACGAGATGGATGCACATCGGATGCAGCAGCAGTACTCTTTGCAAGTGTCAAATCAGCTTGGGATTCTGTTGTTCTCTTGCATCGTAAGGAGATCAAAGGAGCAATTGTTTGGGCTCGTCAACTTGGCGGGGAGGTAAGCTGTCTCATCGTGTTGCATTTATCTTGATATTCTGCTATTACATCGTTACTTAGTCTGATTGTCCTGTTCCTTTTCTGCAACCAAACAAAATTGAAATCCTTCTTTTCTGCTACCTGTTTAGGTTTTTAGTTCACACTTCAGCATTCAGTTGTATTAATTCTTAAAATGTCATATTACACCTTGGTATGGTAATTAAAATGGGTGGAGTGCGGTAATTAAGAATGGTTCTGAACTCTAAATTCTTGTCTCAAATTCTAGTACTTTTGTTCTGCATGCCTCCTGATGTATCTTACCTCATCATACTTTTAAGGTCTCTTGGCTATACTTTCAGACGATTTAGTTGCAGTTCGAGAGTTTCCTGTGGGTACATATTTAGTCATGTACCTAGCAGCCTTTTTTTTGTTGCTTAGTAAACTGGTAGAGGTTATAAAGTTTGAATTGGTCAGGATCAGGAAGCTTTTGCTGTCACTGACAGTGTCTTGAGTTATCTCACATTGTTCTTGCAAATAACAGAGTGCCTTTGTACGTCTGACGTATTAACAAGAGTTGTCCGGTACTTTACCTCATTCCAGCAGAAAAGGATGAGTTTCTGATTGCTGGGTTGTTTTTAGGAGCTTCTAGCTAGTTGTACAAAATGTTTGAACTAAAGTTAATTTTTGACTATGAAGTAACCAAGCTGAAACGTTTGTTGCTATTCAGGGTTCGAAGATCAGGAAATGGAGAGTGATAGTCAGGAACCTGCCATTCAAGGTGCTTGGTTAAATGCTAATTTACCTGTTCCAAACGTAGTATTTTAGAGCAGATAAAAGTGAAGCTAATGTGCATTTTTCATCCTTACAGATTACTATAAAGGAGATCATGGACATGTTTAGTTCTGAAGGATTTGTCTGGGATGTCTCCATTCCACAAAAGTCTGATGATGGGTATGTTTTGTATCCTTTATTCCCTTAGTGGATTAAGCACCTCAGAATATATGATAACCATGTCGTGTTTATTCCTTTTACAGGAAATCAAAAGGCTTTGCTTTTGTGTCTTTCACACGTAAACTGGATGCAGAAAATGTATGGCCATTACTTTATTCAGTAATAGTAAATATTCATGGAAGTCCTAATATGTCACGATTTTTCTCTGAACCAGGCTATAAAAAATGTTAATGGAAAAGTTATTGCAAAGAGAACTGTAGCTGTTGATTGGGCTGTTCCGAAGAATGTATATGCTGTTGCTACAAAGTCTGATGCTAAGGATGATGGTAACTTCAAACTCTTATATCAGTTAACATTGTCGGTAGCTTCATTCATTGAAAGGCCCGCTTCTCATAAAGCTAGAGTTATCTCAACAGCTAATGCAATATTTATACTTGCCTGAATTTTATCTTAATGATATGGTAAACCACTATATTGTAAATCTCATGTCTTTGATATTTGACTAAATTTCATACTGGCTCCTTGATATAGTTTCTCAGGAAACAGGAGTATAACTCTTCTTCTAAAACTAAACGAGGATGATACCATAATTGGCCAACTATTTGCTTTATTACACTGCATGCCATCTCATAATGTTGTCAATCAACGCTTTGCGTTTTATTAGTTACTATTGTGGGAGCGGCTTTCTCATATGTGGTCTGTGCTTTCAGAGTTGGCAGATGTATCCGACGAGGGCAGTGATGAGGAAGCTTCTGATGATAGTCTTGTTGGGGGTGATGACAGCGATGATGGTGATGATCCGGAGACTTCCAATCGTCTTCCTGAGGATGATTTCAAAAGCGAGGCAGAAATATCTAGAAAAGTTCTTGAAAATTTGATCAAGTCATCGGAGAAGCCTGAGCCATCTGGTGTTGAGGTTTCTGATATTGATACAGATTCTGAAGCAGAAAGTGACACATCAGAAAAGAAGAAACCCCACTCACCTGCAGCTGTCAAGTTGGCAGACTCTAAACATGTAACAGAGGCAGAAAGTACTATTTCTCCTCCGAAACCCGCAACTGTCGTGCTGGCAGAATCCAAAAATGTAACAGAGGCAGAATGCACCATTCCTGCTTTGAAACCCAAGAAAGAAGATACTGGCCTAGATAGAACAATATTCATAAGCAACCTTCCTTTTGATATCAACAATGAGGAGGTAACAGAGCGGTTCTCAGTATTTGGGAAGGTCCAATCTTTCTTCCCAGTTCTGCATAAACTCACAAAGTATGTTTAACCATCTCACCAGAAATACTTTATGTTGTCCATTTCTCCACCAATTGTATTGACAGCAGAATTTTACTTGATGCATTCTTTGATTCCAACAGTTTTTGTTCCATCTGTGCAGGAGACCTAGAGGGACTGGGTTTCTTAAGTTTTCTACAGCAGAGGCGGCGGATGCAGCAGTTTCTGCTGCTAATGCTGCTCCTGGATTAGGAATCTTTATAAAAAGCAGGACACTTAGTGTTAAGAAAGCGCTGGACAAGGAGTCCGCTCACAAAAAGGAACTGGAGAAGGGAAATAATGAAGTCGAGGATCGGCGCAATCTGTACTTGTCCAAGGCAAGTTTTACTCTTTACCTATTGTACCTGCACTCCATTATCTCTTCCATTATTTTCTGTTCCTGAAAGTTTGGTAGTGAAAGCAGGAAGGTGAAATACTCCCTGGAACTCCAGCTGCACAAGGTGTATCGGATGTTGATATGAACAAACGTGATTGGTAAGAGTTGGTCTTTAGCTCTTTGCTTATGTGTGCATTAGGTCATGCATGGTAGCCAGCGTGCTGATTATGCTCTGTTGATTAAAAAAAATCTATTTTCATGGTAACTGAGAACAAAGGACAGTGATTTGAGGAATATTGTGAGGTTTCATTCTTAGTCCCTTCCCCCTGGAGACAATGCTTTCTTCGCTGTGATTTGTACAATTTTCACATCTGTAGATGGCTCCTTCATGTTTGCAAGGCAACACATTTCCTGCAAGCATCAGAACCTCATTTCATGTTGTTATCTGCCTTCTGTTAATGATGAATCTTCCCAACCATAGCTGCTGGCACTATCTCAGTTGTGTACTCTATCAGATCCCCTCCGATGCTATGTAACTATAGCTCCTGGCATAATTTGGATTTATAAATTTAGCAATGGTGTCATGATGTCTTGTTTATTCATCTATTTTTATATCTACTCCCTCGATTTATTTTAGTTTCTATTTTTGGGGCTATCTTCTCAGATCTTCTTGTGAATTGTCACATCTTATTACACCCTCAATCATATGTAAGAAATTTGTGAACAAATAGAAATGATCGTGATTTCATTGTGCAGGTTAGCTAAAAGGAAAGCGCAAATGCTGGTATCTCCAAAATTTCACGTCTCCCGAACAAGGCTTATCATTTACAATTTGCCTAAGACTATGACCATTAATGATGTAAAGAAGCTTTGCCGAGAAGCAGTGATTTCTCGTGCTACCAAGCAAAATCCTGTCATCCGGAAGGTTTAATTGGTGTTTACTGTCCAAGTTTCTCCTCATTATTTTTAGGTATCTTTTCGAAGCTTATGCATTTACGTTTGCCTTGAGCAGGTAAACATCCTGAACAATGAAAAGAAAGCTCAGGCTGCTGGACAGAAGCATTCCCGCGGTGTAGCCTTTGTTGACTTTCAAGAACATGAGCATGCCCTTGTAGCTCTAAGGGTTCTAAACAACAATCCCGGTACTCTTTCATACACCCAACACTTTTAAATTTTTAATAGATTGACTGGAGTCATGTTGTGCCATTGCGCTGCATGTTCTTTCTGCTCTGTGATGTAGCATGTTTATCTCGAAAAGCTATTTGCAGTCAGTTTATTTTACTTATGTATTTCTTTATTTTTAGATTGTACCCACTGTAATATTCGGTGCACAACATATTTGGACTGGGTTGCATGTAAATAACTTTAAAAAAATGATGTGCATAATTGTACCTTTACCTTATCATACTGGTGACGTATGTCAGTGCTGCATGTCTGCATATCTCTACCCTTTAACAATCATGAGATGTTGTTCTCGCTGCATTTTCTTACTGCTGATTGATGTAGTTCTTTCTACATAATGACATGGTTATTGTTTTTTGCTGACTGTTTCAACTTTTTATGCGACAATGCTTGGTTTAGTCATGAGAATAAGAACATCAAAGACAAACTGTGTATCTCTGATATTCATTTCTAACGAACATGCTGACTGTTGGCTTCTCCATTTTTGTTGCTAGCCTCTATCCTGTTGGGTGTTTGACGATGAAAGCCATATGGTTTGGTCTGTGTTATCATTTCTCATTCTTCACGTCTTTGCAGGAACTTTTGGTGCAGAGCGCCGTCCAATCGTGGAGTTTGCACTTGAGGATGTTGAAAAAATGAGGCTCCAGAAGATCCGAAACGAGCGCAATGCGAGGGCGAAAGAGGCTGCACAAGATCAGCGGACGGCTCTGGGAGATCAGTCTGCAACTGATGGCCCTCGTCCAAATAACAAAAGGCCTTTCGGAAAAGGGAGGAAGCAGGAATCGCGTGATATACCATCTAAATCATCCGATTCTGGCAAAGGGCCCTCAGATGATGTGTTAGTTCCTGGAGAAGATGGTAACACTGTGGAAAGTACACCAGCAGACAAGAGGCCGCAGCCTCAAAGGCCTGCGAAACGAGCACGACAGTCAAAGAAGTCCACCGTCGCAGATGATGTGCCGGTTCCTGGAGACCGTAACACTGTGGAAAGTACACCAGGAGACAAAAGGCAACAGCCTCAAAGGCCTATGAAACGAGCACAACGGTTAAATAAGGGCGCCGTTGCCCCAGATGGAAATCAAACAGATGCAGCCCCGAAAGCTGCGGCGAGCGTAAGTTCTACTGAATTATTTCCCGGTACTACATACATTCCCTATTTTGATGCAGTGAAGTAACTTGGTGCTATCTCTATTTCATTTTGATCGAGCAGAGGCCTTCCGCAGCGCATACGCAGGCAGACGCTCGGAGGAAAAGAAGGAACGTAAATGATGGCCAGTCGGAGCAGAAGAGAGGAGGGAAGGCTACGAAGAGGGCGAGGAAAGAGCCGGGCAGCGTGCAGGGGGGCGTGGATAAGTCGCTGGCGGAGCAGTACCGCTCCAAGTTCTTGCAACACGGCGTCAACAAAACCAAGGATAGTTAGGTGGGATCGATCGCCATGGAGAAAAAACCTTCCGCAAACCTTTCAGCCCCTTGGGGTACGATTTTGCTTGTAGTGACATGTGTTGTTTTGCCTCTCCCTGTACGACAGTTACAAACCTTTATCAATCTTTTCGCCACCCAAGTTTCTGACTTTATAATCTTATACGAGTTGGCTGTCCACTACCATGCCCACTTTCGACGGAAATGTGTGCTTGCTTATAAATCAACACATGAATGGATGATCTGGTACCCATATTCTACCGACTGATGGCGTTTGTGTCGTGTGATAGCGTGTTGGAGCTACGACATGGTTTTTCCTGGACCTTCTTTTCGCGTTGAAGTGTTGCCATCAGCTGCTGCAAGTTTCTGTGGGTTTGGACTTGGATGTTCCAGTAAAAAAAGTTGTTGCCTGGCCTTTTGTCTAGCCTTTTAATGGTTTTCTTGTCTTTATACGAAAAAGACCATGGTTTTCTTACGTAGGAGTTTCCATTCGTGAGGTCTCCAGAGTGACAGTGTTACTTCTGCGTGCAAGTTGAGGAAGCCGTGGATATGGAAATGGAAAAGGATAACAATGATTGCTAAAAAGACGAGGCGATTGTGCATCCAGATAGTTGTTCTACACCTGATTTGTTTTCAGAATTTTTTGAAACCCATAAATATGATTTTCCATTTTTTTAATTGCAGGGAGCATTGGAGCTCGGAGCCAAAAATCTCCACTCAGAAAATTGCCAATACCATACCTCCTCGCTATCCTTGCTACGTACTCCCTCCGTTCCTAAGTATAAGACGTTTTACCTTTTCTGTATATACATACACATTAAAATATGTGTATGTACACTTATTTGGATTTGCACATATCCAACATGTGAGTTAGATAGAACATCTTATATTGTGGAACGGAGGGAGTAGAACTTAGTGTTGTGACGCAAACCCTTACTCTGTCTAAAGTGATTATTTGGGGTACTCTTCTAGCACTTAATTAGAGAGGAGGGATTTTCGTCTCGACATAATTTCTCGGACGTCACGAATTCAGTCTTGGCGTACGTACATGACGCTCCGGAGCCTTTCGTGGAACCCGTCTGGTACACCGCTCCAACGTATAGGTACGTGGGATAGTGACGTTACTTACGGCCGAAGTCTACACACAATACGCGTATAGTTGAAACTTGACTTCCACGGTCGCCGGAGAGAAAAATAAACACAAAAAGTCAACAGAACACCCAAGATGTCTTCTCATCTCCTTACTTTTTTTTTACCACCCCGAACTGCAAAACGGATCCAAAATTCGAGCACCTGCAAAGTTACTGGTTCGTAGCTGTTTATATTTGGGTGACAGACGCGTGCACTGTTTATATTTGGGCGACGATGAAAGCCGCAGCAAAGGAGGTTAGAGATCATATGCTGATCATTCAACAATCAACACACGGCACTACTTGCACTGGTTCACATTTCACAGACATTCTTAATCGCAAAGCTTCTCTGCTACGCATGCAAACAAACTAACAAAATTTTCTCTATGTAAAGAGTTGTTCTACGGAAAGTGCTAATGGAGCCCGAGTTGCATGTAGATTTTTTTTAAAATTCAAAATTCTGCATTTTTGAGTTTGGAAAAATTCAAAAAATCCTACACGTAGATAATGTCGAGATTGATCAGCGTGCAATTTTCAATTCAAAATTCATATTTTATTCTAGGCTACATAAAAAATAAATCTGGCAAAAATTTCTAGTTTTTAAACTGTGTACTGTTCACCACCAGATCCACCCATGCCCATTTGTCATTTTTTTCTCAGGCTAAACTATAAAGAATTTCGAATTAAAAATTTGCACACTTGTAAATCATAGCACTATCTACATCTGGAATTTTTCCTGGTTGTTCTAAAATTTAAAATTGCAAATTTTGAAATTGTAAAAAACGAGCTACATGTAGCTCGGGTTTCAAAACGCCTCTCTGGTTGTCCTACCACGAGTTAATGGCACCAGCGGCCACACAACTCGTCGTCGATGTGCACTTAAGTCACACTTCTCCAGAACGTGATTATTTGGTCACACAACTCGACAAGTGCGTGCACGCAGGTCACTGACCCCACTTGTCAGTCCGTTTTGGACGGTAAATTTTCAGAAAACCCCCTGAAATAATATTAATTTTACAAAATGGTCCTTCTAATTTTACAAAATGGTCCTCCAGGGGAACCATTTTGTAAAATTAATATTACTCCAGGGGGTTTTCTGAAAATTTACCGTCCAAAACGGACTGACAAGTGGGGTCAGTGACCTGCGTGCACGCACTTGTCGAGTTGTATGACCAAATAATCACGTTCTGGAGAAGTGTGACTTAAGTGCACATTGGCGTCGAGTTGTGTGACCGCGGATGCCATTAACTCTCCTACCACTACCATGACCCATTTCAATGCATATGTGCAGCCATGACCTGTTTTTCCAGTACATCCTTCGCGTCAAAGTGTTGCCATCTGCAGCCGCATGTTTCTTCTGGGTTTGGAGTTCTGTTTATCTTCCTTTTCTGCAGAAAATTTCCATATTTCTCGTACGTACGAGGTTTCATTCGTGAGTTCTCCCAAGACACAGTGTTTCTTCTGCGTGCAAGTTAGAGTAAGCAATTGACATGGAAATAACAGCAATAATTGCCGAGAGTGCGAGGTGATTGTACTACAACAAGATAGTGTTCATTCGAAAGGGCGGGGCTCTCCACCAGCCGCTCTCTTCCTCTCTCTCTCCTAGCTACAGTAGTTGGGAGAGCTCTCGACTTTTCTGGGCCGAGCCGAGGCTCTCTCCGGCGGCGCTGCCGTCGGTGAGCAGCTGAGGCGAGGCGCTGGCCGCTGTAGTATATATACTAGGAGTTCTTGTTGGTTTGGCTTTATGCCGGTAGTGGGTCTTGTGCCCGGATGTGGAGCTGTGGATCGTGGCGACCAGATCCTGGTTCTAGGGTTCGTCCTCTGTGCGCGGAAGCTCCTCTGGTCGGAGCTCCGGTCGGCGGCGGCGGCGGCCACCACATCCTCAAATAAGATGGTCGGGCTCTGCTTCCTCTACCTCGCAGCCTTTGCGTTTCCCCATCCCCCTCCGGCCGGCCGTGGAGGCGAGGGGAAGGAGATGGTTGAAGCGCTGATGCGGGGTCCTGGAGGCGCCGGGAGTCTTTCTGCCCTGGCGGTGCGCGACGCCGGGTGGAGGTCGGCTTCGTTTTCTTCATCAGCTCCTCCTCTTCCGACCGGCCGTGGAGGCGAGGGGAACGGGGGGAGGATGATGCGGCGAGCTACCAACTCCCTCTTCAATCAGCGCGGCTACCGGCGACGTCGAGATCTTCGTATGCTCGCCAATCTCCTGGCCGGCCATGGCGGCGAGGGGGAGAAAGGTTGGGCGGACGTGGAGCTTTGGCTGCATCGGTGGCCCTATCTACATCATCGAGCGCTTCACCAAGCGGCCGGCATCGGCGTCGCCGCGACATCTGGCCGGCAGGGCGGCCCAGCCTCTTCTGTGCTGCAACCCGGAGCTTACCACATGGTTGACATGGATGTCACCATGATCTTTGGCCAAGAAGGCCACCAGAATCGCTGCTTCGACGGCGAGTCAACAACCTCCATGACGGAGGCACTGGATGGTGATTTCGGCCGGCGTCACACTCCTCCCAATCAGCAAGTGGTTCGTCCCCGCTGGTCGGTAGCAGGAGGCCGGTTGCGGGATCCCGACGGCGACGAGGACGGTGGAGAAGACCCTGGGTTTGATCGCTTTTCAGAAATTTTTGCAGGGTCTTTTTTGCTAGATGCAAGGACTGCTTTAGAGGTTTTCATTTTACAAGGTCCTTTGTGTAATCTGTACCCACCGCTTGGAAATTAATGCAGCACTGGGGTCTTCCAGACCCCGCCACTTGTACAAAAAAAAAAAAAAAAAAAAAAAAGATAGTGTTCATTCATTATCTGAATCTACCCTTCTTTGGGGCGTCGATGCACCCAACACTGATGATTGTCTAGCCTAGCTCTGCGCTAAAATTCAAGTGTGGTGACGGGAGCACTAGACTCTGTTCAAATTTTTGCGCTTAGTTTTTTGTTTTTTGGGACGGATCTTCGACGGACCCGTCTCATGCAACGTCGACGGTCCACCAGACGTACGTGGACTAGTGACGCGCGCTCTGTCCAGCCAGTCTACGCAACTAGTACTCCCTCGTGGATTTCACCGCATTCTTAATCGCGAAGCTTCTATATATTCTGCGCGTAGAGATAAACAAACAAACTTAGTTGTACCGTGTAGAGCTAGACCTCGGCAGCGGCCGTTTTCAGCTGCTTGCAATTAAATCCAGAGAAGATTTCCCGGGACGGGACGGAGACGAATTAGCAGGCCGACACAGGTGACGCACCGAGTCTGACGCGGTTGAGTGCACGGAGTCTGCATGCGGCGAGGTTCGAGGCCGGACTATACGGCGAACAGCCACAGGGCGCCATGGTGTGGTCGGCACGAGTCGATCGGTCGGGGATAGTCCAGGTCAAACCCAACTGTTGACGAGACGCGGCGGCGCCATTGTCGTGGTGGCCGTGCGGGCCAGATCTGGGCCCGGGAGGGCCCGATCTGGGCCTAGCGGGCCCGAGTCGACGTCGCGCTCGTTTTGAAGGTCGTCGACGAGGCGTGGTTGTCTTCCGACGTTGGCGAGCTCCGGGCCAGCCGTGGTGCTGAAGTGCAGGTCGGGGGTGTGCGGGTGCTGCTTGGGCCGTCGTGCTCCTGGCAGGAAGAAGCTGTGGTGGCGTTGGAGTGCTGCTCGGGTCCTTGTGCTTCTTCTTGGTCTCTGTTGCAGCGTAGTGTTGGGTCTAGTGATGCTGATGTGCGGGAGGCTCCCAATGTCTTCTCCTCCCGACAGCAAGAAAGCCGGGGCGGCGACCCCGGACTGATGGCCGACATGGCATGGTCTTCGCTGCGTGAGGTGTTGCGACCCCCACGACATGTAGATGGAATCGGTGGTCGACCACAGAGCCACGCCCTTGCCTTGCTGCTCCCTAGCCTAAGCCCTAGGGCTTGGCGGTCGAGATCAAGCTCCAGGTGAAAACCTTGCACGCCGTCGGCACCCTATGGTGTCGTTCTCCTTCTTGATTGTGTCGTTCGGGAGTTGTGATCCTCTACCGACGCGAGTGCACTAAGTCTCTCCGGGTGAAAACCCAAACTCCTCTGGAGTGGGCGGCGACGGCGACGATCTCGTCGTTACCTTCTTGGAGGCGCCGCTTGGGAGGTCTTGTCCCTCGTCGGGCGTCGGGTTCGTGAAGGTCGTGTGGGTTGGCTCTGTGGTGGTTGTGCGTCGAGACGGCGGCCTCGGAAGAAGTTTTGTGGCTTTGTTTAGTGGCTTTCTTCTCTTAATTTTCTTTTTCATTACTCCTTTGCCCAAGGGTAGATTGTACATATTCTACCTACTATTAATCGACGAAAAGTTGCTGGATCTTAAAAAAAAAAAAGTCGGCCACGTCTTAAATCCAATCCGCGGCACTGGGATCGGTCGACAGACGAGACGAAACCCTTCCTGCGGGTCCTGCCGATCACGCACACGAGCACGGCAGGCGCGTACGTGAGCTAGCCTAGCAGCAGTCGACCTGTCGGCACTAGCGTTTCGAGCTACCGGTCTCGATCGTACTACAGTGTCCGATCGAAAAAATATAGAAAATTGAAAATTTGTCAAAAAATTTCGAAAAAAAATCATGCACGTACGTGAGCATGTCACGCACCATCGTGTCAAATTTGGCGACGAAACGACATCGCGGCCGCCCTGTGCAAAAATGACAAATCACAGATCTGAAAATTCAAAATTTTGGATGCTATTTGCTGTCAGAATTTTGTCATTTTTGCACAGGACGGCCGCGATGTCGTTTCGTCGCCAAATTTGACACGATGGTGCGTGACATGCTCAGGTACATGCATGATTTTTTTGAATTTTTTTTGACAAGTTTTCAATTTTCTATATTTTTTCGAAAATACCGGGAACACATGCTCCGGGTGCACGGTCGGTGCCATATATGGCAAGTCTCAACTCTCAACTTGCAAACGCATTTTGAACAACAAGAGTACAATCTCTATGACAATTTTAATTTTATGGGATCGGAGGAAGTATCAGATAAGGATCCACTTTAATTGTGGTTTCTCCAGATTCTACGCCCTTGCTAAACATTTCCTAGTTATAACATCTCTAGCAGCAAATGCCGAATAAACGCCACGAAATGGAAATTTTCGGTCCGGCATTTTTACATTACGAACAGGCATATCTACACGAACCGTCCCAAAAAGTTTTCTGGAGACATCAGAAATGCCTCCCTCTTGCACTATATGAACGGTATCGGGAGGCAATATATGCCGCCGCGATTTTGTTTGCTCTGCCGCTAGAGTTAGATAATTCCGAGGAGCAATTAGCCGCTAGTCTTAGCCAACTTTGTTCACTTCTCACATAGATCGATGGCGGGTTTGTCCATGCGCAGCAGCGGCTGGCGCGGCGGAGGCGATGAGGAGGAGAGCCGCCTCCGCCGCTTGGCCGATGCGGGCAAGCACGGCCGCCTTCAAGTGCTCGGGTGGGCCAATCTGCTCCCTCTAGGTGGCCATTCCCATGAGAAGGCCGCGCCGCGCCCTTGGACGACACAGAGGCGTGTAGCTCACGCGCGGTGGTGCCGCAAGAGGTGGTGTAACGAAGTGGTGATTTCCATGGGCAGCGGGTGAACCGCGACAGTTGGTTTCAGTGTGCTTAAAAAGTGTATCTTGCCACACTTCCATCGGTTCTCTATTTTAGTTCTATCCATCTATGTTCTATCTCTATTTTGATCTATGTATGTAAAAAGGCTTCATAACTTGTCTAGTTGAATGAAATCTCACGAACTCTCTTATTTAAATTTCTAGTAGGATTTTAGCGGATTTGTTCTGCTCAAATACGCGCCATACTGTAAATGGAATATTTAATTATTTGTTACACTTTTCTCAAATTCTTTATTATTTTCCACATTGACCACGACATGGTGTGACAAATAATAAAAGTGAAAACTAATGTGTGGCAAATTGTAAAATCCTCCACCGTAAACCTGTTTTCGGTCAAACCCGTAGCTGGTTATAAGGTTTGCATTTTTCTGGGATCCACTAAACATGCTCCTATGACACTTAATTATGGACTGGATAACCATTAAATAATTTATGAGCTACTCTCTCCGTATCAAAATATAAGATGTTTGTGCATGTTCGGGTCCAAATGCACTTAAACATGGATTCATGTGAATTTTGCACTAAAACATGTCTAGGTGCATTTGGGTCCAAACATGTATATCTTGTATTTTGATACGAAGGGAGTAGATGCGATCCTACCAAGATCCTACTATCATTACTCAAATTATACTGTTAACACAAGTTAACAGGAGATTTTTTTTAGCAAGCAGGTCAAAAACGTACCTCTTCGTACGCATCTACATAACATGCGACGAGGGTTCCTGCCTCCTGCCGGCGGCGGCCGCCGATCCATCTCGCCTCTGTGGCCTTAGGGCCATAGTGGCACAATGGATCCCAGTCCTTATCAGCGGGAGGGCTCCGTTCTCACATTTTTTTTGTGTTTGGTTAGGTTTTATGTCCTATTTAGGGAGATGAAGCGGCGGCTACCCCCTGAAGATGTAATAAGGTTCTCCCCGCCTAGCCCCGTTTCGGCGATACTTCTAGCATCGTCGGAAGGCATGTGGAGGTGTGTCTCCGTCGGATCTCGCGGGATTCGGTCGGTGTTTGTCTTTGGTGGATCCGTTTGGATCCGGTCTTCGTTCGTGTGTCTACAGTTTGGATCCTTTCGATCTACGCTTCTCTTCATCGGCGACGGTTGCTGTTCTGGTGCGCTGGTCCCATGGGGCCTTAGCACGACGACTTCCTGACTGTCTACTACAACAAGTTTTGCCCAACTCTGGTGAAGGAGGGACGATGACAGCAGCGCGCCTTCGGCTCGCTCTAGTACTTGTAGTCGTCGCTAGTTGGTCTACTTACAAAGAACACCTGAAGTAAGAAAAATTACATCCAGCTCCGTAGACCAACTAGCGACGGAATGGGCACACGAGAATTAGTAGTCGTCCCCAAGATGGGAACTGTGGATTCGTGATGGCACAAACAAAATCACCAAACCTTTGGGGGAAAAAAGACTAGGGTTAAGTGCATTTTTGGTCCCTCAAGTGTTGCAAAAGTCTAAGTTTGGTCCCTTAACTCTATTTTGGTCTAAATCTGGTCCTCAAACAATTAATTTATGAGAGTGATCACATAGCCCATAGGTGAGATAGAATTTCAATGCGAGAGTGATTGAGATTGTACCGTTGAACACACAAGTTAATTGCATAATAGATCCCCACGTTGGATGAGCCTGGTGTTTGAGTACCACGATTAGACCAAAATAGAGTTAAGGGACTAAAGTTGGATTTTTGCAACATTTGAGGGACAAAAGTGCACTTAACCCAAAAGACTATTGCAAAACCCGACGTAACCAGTTTTCAGTTTTGGCGGCACGACGGGCAAGAGACGAGTCGGGGCTCAGGACAGCGTGGTAAACGGTGTCCAGCCTCATTTCCGCGAACACGCCAGCTATGCCTTCTGCACCAGCCGCCGAACGAGTCAAACCAAACCGACAGGCGCGTCCGGACCCCACCCGCAGCGACACGACGGTCCCTCCTTATTAATCCCGCGCTGTCACACCCAGAGCCGAAAACCAGATCAACCTCCTCGGCTCGCCTCGTCGTCAACCTCGCCGCCTCCGCCAGCCGCGTCGTCATAAAAGCCCCGCCAAAAGAATTCCCCCACCCAGAACCGCCAGCGCCACCGCTGCCACCTCGCCGTATCCAATCCAAAGCCGGAACCGAGGGAGAAACAGAGCGAGCGGGAAGACAGCACACCCACCAGACTCAGGCATGGAGCTGTTCGCGCACGCCAAGGCGGTGCGGCTCAAGAGCCGGCACGACAAGTACCTGTACGCGGACGAGGACGAGCTGCGCATCACGCAGGACCGCAACGGCTCCTCCCCGAACGTGCGCTGGACGGTCGAGCCCGTCCCGCACGCCCCCGGCGCCGTCCGCCTCCGCAGCTGCTACGGCCGCTACCTCGCCGCCTCCACCGAGCACTTCCTGCTCGGGATGACGGGCCGCAAGGTGCTGCAGGCGGCGCCGGCGCCGGGGGGCAGGCCCGACGCGTCCGTCGAGTGGGAGCCCGTCCGGGACGGCTTCCAGGCCCGCCTCAGGTCCCGCGTCGGCAGCGGCCGCGGTGGCGGGGAGGGGAACAGCAGGTATTTGAGGGCGAACGGCGGGGTGCCGCCGTGGCGGAACTCGGTCACGCACGACGTGCCGAACCGCAGCGCCCGCAGGAGTGGGTGCTCTGGGACGTCGAGATCGTGCAGGTGCTCACGCCCGGCCCGACCACGCCCGCTGGCCTCGACCGCGCCGAGACCGCGCCCGCGGCGGTGCTGGCGCCGGAGTCCCCGCCAGCGCCGAAGCTCAGGCCCGCGCCCACGCCGCACCAGGCGCACCACCGGCCCCCCACGTCCCGCCCGACACCGCCGCCGCATCCAGAGTACGCGCCTCCGCCGCTGCCGACGGCGAGGTCGGAGCCCAAGCTGTCAAAACTCGAGGTCTGTCTCTGGGTCAATTCATCTCTGGCCACTACTACTTTTCCTTGCGTCTGATTGTGTATTATTTTGACCCCGCGGAATTAGGCCAAGTCTCCATTTCGTCTTGGCAACGCCATCGACTTTGCTCAATGCTCGTTCTCTGCTCGTCGAATTGCGCAGTGCTTGTTCCCAGATTAGGCGAATCCGAACTGCATTTAGGAATCCTTTCGGTGCAGTTTACAGGTTTTAAAATGCTTCGAGGCAATATGGTATTTCCCCCCCAAATGCGCAGCGACTGTTTCCCATGTGGCCTCACAATGCTGCCATCGGTTTGGTCACATGATTCAGCACTCCAGCTACAAGTGTTTCTTTGGCTTTGGATATTCCCATAAAGTAGATAGCCTTTCTGCATTTGTTTGTGATAGGTTGGTGCTGGCCTTTGTCTTTGTTGTTGGGTGTACGCAATTCTGTTTGTCTCATGTAGTCATGTGTGACGTTCTTCAGTTCTTCCAAACTGTTGCTGCTATTGCAAGCAAATCTTCATTGTGACGCTTGTTGACGCATTCATCCAAACTGTTTTCGGATAGTACGGTTGCAAATATGCCAAGGATCTTCATCATCAAATCTTTTGTCATTGCTCTGTGTTTGTTTTCTTGGTGTCTTTTTTCAGTTCTGTATAATTGGCCAAGACTATATAGTATGAAATTTCCAGAGTTCTACATTTTGTTTTGAAGAACTTGCACATTGCATCAGTTCTTACCTTTGGTATTTTGTCATTACTACATTTACGGTGTGTGAGAAAAAGATTAACATTGGACTTTCTTATATTTTCAGTCTTCCGATTCTTTCGCCGCCCCGTTGCACAAGGTGGTGGGCCGAGCAATTCATTACCACGTTGCTGATGATAATGGCGACGTAGATGATGACACCGAGAGACACTCATTCACATTCAATGGCTCCAACTTGGAGGAGCTTACCTCCAAGTTACAAGAGGAGACAGGCATCGATGATCTAGTCATCTGCACACGCAGCCCTATCAACGGGAAGCTAACTCCTCTCCTTCTGCGTCTGCCACCAAACAATGCAGCAATGCATATTGTGCTCGTCCGTGAGTCCTCAGAAGGTGTGTTTTCACCCCTTATTGTTTGCACCATTTGCATTCCTTGATTACGCAAATTGCAAGTAACTATTGGTATGCCCTGAACTTGTCCCGTGTAGTCTTGCTTACTGTTGGGAATTTGGCATGGCTGTTATGGTTTCTTGCAGAGTCTACTTGAGTGTCAGATAATGCAGCATAACACGTTTTGGTTTTTAGAGGCAATCTAGAGCAAACCACTCTAGGATACTTCAACTCGTTGAATTCTTTGTGACTTCCCTTTTAAGGAAATTATATCTTATCGAGTTTATCATTTCAACAATCTAACTTCTACAGTAAATGATATCTGTAAAGTGTATGCATGGTCTTCCAAAATCCTTTTCAATGAGAAGCATGGCTATGATGTCAGCCACTATCTTAGGTTTTTATCAAGCTGCGCACAAAAGAGTGTGTATCCTTAACAAATTAGCATGCCAAGTCGTCTTATTTATGCTAGACTATGGTACCTTGATAGTGCAGTTATATGGAAGGTTCCTTTGCGTGTTATATCGTATTCATTTCCTTCTTTTGAATTGGACCGATTTAGTTTGTGCACTGAAGGCAGTCTAGTTTAGGATGTACTGCTAGGAGCGAGAAGACTTCAGCTGTTGATAGAGTTTCACTACACACCCATTACAGCTCAGCCTAGTTGGTTGTGATTAGATTCAGTTTCTGGGGAAAACCTCCTTTCTGGGGAAAATATCTAATATTTTGGGTGGCATAAATAGCCTGCATTGTTTCAGCACTGTACTACAATACGACATAGTTCATGATAGATTTTGTTCGGAAGCATCTGTCCATTTAGCAGATCAGCACTTACCCTCCTTTCGATCCACTATACGATTACTGAAGATGCCAATATGGTATCATTCTGTTAGGGTCGAACAGAACGCAACCTCTAAGCACAATGTACTGACTATTGTCATGAATTTGGCATGAACCTTTCTGTTGTAAAATGGACAAAATTCATGTGTTCGCTAACCGTTAATGGTTATTCTTTTGTGTCTAGCATGGTAATATATGAGCAGTTACTTAATTTGTTGGTTTTAGGTTTTAATCAAACAACCCCATGAATACAGGGACAGAGTGATACAGTTCTCTTATCGTGTCTTTGGTACAGAGTTAGTATAGACAATTACTTGTTTGTTTTTCTGAAACTACACTGTGATCTGGATCTTTTATCTTCATCTAACGATCTTCTCCATTTGAATTTCAGTGGCGAAAACATTTCCTTGGCCATACGGTTCATAGTCTTTGGAGGGAAGCCGGCGACTTTCAGTTGAGTGATTTAGCGGTGGATTGTACATGTGGTCAATACTTTGTTCATTGGAACTATACCGGTTATCCTGGGTATAAGAAGCAGCTAGAGCCTAGAGTAGTGCTTCCAGCCAGGACCCCCTTCTCTCTGTGTATAAGGTGTTAGATTAAATCTGAATCGGCGGTGATCGTGTGAAAAACTGGAGGGATGTTTAGTACTTTATTTATGGACTAGTTAGGGGTTGGTACTTTAAATATTATATTCTTGATTTATTTAATCATTGGCGATATTGCCCTCCCTGATTATTCTGGCTCGGAAGACCCGTCGACTCGTTCCTCAGCTGCATTCCGTCTGCATGTATATCCTGTACTAGTAGAATAGATGTCTGACTTGGCCTGTTCTCTGAACGATTTTTTTTGACTTTTAGGCTAGGATGACATGGTTCTAAGCGATTGAATTCTTTTCTCCAACAACGATTTCCCATACAACAAATTAAGCCCAAATTAAACAATCTTAATTAAGCTTTCACAACCAAAGAAGAGTAAACCCATAAGGCGACAATTACAAAGTAGACATTGATGAACAGCCAGCGGCCATGCAATATCGTTATACTCACTTCATTTATGAAACTATCCTTGGTTTGACGGACACGGTGTTTCGGTTTCGGATTGTAGGTCTAGATGCACCACTTATGTAAAATATTTTTAAATGTAAAAAATTCTAAACAATAGTTTTTGATATACATCGGCATATTGTATGTTGGCAGAAAAAAAGTTCGTTAAAAATGACATTTTTTGTGGCTGGGTAAAAAAGATAAATTAATGTTTCGTGAAAATGTATATTGCATCATCGTAATTTGTCTTTTTTACACAGGCCACGAAAAATGTCATTTTTACGAGACTTTTTGTATGAACATAAATTATGCGAGGTATGTCTAAAATAATTGTCTAGAATTTTGACATTTTAAATAACATTTTTATGTAGCGGGTGCATCTACACATATTTTTTTATGTGGCGCAAGGTGGTGGTTGGCGAGTCAGGGATGGCGAGGTTTTCCTTGCGGGGCTCCTGTGTTAGGGATCGTCTGGGGTTGTGGTTAGGGTGTGTTCGGGAGAAATCCTTGTCGGCTCGTTCGACACCGACGCGGTGCCGCCCTTGCGCGACATCATACCTTCTTGAAGGGCGTCGTGACTACCCATCCACTCCCCTCGAGTGCCGGGGGAAACCCTAGGACCAGGGCGCTGGTCCGGGCAGTACGGATTACTCTCCTTCTTGAAGGTGTTGCTTGGGACTCGATGATTCGCTACTAGGAGTGTGGTGGTACTTCCTGGAGAGGGCGCAGCGGTTACGGGCCTCCGTCGTTTAGTCAATCCGCCTATGTATCCGTTGATTTTTTCTTTTCTTGTTTTCTCTTTGGGTGTATGTTTGCTGCTGCCCCAGCACTTCAAAATTGTCGGTTGTATCGGGTGGTTGCTATATTTATATAGCGGGGCTACGGCCTATTTCATGTGTGTGTAGAGTTTTATATTAGATCACAGAATTTTATGAAAATCCACCTTTCATTTCTCACTAGAACGACATGTAACTCACGTCCAATCATTCTAACGGAAAGTTGTGCGAGAAACTAAATTAAACAATAAGCCGGAACAAATGCCGGTAAGGTACAGGTACAGAAACATTACAGGTTATGCCGAAACATGAATGAAAGAATGAAAGAGTTGGATACTATGAGAGCTATCCTCTTGGGGGCCACGACTTAGCAAGAATGTCCGCAGATCGCCAGTCTTGGATCTCTTCGCTGATCTTGTCTACAATGACGGAGTGTAGGCGTGCCTTGTTGTCGAAGGTGCGCCTGTTCCTTTCCTTCCAAAGATCCTTGCCATAGCAAAAGAACTTCTTGTCCAACAAGACGTTGTCTGCTTGAGATCTCTATGCATTATAAATACCTTAATCTTGGTGGAGGTACGTAACTCCTTTTGCGACCCTTTTGATCACCAGTTCCCACAACGAATCGCCTGTATCACCTCCATCTCAAAGAAAACATGCTGTGTGGATTGTGCCGCTTAGTCTTGCGACCCTGCGTTGGCTGCATTATACCAATATCCTGGGCGACAGCCTTTAAGGCCCACTTACATGGGCTAGGAGGGGCGGTGGGGTGTGTGTGTGGGGGGGGGGGGGGGCAGTTGCCCCCTCCCCCGACCTTGGTTTCTCAGGTGTTGAGACAGTCATGAAGGTTGCGAAAAAGAATAGGATGTCCAAGATCAACATCATGTATATGGATAAACGTCTTGTTTTCGAACGGAAGCAGGTCTTCGAAATCGCAAGTGAAATAACCACAAAGGAGAGAGTGAAGGACAGCGTGTTCGCAGCCTAGAATAAAACAGCCGCAGGCGGAAACACGCTGTCAAAGGCATTGAACTTTGGAGGATTATTTGCGGCTTGAAAAGTGCAAGTCAGAATACTGCCGCACATGAGAAATATCCCACCTCTGTGACGCAGAAACCGGGCAAGCCTCTCGACCTCTGATGTCGGAGGTGCTCTCCTTCGCCGAAAGAGCGGCAAACCACCGATCGCCTTCAACGCCGTTCGGCGCTCGCGCACGTCCACCGCCGCTTCATTGTCGATGTCGACATGGACTTCGTGCGCGCATTGGCGCTCCAGCTCTGCGTGGTAATCCTCCTCCTTTGGGGCAGCTTTGTTGCTCTCCTTTAAGCATGGGAATGGCAACTGCTGCCCATTCGTCATCGTGCGCAGGCATGCGCGTCATCCTGCCGCGGAGCGCAGGCCCATGTGCGTCCTGCCAGGATGGCAGAACCTCGCCGAGTACTTCGAGTGCTCCGCCACCTCGAGAGGGAATAGTCTCCCGAGGCGGTCCCCGAGTCGCGGAGACTTAGTCGTTTGCTTCAGCGTTGAAGCACCCGCGAGGGGCGAGGCCTCGCGGGGCTCGCCAGGCGCCGTGACCCAGTCCTTAGTCGTATTCCGCGCCTAGGTGTCTGGGGCCAGAAGGGCCGGCCCATGATACCCTGGTTTTCATTGGGCCGACAATCCTCCTGCTCGGTGTCCCCTTCTAAAGTTGGAGCTTGTTGCTTCAACGATGAACATGTGGACACACATGTCGTAAACCTATCATCCTCGTCACCCTCGATCAAGATATTTATATCCTTTCATGCTTTGCATCGTACCATAGACTCTGCCTGTTTATAATTGTGCTGCATTTTAAGTGCAGTCAAAGTCAAATATTACAAGAGCACAAAGTTGGACCAAAATATATATGAAAAAAAGTATCAACATCTGCAGAGCTTGATGATTCTAGTAATACTGATTTTATGTCATAGCGTTGACACTCTGTTCTATATAGTTATTCAAATTTTACGAAGTTCAACTAACCCAGAACACAGAGTAAATAAAACCGGATAGAGTATTTAGCTGACATTGCTTGTTGTCAGTGCTGTGTTTCTCACACGCGGGAGAATCTTTCCGCAGGAGTCTGGAACTTTCATCCTCAGTTTAGTTTGTGCTAGATCGAAATCTTTGAGAGTTTCAGGAGATTTTTGTTTGCGCGATTAAGGAAAATTATTCCGGATCGTTTGGCGCGAGTTTGCTTTTTGCGACCGATGACACGACGGGTAACTGGATCCGCGTGGTCCTAAAGCGCGCGTGCCGCCTTCTCATCCTGCTTCTCTTTATCTTTTCCTTTTTCTCAACCTCGTCAAAGCTCAAAAGGAAGCTGCTGCTGCTGCTGCAACTAATCGCCTTCTCACTTGGCAGGCACCGTTCGAAGACCAGAAGCTGCTGCTGCAACTTTGGAAGACCAGTCAATGCGGTGCACAGCCGTTTCACCACCGCTCCGGCAGCCGTGTCCCGGTCAAACTGTTTTTTTTTTGGCACGGAACGCCATAAATTGGCGTGGTTGTCCGGTGAGCCCGTCGCCAACGACCACCGCTCTAGCTCCCTAAATGTTTTTGACACGTGGCGAGAAAAGAGAGTCCAAGACCACGGCTTTCAGACGAAAAAAGAGGGTCCATGACCACAGCGATTAGTAGAGTACTCCCTCCGTTCCAAATTAGATGACTTCCATTTATCTACATGCGGATGTATCTAGATGTGTAACAAGTGTAGATACATCCGTATCTTGACAAATGGAAGTCATCTATTTTGGAACGGAGGGAGTAGTAGTCTAGTACGTGACACGTCTCCACTTTGCGTCGTTTGCGATGGCAGCCATCATCCTTTTTTTTTTGAGAATAGCCATCATCCATTCCTAATCACCCGCACAGGCACAACCTAAGAGCATCTCCAGCCGTCCCCAGAGCCCCAGAGCCTTTTTAGTGCCGACGCTAACGAAAATCTACCAGTCGCTCCCTAGAAGTCGATTTAACGCCGGTTAGCACCGTTTCGCGCCGGCGAACCCAGCCCAAACCCAGCGCGCTGGGTTCGGCTTGGGGAGCAAAAGGCGCCGCGGGCCAGACTTGTCGGCGAGGGAAGGCGATTTCCCTCCATAATTTGGCCCATTTCCTCCATTTCTCCCCCACATATATACCTCTCCCCGCCCGATCCCGCCATTTTTCCACAGATCTGGCCGCCATGGCTCCCGCCCGATTCACAGGACCCCGCGCCGTCGCCGTCGCCGTCCCCGCGTCCTCCGCCACCTCCATGATCGGCAAGAAGCCGCGGAAGCCGAGAGCGCCGAGGGAGAAGCCGGCGGGCATGAGCAACGCCCAGTGGATCGCCGAGAAAGCGCGCCTGGAGGCGGTGAACCTCCAGCGACGGACGAGGGAGAAGGCGCAGCGGCAGAGGGAGCTGGCCGCGCACCTGGCGGAGGCCGAGGACCAGGCCGTCGACGAGGAAGAAGAGGAAGAGGAGGTGGAGGCGCTGGATGAGCCGCCAACTCCGGGTGCGTCTGCGGCGCTACCGGCCAAGCGGAGGGGCGGCTTCTCTCCTCATCCTCAGTTCGCCGGCTGGAGCCAAACCGCCGTCGCCTCGCCACCGCCGTCGCCGTGCTACTACTCCCCTGGGTACGCCGATGTTGACCCCCATGGTGGTTTCAACCCCAACGTCACCTTCCCCCACCATCCGCCGATGATGTACGTCGGCGGCTCACCGGGCTACGCAACTTCGCCGTCGCTCCGCCGTTCCCTCCCTTCACCGCGCAGTCCCTGCTAGGCGGGATGCCCCAAGACAGCACCTTCATGGACGAGATCATTACCACCGGCTCGGCGGCGGCACATCCGGGCTTCCTCTCGCAGGGCGGTGTGGAGTTTTTCTCGCAGGGCGGCGGGGATTACAGCCAAGGTGTGTCTGGCGCCGGCGTCGACACGGAGGAGGCGGACGCGGAGGCGGAAGAAGGAGATGAGACGGCGCCAGCAGCTGCAGAGGGAGCAGAAGGCCCGGCCAAGGATGGCGACACGGGCGGCCGCCGTCCCAGGAAGGGGTCCAAGGCGGCGCCGAAGCCGCCCGTCGAGCCGCGCATCAAGTGGACGACGAGGGAGGATATCCTCCTCGCCGTGGCATGGAAGGTGGTCAGCTGCTACCCGATCATCGGCGCGAACCAGGCGCTGGACAACTACTGGAAGCGGGTGAAGACGGAGTACGACGAGCGCCGCATGATCGACGCCGACTACGCGTCGTGCGTCACGGAGCGTGGCCAGAAGGCCATGGCCAACCATTGGCAGAACATCCAGACCGCCTGCAACAAGTGGCACGGAATACAGGAGGAGGTCACACACAGGCCGAAGAGCGGCGCCAACCGCGAGATGGAGGTGAGAATTTCCGCCTTGATTCCTTTCTTTGCGCCGTCGTGTAGCTCATTGGTGCCGGTCCCGTCGCCATGTAGATCGTCCGGATGCTCGAGGCGTACAAGGAGGACGAGAAGACCGACTTCAAGTACCTCCACGTCTTCGTCGTCATCGAGGGGTGCGAGAAGTGGCTGGAAACGCGGCGTGGGCTCGGCAAGGGCAAGGAGTACGTCCCGGACGCGGCGGCTGCTAGTGCGTCTGATGGTCGTCCACCGATGGGCCACAAGAAAGACAAGGCGGCGAGGGACAACGCGCTGGCAGTGGCAAAGCTCCAGGTGTCCATCCAGACCTGCATCGCCGACGCCCAGACCCACGCCGACAAGAGGGAGGAGGTCGCCGCGAAGAGGTGGTCGGCGCTCATGGCCAACTCCAAGGTCAAGATCGAGCTCCTCAGGACCGGCACCGTGGCAAAGAAGAGAAATCACGACCTCGCCTTCCTCACGGGGGCCGATCCGGCCGCGATGGACTCCGAGGTGAGGACATGGTTCATGGCGCAGCGCCAGCTCATCCTCAGCGACATCAGCCCGGCTCCTGCCCCGACCCCGACGGACACGAGCTACGGCACCCCGACGGACACTACCTACGACACCCCAACGGACACGACCTACGGCAGTCCGACGAGCTCGGCCAGTCCAGCAGAGACGCCGCCCGCCCAGCCTGCGCCGACCACGCCCATCGACCTGGAGAACGCCGAGACTGTTGCGACGGCCATCGACCTGGAGGCCGCCGAGACTGCCACTCCGAGCTTGGCGCCAGCTCCGACCACCACGCCCATCGTCGACGTCGACTCTGACGCCGCGGCGTCGCCGGCCTCTATCTGATCTGTGCATCAGCAGAATGCCGAATGTGGCCGTGGATCGCCCGACTGTGGCTTGATCGAGACTATTTGATCGCCCAACTATGGCGTTATTTTGTAATATATTTGCCCAACTATAGCTGATGTGATCGCCGAACTCGGGCTATTTTTTGAAGACGGAAAGAAGAAAGTTCAAATTTATGGGACATGTGTTTTTCCTGGGCCGCCGAACGGCTGTTAAATTTGCCCTCCAGTTTTAGAGACGGCCGGCGCTAACGCTAAAAAGCGTTGAATCAAAACTGGGGACGAACCGCTGGAGATGCCCCTAATAATGAGGATCCCGGCCCGGCCTACTACGACCAGGCGCGTCGCCGTCGCTTTCACCAGGCTCGAAGTCGTCGCTAATCAACTCGGAATCAAAACCGTACTCGTGAACGGGTTCACGTCGGCATCAGCCGAGCATGAGCGCATTAACCACAGCGGCTTGCCGGCCGGCCAGCCCCACCCGATCAACCGTCAACGGCAGGTCGGCAGCTCCACACATCCGATCCCTCGCCGCCGCTGAAGCAAGACATCGTACACGTTCAGCTGCCTGTTCACAAAAGGAAAAGCCAGCGCTTTGTTCAAAGAAAAAGAAAAAGGTTTAGCTGATACTAGCTCCGGTGCAGGTCTGGCGCCACTTTGCGTCGCCGAGTTGACTCCTACTCATTGTGCTTTTCCTTTCCGTCACGTGGCAATTTTCTCATCAAGGGAGAATTCCGTCTCTAGCGACGATGCGCACAGTCACATTTTCACGTCAAGGTGAACTGGGTGGTCCATGTCGAGTAAATGACCGACACCTGTACTGTACGAAGACCAAATCTTCCACATGACCATATTGGGCCGACTCCTCGGATCTATACACGGCAGATCGACTCCCGGAGTGTCGTCACCACAGGTGTACAATCGTCGTTGTTAAGACAGACGTTACCAAAACATTCAAGACAAGCGTTTCTAATCGGCGCCACTATGTATCGGCACGCCAGGTATCATTGTAATCATGCATTGTTAACACCCTCTATAACGATCATCAATATAATTTAACCCTATATAATGCACATGCACGTCCTGTTTTCACCTAAACAAGTCACATTGACACACAAATATCCACAAGGTGACACACACATGCCATAGTAAACAGAGATGCAATACAAACCTCGTGTCCATCTCGTTCCCTCATCTCCATGACATTTTTCCTCACAATCCTCTGTCTATGATAGGACACCCTGTGGCTTCACACTCGAGTTTCCTCGACTGTCCTCCAATGCCATCTTTCGTGCCTCGCCGTGCCATGTCTCGCATTCTCGCAGTATCACCTCCGTCCCAAAATAAGAGTTTTAGAGTTATAAAAAAAAGGTGTATATATACATTTTTTTTTGAAATTTCCCACCACTATATATTAGGTCAGCAAGCCGCCTCATTAAAAACCTTCCAGTCCCCGTAGGTACCCTGTTAAGGAAAAGAGTGCGTCAGAAACTTGCTGCCTTATGCGTTCACAATAGTTACATCTTATTACATCACGCAAAAAATCCGGAGGATCTCCGTGCCAAGTAGCATGTTCGACCTCAACAAAACTAGCTAAAGTATCCGCTGCATTATTTGTCTCCCTAGGACAGTGGGTAAAAGATACCACCGTAAAACTACGACATAAGAAAGAGCATTCCTCGTATATAGCCGCCGCAGCCCCCAGGGAGTTTCCTCCATCCTTCATGATCTGAATCACCTCCATGCAATCTGATTCGACAATCATACGATTACAACCCACTTGGCCAGCAAGAAGAAGTCCATTCCGGAGTGCATGGGCTTCTGCCGTAGTTGCGTCCTCCACATGTTCGATCGACCATCTACCACATGTTACAAAGAAACCAGTATGGTCGCGAATAATCGCTCCCGTGCCGCCAATTCCGGAGTCGATATCAAACGCAGCGTCCACATTCAACTTCACAAAATCCACAGGCGGCTTCACCCATCCATGCCGAACCATGGGAATCATTCTATTCATTTTAATACGCGAGTAATTCAGAGCAAGGGCTGATATGGATTGGGCTGACCTTCTCGGTTCCTGAACTGATTCACCATGAGTAGCTTTACGCCTCTCCCACCAAACATACCAGACCCCAACAGCAACAAGGTCACAGTATCGCACACCATCTAGGAAAGGTGCCGCATTAGTATTAATCAGAAGTTGGATCAGTGGGGGTACCCCATCTAGTGCCGCTGTACATGCATGTGATATCACGTCCTGCATGCCAAGGCAGCTCCAGATTTCGGCCACTCTAGGGCATGTAAAAAATGCATGCGATAAATATGCTTTCAGAGTGCACTAAGCAAAGGGGGCATTGGCTTGAGTTTTGCATGTGGCGATTTGCCAGAACTCCGTAGCATGGTATAGCACCCAATATAGCTCTCCATGAATGGATTTTCACTTTTGCAGGGACTTTTAGTGACCACAGAGATTTCCAAATAGGATCAGTAGATGTTGCATCAAAGAGATTCGTACGACGAAGTTTCCGGCCATGCTGGTAGTCCCACTCCTGGTAATAAGCAGATTTAACTGAGAAGACTCCAGTTTTATTAAAGTGCCATGAAACAAAATCACTCATCATCCCCACCGCTAAGGGTATTTTCAGAATTCGCTCGGCATCAACTTGCCAGAAATTTTCTCTTATAGATTGTTCATCCCAATCCCCACTTTCAGCATCAATAACCTCGCAAACATTTGTAAGCAAAATATTACCTCTACGAGTCATGATTTTGCGGGTTGGAGAAGAGGGGATCTAGCAATCATTCCAGATATTTATACTTTCTCCATCTCCAACTCTCCATATGTGACCTCGTTTAAAAGTTTGTATGCCTGACCATATACTTTGCCATGTATAAGAGCTGCCCTTCTTCAGTTCACAATTTAAAAGATCCCCCGAGGGGAAATGTCTTGCTCGAAGAGCACAAAGGGAGTCAGGTTCAGAAAGTAGTCTCCAGACTTGTTTAGAAAGCAGCGCTAAGTTAAAGCTCTCCAGACGCTAAGGTGTATATATACATGAGGAAGAGGGAGTACTAGACATTTGCGTTCCTTCACATATTTGTGCCAAAACGTTTGGGGGTATACAAGGCGAAGGCGGCACATGCTATTTCAGCCGTTGAAATTTGCAGATACGTTCCGTTTCAATTCCAAAATAAAACGCCACACGAGCCCACGAGGACAACCCCGAATCGCATTCCCACCTGGCCCCACAGGCCATAGCCCATGTGCTGACGTGATAACGACTCTCGCATTCCACACTCTGCTGGCATCCAGTGGCCACAGCAGCAGCAGAAGCAACCTTCCCCTTCGCATTTCCCGATCGAACCTGGATCGAGAGGCGGCGGAAGACCAGATGCCCCCGCGTCTCCGCCTCCCGCTCCTCCTCCTCCTCGCCGCCGCCGCGCTCCTGCCGCCGGCCGCCTCCGGGCTCGGCGACCACGCCGCCCCTCCACCCCCGCACCCGCATCCCCACCCGCTTCATGCCAAGAGCGGCAGCGGCGGCGGCGGGAACACCGTCCTCACCACCGCGCTAGTCTCCGTCGCGTCGCTCCTCATCGTGCTCCTGCTCTACCTCTGCGTCGCCATCGCCGTCCGCCGCTTCCGTGCCCCGCGCCCCGGCGGCCAGGAGGACGGCGGCGGCGGCGTCCTGTCGCTCGCCCAGTCCTCCCGCGCCGCCGCGTTCCTCCGCCGCCACGGCCTGCACCACGACCGCGCGGCCTTCACCTACGAGCAGCTCCGCGCCGCCACCGCCGGGTTCGACGCCGCGCGCAAGCTCGGCGACGGCGGGTTCGGCACCGTCTACCTCGCCCACCTCCCGCCCGCCGGCCGCCCCGCCGCCGTCAAGCGCCTCCACGTGCCGCCCTCCCCGGGCCCGAACCTCCCCTCCGCCGCCGCCGCCATCACCAGGTCCTTCTGCAACGAGGTGCTCATCCTCTCCGCGCTCCGCCACCCGCACCTCGTCCGCCTCCACGGCTTCTGCGCCGACCCGCGCGCGCTGCTCCTCGTCTACGACTTCGTCCCCAACGGCACCCTCTCGCACCACCTCCACCGCCGCGGCCGCGGCGTCGTCCCGCCCCCCACGCCGCCGCTCCCCTGGCGGACCCGCCTCGCCATGGCCGCCCAGATCGCGTCCGCGCTCGAGTACCTCCACTTCGCCGTCAAGCCCCACGTCGTGCACCGAGACGTCACCTCCTCCAACATCTTCCTCGAGGACGACATGCGCGCGCGCCTCGGCGACTTCGGCCTCTCCCGCCTCCTCGCGCAGCCCGACGCCTGCTCCACCGCCACCGGACGGGAGGTCGTCGTCTGCTGCACCGCGCCGCAGGGCACGCCGGGATACCTCGACCCGGACTACCACCGCTCCTTCCAGCTCACCGAGAAGAGCGACGTGTACAGCTTCGGCGTCGTCGTGCTGGAGCTCGTCACGGGGCTGCGCCCCGTGGACGTGCGCAGGGAGCGGAGGGACGTGACGCTCGCGGACTGGGTGGTCTCCAAGATCCAGATCGGCGAGCTCAGGGAGGTCGTCGACCCGCCCGTGCTCGACGAGTGCCCCGCCGTGATGCCAACCGTCGAGGCGGTCGCGGAGCTCGCGTTCCGGTGCGTCGCTCCGGACAAGGATGACCGGCCCGACGCCCGGGAGGTGCTAACCGAGCTGAGGAGGATTCAAGGGATGCTTCCTCCTGAATTGCCCAGCCACAAGGGTTCTTGACTTTAATTGATTGTGCAGATCAGAATTGCGCTAGCATGACCTCTTGCGTTGTTAATGGCTGTTGCTCCAATGCCAACCTCTTGGCTGAAGAAGCATTCGCATTACCCTCTGCATTTGTCGAAGACAAGTGCCTAGGGGCTGATGATCGGATAACGCATTACATACATCTTCATGAAGAACACAGCCGTGAGACATTGTCACAATCAAAGGTGCGTGGAGAGGTTATAGATACACTGAGCTTAATTGTAGAAGGATAGTGTGATGGTTCTGTGAGCTGATGTAGTTTGAAGTAACTTGTTTAGTCAGGGAACCGATGGTATAAAACATCCCATTGGGTCTTTGTCAGATCGCAAGTAGTAGCAACTTATTTTCTCCTGATGATAGCTGATGATGGTGACTGTCCGTCCTATCCGATAGTTGACTTGCTCAGGAAAATATTCAGTACTACTGTACGTATATTTCCCGACAAACCGGTTACACTAAGACCCACGGAAACACGTATGGGCTCAGGAAAGGGGTCCCCCGAATATTGGGTAGCCGTTGTTAAACCAGGTCGTATACTTTATGAAATGGGGGGAGTATCCGAAACTGTAGCTAGAGCAGCTATCTCCATAGCTGCCAGTAAAATGCCAATACGAAGTCAATTTATTCGATTAGAAATAGAAATATAGAACCCTTTAAAACTAAAACGGGTATTGAAGATAAAAAAAAGTCCTGTTTTTCTTTCTGAAAAGACATTCTTTCACATATCCACATTTTCTCGTGGTTGGTTTCCAACAAAGGTATCCTGGTAAGAGCTGCGTGTTTTTTGTTCTGAATCTGAGTCTACACCATTCTGTTCCGTTGAGTGCGGTTGTTGTTGCTCGGAGTGTGGAGTTCTATCTCGTGGTTACAGTTTTTTAGCATGTGGCTAGTTTCTAGATCATCGTTGGAAGGACAGTGACTTGAAACAAACAGAGTTAGCGTCTTCGGATGCAGAGGAGCCTGAGGAGTAGTGTTCTCTTCTAAGCGCCATGAGTCATGGAAGCTTTTGTGCAAGGATAGTCAGGGAACTGATGGTATAAAACAGCCCATTTGGTCCTTGCCAGATTGCAAGTACTACCTCCGATCCATATTAGTGGGCACAACTTTGTCTAGATACACATGTATCTAGTCTAAATACTTAACTAGATACATATGAATTTAGACAAAGCTATGCCCACTAATATGGATCGGAGGGAGTAGTAGTAACTTATTTTTTGATGATGGTGATTGTCCTATCCGACAGTTGACTTTGTCATGAAAATACTCGGCAGTACATTCTTTCTCTAGTTAATTTTCCAGGGATTTTCCCCTTTCACAACCCTGCGCGGCTGCGCCTCGTAGAGCTTGTGTGTGCCTATTCGCATTTTATTGTGGTATCTTTTTGACAACGATATTCTGGTAAGAGCTGCATGTTTTTTTTGTTCTGAACCTTAGTTTGCACCAACCTGTTTCGTCGAGCCCATTCTTGTTGCTCAGGGTGTGCGGGGTTCTGTCTCGTGATCGCAGTTCGTAGCTTGTGGCTAGTTTCCGGGATCTTCATCACAAGGGCTGTGACTTGAAATGAAATGTGCATTTAGGCTTCTCTGTTGAGTAAGCATCTTCTGATGCAGAGGCTAGGGAGAGTAAGTGTTATCTTCTACTCTCTCCGTTTTTTAATATAAGATGTTTTACTATTTGTCCATATGCACATGCATACAAATGTATTTAGACATATTTTAATGTGCATGTACACTCATTTTAGTGTGCATGTTGACAACATGTGAAACACCTAAAACTTCTTATATTAAAAAATGGAGGGAGTATGCGTCATGGAAGCGTTTGTGCAAGGATATGCAGTTGATCGAGGTGGATCCTGTTACCGCAACGCTGGACAGGAAGCTGCAGCTTCTAGGAGGTACTCCCTCTGTTCACAAAAGGATGTCTCAATTATTTCTAGATTTGGATGTATCTACATACATACAAATTTAGAAAAGATTGAGACATCCTTTTATGAACGGAGTGAGTACGTCAGAGTCGCCTTTAAGCAGCTGGACCTGAAGACAAGTGCCTCATTGCGAACATCTACAGGAAAAACACAGCCGCTCATTTTTTTGCACGAGACATTGTCGCGATCAAAGGTGCGTGGAGGTTATAGATACACTGAGCTCAGTTGTAGAAGGATACTGTGTTGGCTATGTGAGCTGATGAACCGGCGGTCTGGAGGTGGAGGCGCGGCGGCTGGTGTTTGCGGGCGGTGGATCTCCTCTCCGGCGGCGGCGCTCTGCGGAGCGTCGTCTTCGATCCACCGCCACGGGCGCCCTCGCATCTCTGCGGAGGTGCCGTGGGCGTCGTTCCCTTGGTCGGCTCCGAGGACGGCGGAGCCTCCAAGTGCTCAAGACTCGAGATCTTTGGTTGCTTCCGGCGGCGATTCCGAAGATGGCCGCGGTAAGGTGGTTTCGATGGGAAAGGGGGGCGCTCGCCAAGACCGTTCATCGTCAAAGTTTCCGCCGCGGCGTGGCGGACGTTCAAGGCGGCGTCTCTCATAGGGCAAAAGTCTCCCTGACTGTGGCATGGTGGCGGCTGGTGGTCTTCGTCCTCGACGCCGGCGTGGTTGCCGATCTCGTTTCTTGGTTTGTTTCCCCTTCGTATTACTCCTCTGTATTTGTACTGGGTACTTTGTATTTGGTTCTATGTTGAATATACGTGGTGGAAAATGCAAAAAAAAAGCTGTTATGCCTTGTGTTCGTAACTTGCGGTCAGGGAGCACGAGTATTCACCGTGATCTTGTCAAAATGAAGAGTAGTAAGTTGTTTGGTGAAGGAACGGATGGTATACAATACAACAACTCATTGCGCCTTGTCAGATCGCAAGGAGTAACTTGTTTTCTGAGGATGGTGATTGTCCTGCCCGACAGTTGACTTCCTCAGGAAACAACCAGCAAGGGCAATGATTCGAGGGCAAACCATTGTAAACATGTCATAAACTCTAGAAATTTCAGTTTAGTTACATCTAGGATAGACTCCAGAAACCTTTATCATGATAGTTGGCATTCGCTTTACAGATTTTTGACAATACACTAGAAAGAATACATAGACACACACAAACATAAATATATATATATATATAATATAATTCATCTAAGTGGCATAAATTACTAAGTGAAGGAATGCAATTTATCCTATTATACTTTTATCATATCGAGCACTAGATTAATTAGTGCCAAACTAGTGGGGGAGTTTTAGGTGCTTAACTTTAGCTAGATCCGACCCCTGGAGGAAGCGAACATTTCCACCACGTTTCTCGTATCTTCTATAATAAGATGCCAAGGGGTCTCTCCCCTCCGATCACTTTTTAAAGGAGAATTCATAGGGGCATTGTTCGGAAATAATGACTATTGTAGTTTTGTTGTAAATGCATTTTAAAGTTAATTCGAGTGTATTTTGCCCTCACAGGCACTAAATATCTATAGAACAAATAATATGTCAGCTTAATAATTAGCATAAGTTAATTTTGCTAAATGTAATGAAAAGGTGCACAATATTTTAATAGATCTTGATTGAAAAAGTTATAAATAAGTAAAAAATGTGGTTAATTTTGCTAAGTGTAATGGAAACATGCACAAGATTTGATTGGACAAGTGATAAATAGGTAAAAAAATGTTGTTAATTTTGCTAAGTGTAACTGGAAACTACAAATGTTAAGATCTGACGTTGAAAAGATGTTTTATAAAGAAATACAAAATATAGTTAACTTTGCTAAGTATAATTTTAAGTTCTATAAATAAATAAAAATATATGTCGAGTTTTGCCTTGTAATCAGTTGTAATTATAGTTCAATATATTCCTACCGTAATGGTTTTATACAATTCATAGTACAGAAAAATTATCCAAAAGCTACTGTCAAGATTATTAATCTATATAGATAAACAACGATTTGTTTTGGCCAAATCCACTTTTACAATGCAGCCGGTATTTGAAAAACACATTTTGAATTGTTAAAACATTTCAAAGTAAAATTTCACGGATGCAAGTTCACATTTAGTGTTCACAAAGTTGTTCCGCGAAAAACCGATATATTTTCTTGCTTGTGTGAAAAAGACAAAAAAAGAAAGTGTCGTGAAAAGCCTCTCATTTGCCAAATGCAATTAAAATGAAGGTTGCATATGCACCCATGAGTCAAAACTTAAGAGAATACAAATGGATTTACCTCTCAATTACAAAACACATATTATAATTGAATGAAATGAAAATAATATATGTTCTAACTCTGCCAATTACATTATTGGATGTCGACTTTTGTGGAAGGAGCGGCCGGATTAACTAGAGTGTTGCATATAAAAATAGTAGTGGCTTGCAGCTTTTAATTACAACATACATGTGAGTAAAGTAGTGTAGCAAAACTACTCATTGTCTTCACACAACCAACAATGACTCCTTGCAAGATCTTGTACATGATAAAATTTGAGTGTGGGCGTTGATTCCGCGGTGTCTTTGTGTGACATGTCTACGTTTTTTCTGGTAATATTTTATATTTACATTAGAAAAAGTTCCACATGTTAATTTCCAAAGTCATTCCTATAAATTAGCGAGTCCAATGCGCATTAAAATTAAACCCTCTCGCCCGTATAATATAATATATGTCTTAATAACTCTAGTTAGCACACTTACTCTTTTTTTCCTTCAGATGATGCCACTAGTAGAAAAGCGAGTATTACAGTCGGTGACAAGCGGTGGTTCTAGCAATTGAAAAAAAAAGAAGAGACTACCAAACGCGTCGGTTATTTAAGATAAACCGACTCGAAAGAAAAGGCCAGCTCCTATAGTATTGTTTCCAGGGCGGCCAAACTGTAAGCGCGCCTCCTATAATGAGGCAGCCGGGCGTGGGAAAAACCTGGCACCGATATTATCAGGGCCGCAACCGGGCAAATAAATGGACCGCCTCCAATATTTCATGCAACAACCGCTCGTTTTTCACGAACCGTCGTCGCAAGGGTGCGTGGAGTTTTTCACGAGCCGTTGTCGCAAGGTGCGTGGAGGTTACAGAACTGAACTCACTCGTAGAAGGATACTGTGTTGGTTATGTGAGTTGATGAAGTATTATGAGCAAGTTGTTACGCCTAGTGTTTGGTCGGTCGGGGAGCATGAGTCTTAGTTGTGATCTTGTCAAAATGGGGAGTAATAAGAGCATCTCCACTCGGGGCGCCCAAACGGCCGCCCAAAGGCTTTTGGGGCGTGCTGGACAAAAAACGTCTCCCACTCGCGACGAGCGAACACATTTATGGTCTGGTGCGGCCCAAAGTTTGGTCCGGCACACCCAGTCCGCGCCCTCCACTTTGGGAGCCGCTGGGCTGCGCTGTACAAAACCGCACGCCACGCCACGTCGGCCTCCGACACGTGGGTCACGCCTGTCATTGAGACACGAGGCTGAATGCGGCCTGTCAGCTGAACTAATGGCGAGCGACGTCTTGGTTTCCCAGTCGGGCGCAACGAGGCATCGTTTCACCTCTTTGCGGCAAGGAAGCGTCTGCGCCACGACGGCGTCAATGCAGATGAGCGTGCCTTTTGAAGCGTCGCCGTAAATGGGGTGGTAGGCGAGCCGGTGGCCAGAGTTAAGGTGCGGTCATCTGCTCGCCTCCCCGGCCGCCGTATAGAGGTGGGTGATACGTCTCAAACGTATCTATAGTTTCTGATGTTCCATGTTGATATTATACCAATTGTTACAAGTTTTATATACACTTCATAGCATTTTTATGCATTTTCTGGGACTAACCTATTAACAAGATGCCACAGTGCCAGTTCCTGTTTTCTGCTGTTTTTGTATTCCAGAAAAGCTAGTCTGGAAATATTCTTGGAATTGGACGAAACTTGGACATAACCTCCTATTTTTCCAACACGAAGACGGAGTCCAGAGGAGACACGGAGGGGAGCCACGTGGCGCCCACACCATGGGGCCGCGCGGGCCCCCCCTCGCGCCGTGGGGTGGTGTGGGGCCCTCGTGGCTCCGCAGCCGCCGCCCTTTCGTCTATTTATTCCTCCCGACGCGAAAACCCTAAATACCCGAGCAATTATCCACGAAAAGTTCCAGAGAAGCCGCCGCCGTCAACCCTAGCTCGGGAGGGTTCAGAAGCTCTTCCCGGCACCCTGCCGGAGAGGGGAATCATCACCGGAGGGCTCTACATCACCATGCCTGCCTCCGGAGTGATGCGTGAGTAGTTCATCCTTGGACTACGGGTCCATGGCAGTAGGTAGATGGTTGTCTCTCCACTTTATGCTATCATGCTTAGATCTTGTGAGCTGCCTATCATGATCAAGATCATCTTATTGTAATGCTACATGTTGTGTTTGCTGGGATCCGATGAATATTGAATACTATGTCAAGTTGATTATCAATCTATCTTATATGTTATTTATGATCTTGCATGCTTTCCGTTACTTGTAGATGCTTTGGCCAAGTAGATGCTTGTAACTCCAAGAGTGAGTATTTATGCTAGATAGTGGGTTCATGCCTCCGGTAATCTGGGAGAGTGACAATAACTTCTAATATTGTGGATGTGCTGTTGCCACTAGGGATAAAATAACCGATGCTTAGCTTAAGGGTACGCCGTTAAGTCTAATGCATTAGTTTACTTTACGCACATTACTTAATGCAATTATCCGTTGCTTGCAACTTAATACCAACGGGGAACTCGGTATGACAACCTGGCGGTGGATTATTAGTCATAGACGCTGTTGGATAACGGTCTATTTATTTTGTCGTAATGCCCACATGAATATCATAGTAATCATCATGTCATATATATGCATTGTCATGCGCTCAATATTTTGTCAATTGCCCAGCTGTAATTTGTTCACCCAGCATGTTAGTTATCTTTTATGGAGAGACACCACTAGTGAACTGTGGACCCTGGTCCATTCTTTTACACTGATAATACAACCAACTGCAAACATTGTTCCTTTTCATTCTCTGCAATTTACTACTGTTTTCCACACCATACGTTTAATCCTTTTTTTTCAGCAAACCGGTGAGATTGACAACCTCACTGTTTCGTTGGGGCAAAGTAGTTTGATTGTGTTGTGTGCAGATTCCACGTCAGCGCACCACTGACAACCTTCCGAAGTGATTTCTTGCTCCTACTGGTTCGATAAAACCTTGGTTTCACACTGAGGGAAAACTGCTGCTACACTGCATCATACCTTCCTCTTGGGGTCTCCCAGCGAACGTGTGATCCACGCAATCAGTGGGCTCCTCGCCGTCTCCACCACAGTACCACACTTTCCCCACCACCTAGCCATGGCTCCTCCCCGGCACGACAACGGTGCTCCCTTGACGGAGGAGGAACTTGCTGATTACCCCCAAGAGCAAGGGATCACCGTAGCACCTCTCAATGTGGAAGTAAGGTATCGATCCGCAGGAGCAAGAAGGAAAAGTTATCTATTCCCTACAACTAAAGTGTCACAAGTTTTAGTTGATTATGCACTAAACAAGTTTAAGGAGCAAGGTGGTTGATTTGATGGATGGAAGTTTAATGTAACCAAGCAAGAATGTAAAAGTGTCCCAATCCTCTTCAATGCAAGAGGACAAGACAAAGGTTTTCTCTTATAGGAACAATGGACATGGGTTCATGGGTTCACTTAATCCTCTCTCTATCATCTATGGTGATTATCATGTTATAGATAAAGTACACATAATTGTCATGTTTTAATGGTAGCTTTTATAACGGCTACATGTCCTAAAACACATAGTTGAAAGAAATACTCATTTGTGTTGCTAGTGTCACCCTCGTAAGGCTAGCGTGGTTGCTGTCACACCCACATCATACTTCTCCCTTTTTATCCCCAGATAAAGGATGTTGGACGGTACTGTGTCACTCAATACCTATGCCTTCTGTCACATTGGCCACCCAGTACCCACATACATCATACTTCATAATGGATAATATTCTAAACACTAGTGCAATGATTTATATTTCGTGTGTGTGACCACATCTCTCTCATCTATCTACACTTGGTGGTGTCAATCACCTCATGATAAAGATAAACAAGGCATTATGCATAAATCAAACCATCACATGCATCATAGAATATCTCCAAAGTATGACAAGTCATAAAAGATCCAACACAACAGTAAATGCATAACAAATATTATCTTACACCACAATATCCACCATGGGAATTACATAGATGACCGTAATCATGTTCAGCAGCTCATACGGTACTAATTAGTGAAACTCAAAGAGAGGAGAGATACATAATTTACCACCACAAACCCAAATCCAGGGGGTGGACTACTCCCCCTTCATCATGGAGACGGTGGAGAAGTCGTTGGAGAAGGTGGAGACCACCCCGGCAGCGCCCCGCCGGAGTTTTCCCCCTCCAATCTGCAGCTCCTGATCTCCGTTTTGGTGTTTCTGTGTTTGTATGGCGCTCCTTCCAGAGAACGTCGGGGGACCTTTTTTATAGGCGTTTTTAGGTCAAGACGATGTCGGTGGAGAAAAGATCGAAGGCAACGGAGCCACGAGGCCCAAATGGGTGGGTCCCACGCGGCTACAATACCTGGCCGCGTGGGGCCCCCTCGTTTGGTCCTCGATCCTCCGTTTGCTCGCTTCCTTCGCCCACAGGTCTTCTTCCTTCCAAATATTGACGCCCGTAAATTTCCAGGTGATTTCGTTGACGTTTGGGTCCCTGAAACATTAAAATAAGAAAACGGGGTTTTCTGCCTGTGCAGGGTTAATGCCATAAGAATAGGAAATAAATGAATATTCCCAAAAATCATTATAAAACATTGATATAACCCTTATATGATGCAAATATGATTGGAATATAAGCAATTAAAGTGCAAAGTTCATGTATGCATTTTACATGCATCACTTGCCCGTCTCCGGGAGGCGACGCAGGCCCGCAGGGTGCGCAAGCGATGCTCGGAACGTTGTGCGACGCTCGCCTCCGCGCAATCCGGCCGTTGCCGAACGACCACGAGGCGGGCTCATCCGTCCACGCTCCGCCGCCTCCTCCGCCATCGGAGCTCATCCGCACTAGCACACCAGTGTCACGAACAGCCGCCTCCCCGAGGGATGGGCAACGAACCCAGCTCACGTCCCGGTTGTACCCCGGCTCACCGGCCAGGCGCGCCTCGACTAAACCGAGAGGAGCCAACAAACCCTACCGCCGGAGCTGTACGACGACCCTAGGTACGCGCCAAAGTCGGCGTACTGGGGCAACCAGATCGAAATGGAGCACGCCTACCGCCTCAACTCCTTCACGCGCGAGCCGCCTGCGAGCTGGTTCGACTCCGACGACGACGTCCTCACCAACACCTCCGACGAGGACTTCGCGGCCGGCATGGAAAGTAGATGGTTCGCTACGAGGCGGCACGGGTGGCTCGGCGGGAAAGAGAAGAACAAGGCCACGTGCAACCTCCTCCGCCGCAACCTCAACAACAGGCGGAGGAGGTTGAGGGTGATGATGACGGCTCCGAGGACTGGTCGTCGCCGCAGTGGGACACAGGCGAGATGCAGCTCACCATTGAGGCGGACATACCCTCCTGCGCTGCCGTCCGCCACTACCGGCTTCCTCAACTCACTAGTACAGAACCTGACATTACAGACGAGACCTAGAACTGGTTAAACCAAAAAAAAAGAACGGCCGTCTGGGATAAAACTCCTCAGCCAGCTGGAATTTGTTGTCCGTCTGTGATAACACCTGCGTCGGTTAATCTTTCTGACCGTCGCCAATGTATTTCCATTTTCGACGGCTTTGATATTTGACCGGCACCGAGTTTTTCTTAGGCGGTCGTGATTTGCGTCCGTCGCTAGTAAACAGTTTGTGGCTGAATTTAGAAGAGTTTAGTTTCAGCATACTACGCGTGCTACTGCTCTGTTCTTCTAATCAGCGAGACAACAGTTTGGACAATTTATAAATTAACCACCAAAAATAATAAAACAGAGATAACGATTGACACCCTTACATGCATATAGCAGAAAAAGAGTCATGAAAGCAGCTATAGATCGATCGAGGGCCTAGGCGCAGTAAGCGCTACACATCAAGTTCAGATAGATATAGGAAACAGAATAAATTAAGCAGAGAGAGATGCCGGCCGGCCAGAGATCGATCTAGCTCTAGGCGCCGCGATGGAGGACACGGACAATCGGGTACACCGGTGGGAGTCTCGCTTCATGGAGGAGCTCCGGGTTGACCTGGACGCAGCAGACGAGGGTTTCTCTGACCCAGAAGACGTCGCCGTGCATCTTCGCCGCCATGGGTGAATCCCAGAGCCTGACGTAGACCCCGCTGCCATCCGCGCCAGGGTCGACATAGTACATGCGATGATCGCGGTACAGCGAACGCATGATGATGTTCGCCGCGCGCCATGCGGTGACGTATCCACCGATGTCGAAGAACTGGAGCATGTTCCCGCGGCCATAGGCAGCGGGGCCGAGGAACTCCACCGGGTGCGTGGCCTGCAGAGGATTCTCGCCGACAACCTCGATGGTGGTCCAGGCCATTGTTGGCGGCGCTATACAGATCTTGATCGATAGATCTCTTTTTGGATGTGGGAGAGAGATTGACCGAAAGCAGAGGAGAGGCCCGCGGATAAGAATGTTGAGCGCGCTGCCAGTCGGGATCTAAATTTACAGCGGCGCGTGAGGGGGAGACGTGTAGGCGCAACGTGCAGTCATAACTTTCCCATGGCGAGCGCGCTGATCGAGCCAGGCCATTAAGCTCGCTCTCTGATGACCTGAGACGCGCGCATGCATATGTGAGCGAGAAGGTGATACGTCTTAAACGTATCTATAATTTTTGATGTTCCATGCTGTTATTATATCAATTGCTACATGTTTTGGTATACTTTATATCATTTTTATGCATTTTCTGGGACTAACCTATTAACAAGATGCCACAGTGCCAGTTCCCTGTTTTCTGCTGTTTTTGGTTTCAGAAAATCTATTAAGGAAATATTCTCGGAATTGGACGAAACAAAAGACATCGTCAATAATATCACGAGGAGATCACGGAGTCCAAAGGGGAGTCGGAGCAGACCCACCAGGGGGCCACGCCACACTAGGGCGCGGCCCAGGGTGGGCCCGCGCCCCCTATGGCGTGGTGGCCCCCCTCGGCCACCGACGCCGCCTCTTCGCCTATATATTCTCCGCGACGCGAAAACCCTATTACGGTCGATCATATTCCACGAAAAGTTCCGTCGCGGCCGTCATCGTCAATCTCAGATCGGAGGAGTTCTGAAGCTCTTCCCGGCACCCTGCCGGAGGGGAGATCATCACCGGAGGGCTCTACATCACCATGCCTGCCTCCGGAGTGATGCGTGAGTAGTCCACCCCTGGACTACGGGTCCATAGCAGTAGCTAGATGGTTGTCTCTCTACCTTGTGCCTCCATGTTTAGATCTTGTGAGCTGCCTAACATGATCAAGATCATCTTATTGTAATGCTAGATGTTGTGTTTGCTGGGATCCGATGAATATTGATACCATGTTTATTCAAGTTGTTTATCTATGTGCTCTTGATCTTGCATGCTCTCCGTTGCTAGTAGATGCTTTGGCCAAGTAGATGCTTGTGACTCCAAGAGGGGGTATTTATGCTCGATAGTGGGTTCAGTCTCTAGATATCTGGATCAGTGACAGAAAGGTCTAAGATGGTAGATGTGCTGTTGCTACTAGGGATAAAACATTGGTGCAGTGTCCAAGGGCACTTGTATTGATTACATTACACACTTTACTTCATGCAATAATCTGTTGTTAGCAACTTAATACTGAATAGGATGCGGATGCTGCCTTGAAGGTGGATTATTTAGGCATAGATGCGGTTGGAATAACGGTCTATGTACTTTGTTGTAATGCCCAACTAGATTTCATAGTAGACATCTTGGCATGTATTGCATTGTTATGCCCTCTCTATTTGTCAATTGCCCAGCTGTAATTTGTTTACCCAACATGCTAGTTATCTGTTCTGAGAGAGACACCACTAGTGAACTGTGGACCCTGGTCCAATTTCCTCATACTGTTTACACAACCTGCTGCAATCATCTGTTTCCTGTTACTTGCTGTTTTTCCTGCTGTTTTCCACACCATACGTTTAACTCTTTGTTTCTGCAAGACCGGAGAGATTGACAACCTCTCTGTTTCGTGTTGGGCAAAGTTCTGGTTTGTGTCTGTGCAGATTCCACGTTGGTGCAAGCTCCCTAGCGCCAGGGGGAGTCAACATCAACAACCTTCCGATAGATCGTCAAGTCCTACTGGATTGATAACCTTGGGTAGATTTTCAAGGGAAAACTTCTGCTGTCTACATCATAACCTTCCTCTTGGGGTTCACCAACACGTAGCCATCAAGCTGTTTTCTGGCGCCGTTGCCGGGGACTTGGAGGCTATTGGAAAGGGGAGTCTCTCAGTTCCAATCTCTTTACTTTGTTTTTTGTCTTGTTTTAGTTTTGTTTTGCTTGCTGTTAAAAATCAAAAACCCAAAAAAATTAAATTCCTGCATCTAGTTTTTAATTTCGAGTTGCCCTGTTGCTTGTTTTAGTCTTGCTAAAATGAGTAATCCTGAAAATACTAAGTTGTGTGACTTTACTAGCACAAACAACAATGATTTTATCTGTACACCCATTGCTCCACCTGCTTCTAAAGCAGAATTTTATGAGATTAAGCCTGCACTGTTAAATCTGGTTATGAAAGAGCAATTTTCTGGTGTTAGTACTGATGATGCTGCTGCCCACTTAAACAACTTTGTTGAACTTTGTGATATGCAAAAGTATAAGGAGGTAGAGAGTGATATTATTAAGCTGAAATTGTTTCCTTTCTCTTTAAGAGGAAGAGCTAAAGATTGGTTGCTATCTTTGCCTAGAAATAGTATTGATTCCTGGACTAAATGCAAAGATGCTTTCATTGGAAAATATTATCCTCCTGCTAAAATTATCTCTTTAAGAAGTGGTATTATGAACTTTAGGCAACTTGATAATGAGCATGTTGCCCAAGCTTGGGAAAGAATGAAGTCTTTGGTTAAAAATTGCCCCACTCATGGACTGACTACTTGGATGATCATCCAAACCTTTTATGCAGGACTAAATTTTTCTTCAAGGAATTTATTGGACTCGGCTGCTGGAGGGACCTTTATGTCCATCACTTTGGGTGCTGCTACAAAGCTTCTTGATGATATGATGGTAAATTATTCTGAATGGCACACTGAAAGGGCTCCAACTGGTAAGAAGGTAAATTCTGTTGAGGAAATTTCCTCCTTGAGTGATAAAGTTGATGCTATTATGACTATGCTTTCGAATGGACATGGTGTTGTGGATCCAAATAATATTCCTCTTGCTTCTTTGGTTGCTCATGATGAGAAAAATGTTGATGTAAACTTCATTAAAAATAACAACTTCAACAACAATGCTATAGGAATAATTTTGGTAGCAACAATTATAGGCCATATCCTGCTAATGGTAGCAACTCTTATGGTAATTCTTATGGCAATTCCTACAGTAACAATAGAAGTGTGCCCTCTGATCTTGAAGTCATGCTTAAGGATTTTATTAGCACACAAACTACTTTTAATAAAACTGTTGAGGAAAAGCTAGGAAAAATTGATACTCTTGCTGCTAAAGTTGATAGTCTTGCTCATGATGTTGAAATGCTGAAAATAAAAGCTATTCCTAGTGATATTAGAGAGAGTAAAACACTCAATGCTATCCAAATTAAAATTGATAATAACATTAGGATGCTTGCTGAACTTCATGAAAGATGGGAGAGAGAAGAAAGAGAAGCTGAAATTGCTGAACAAAATAGTGTTGTTAGAGTTTGCACTATTTTTACTAATGAAACAAATGATGCCTCACATGCTAATGCGCCCCCTACTGTTAGTGAAAAGATAATAAGTGTTGGAAATGTCTCTACTACCTCTACAAAAAGTTTTAAATTGCCTGATAGCACTACTTTTGTTCCTAGTAAAAGTGCTGAAATTTTTAGAGGTGTTGGTGATAATTGCTCCATTGTTTTTGATGACAACAACTTCAATTTCGAAAATTGTAACATAACTGAAGTCATCATGTTCTTGCAAAAGCTAGCTAAGAGTCCTAATGCTAGTAAAATAAATATGGCTTTTACTGAACATATTATCAAAGCTCTCATGCATGCTAGGGAAGAAAAATTAAAACTTGAAGCTTCTATCCCTAGGAAGTTAGATGATAATTGGGAACCTGTTATTAAAATGAAACTGAGTGAGTTTGAATGCAATGCTTTGTGTGACCTTGGTTCTTGTATTTCGGTTATGCCTAAAAATTTATATGATATTCTCAAGCTTGCACCTTTGGAAAAATGTCATTTGGATGTTCACTTTGCTGATTCTTCTATGAAGAAACCTTTAGGAAAAGTTGATGATGTTTTGATAATGGTTAATAACAATCTTGTCCCTGTTGATTTTGTGGTTTTGGATATTGAATGCAATCCTTCTTGTCCTATTGTTTTGGGAAGACCTTTTCTGAGAACTGTTGGTGCTGTTATTGATATGAGAGAGGGGAATATAAAATTTCAATTCCCACTCAAGAAAGGTATGGAACACTTCCCTAGGAAGAAGATGAAATACTCACATGATACTAGTGTCAAGACAAATTATGGTTTTGGATTTTCTGGTCTTGACAATACTTGATGCATCTCTTCATGCCTAGCTCAAAGGCATTAAAGAAAAGCACTTCTGGGAGATAACCCATGTTTTTATTTGCTGTTTTATTTTTGTTTTCTTGAGTCAAGGATGCTTGTTTACCTCTGTAGCAACTCCTTTGTATCTTTTATTTGCTGTTTTGTTGTGCCAAGGAGAGTTACTAATGCAAAGTTGGTTTTTATTTTCGGGACTGCATTGGGACAGATTGCTGTTCGTCACCGTTTAATTCAGTAGAAAATCAGAAAAAATCGAAAAATGCTGAAACTTTTTGTGCATGTTCCTGATGATGTTACGCAACTTTCATTATTTCAAAAGTTTTCATCTGAGCATCGTAAGTGCCTCGAAAAAATTCGTCATTACAGACTGTTCTGGTTTGACAGATTCTGTCTTTTATTTTGCATTCTCTCTTTTACAAGTTTTTAAGTGGTTTCTTTTCGTGTAAAAGTGCCCACTTGAGCCTAGTAACAGTGGCTAATGTTTAAAATAGTTGGCTTGTGAGTTTTGTCTTTGCTAGAACTTTGAAGTATTATCTTTTAGTGCACTAACCTGCTAATGAGAAAAGCTGTTAAGTTTTGGTGTGAAGGAAGTTTTCAAGTGTTGATAGAGGAGAATGATATTACATGATCAAGAAGAGTGAAGAGCTTAAGCTTGGGGAGGCTTACCTCCCCAGCATATTTCAAGAAGACTCAAGCATCTAAGCTTGGGGATGCCCAAGGCATCCCCTTCTTCATCTACAAATTATCAGGTCATCTCTAATGGTGCTATATTTTTATTGCTTCATACTAGTGTACTCTTCCTTGGAGCGTCAGTGTGTTTTTGTTTTCAGTTTGTTTTGTTTTGTTTGCTGTGCTATACTTGTTGGATCCTAGTATTCATGTTTGGGAGAGAGACACGCTCCACTTTTTCATTAGAATACTCTTGTGCTTCACTTATACTTGTTGAGTATTCCTGTCTAGTTGCTGTTATTGCTTTAGCTCTCAGTTTTTCATGTATCTCTTGTTAGAGCTTTCAGTTTCTTTTGAAGAAAGTACTCTCTTGCTTCACTTATATCTGTTTGGAGAGTTGTCAAATAAGTTGATTGGTGTTTGGTTGGACCAGAAAAATGCTATGCATGTGGTAGTGGTATAAAATGCTTACATGAATCTTTTTAGATCGTTGTCTTGAGTAATTTGATGCTTGCCAATTGTTTTGAGCTGTCAAGTAATTAATGTTTAAGCTTGTGCATCATGTAAGTAATGGCTATTAATGAAGAACTACTATAAGGATTTTCTGCTATAATAATCTGTTGCATAATTGGAAGTCCATAGTAGTCTAGATAATTTTTGGATGAAGGCTATGTGTTAACAAGGAAGACAGTGGGAGTCTATGGTTCGTCAAACCTTGTGTTTTATGTACACTCTTGCTATTCCAGTTGATAATGATGTTTGCTTATAATAACCTTGCTAGCCTAAACTCTGTACTAAGAGGGAATGCTTCTTGTACATCCAAAACCTTGAGCCAAATCCATGCCACCTGTGTCCACCATACCTACCTATTATGTGGTGTTTTCACCATTCCAAGTAAATTTCTTCATGTGCTATCTACTAACTACTCAAAACTGTTACATTTCCTTTTTGTGTCACTACTTGAAAAGCTCATAAGGACGTAGATAGGTGGTCTTTATTTCCTGGTTGATCAAATTTTACACACCTGGACTAGTGGCATATACATCCGCTTATCCAATAATTTTGCAAAAAGAGCTGGCAACGGGGTGCCCAGTCCCAATTAATTACAACTTTAACCAAACAATTCTCTTCACATCTTTTTGCCCCTGATTCGTCAGTCAAGCAATGTTCACAAGTGTGTAAACAAAAGAGAAGAGGGATGATCTGCCCGCTGGTAGAAATAACGTCCTTCATGGGAGCCGCTCTTGTAAAGTTTGATCAACTAGTGAAGTAGAGTATTGCCTATTTGCTGATTTGTTGACACCTGTATACACCATTACCTTACAAAACAATATTTTATGCTCTCTATATGCCTTCGGGAACTACAGCTCTAGCACATGATGTTAATCCCTGCTTCCCTCTGCGAAGGGCCATTCTTTTACTTTTATGTTGAGTCAGTTTTCCCACTTCTTTCTGTCTACTTAAGCAAACATCATTGTCAACTCCAGTATAACAGTTTTTACATAACTTTGTGTTTGGTTGATCATATTCTTTGCATTGACATTATCTATATGATATACATGTTGAAAGTTGAAGCAAAAGCTGAAGCTATTATCTTCCTTTGTGTTGATACAAACACTTTCATGTTGAGAATTATTGCTGCTGTGAACTAACTATTATGTTAGACTATTATATCTCTAAATGTTTTATAGTGTTATTCATGAAAGTTTGCACTTGTGTGATCACTTATGTTTACTCTTTATTTACTTGCTTGCAAACTATAGACCATTGGCTTGGATCACTTCATTCAGATCATGTGCATTACATTGTTATTTGATCAAAGATTGTGTTGGTAGCATGTCACTTCAAAAATTATCTGTTTTTATCGTTTACCTACTCGAGGACGAGCAGGAACTAAGCTTGGGGATGCTTGATACGTCTCAAACGTATCTATAATTTTTGATGTTCCATGCTGTTATTATATCAATTGCTACATGTTTTGGTTACACTTTATATCATTTTTATGCATTTTCTGGGACTAACCTATTAACAAGATGCCACAGTGCCAGTTCCCTGTTTTCTGCTGTTTTTGGTTTCAGAAAATCTATTAAGGAAATATTCTCGGAATTGGACGAAACAAAAGACATCGTCAATAATATCACGAGGAGATCACGGAGTCCAAAGGGGAGTCGGAGCAGACCCACCAGGGGGCCACGCCACACTAGGGCGCGGCCCAGGGTGGGCCCGCGCCCCCCTATGGCGTGGTGGCCCCCCTCGGCCACCGACGCCGCCTCTTCGCCTATATATTCTCCGCGACGCGAAAACCCTATTACGGTCGATCATATTCCACGAAAAGTTCCGTCGCGGCCGTCATCGTCAATCTCAGATCGGAGGAGTTCTGAAGCTCTTCCCGGCACCCTGCCGGAGGGGAGATCATCACCGGAGGGCTCTACATCACCATGCCTGCCTCCGGAGTGATGCGTGAGTAGTCCACCCCTGGACTACGGGTCCATAGCAGTAGCTAGATGGTTGTCTCTCTACCTTGTGCCTCCATGTTTAGATCTTGTGAGCTGCCTAACATGATCAAGATCATCTTATTGTAATGCTAGATGTTGTGTTTGCTGGGATCCGATGAATATTGATACCATGTTTATTCAAGTTGTTTATCTATGTGCTCTTGATCTTGCATGCTCTCCGTTGCTAGTAGATGCTTTGGCCAAGTAGATGCTTGTGACTCCAAGAGGGGGTATTTATGCTCGATAGTGGGTTCAGTCTCTAGATATCTGGATCAGTGACAGAAAGGTCTAAGATGGTAGATGTGCTGTTGCTACTAGGGATAAAACATTGGTGCAGTGTCCAAGGGCACTTGTATTGATTACATTACACACTTTACTTCATGCAATAATCTGTTGTTAGCAACTTAATACTGAATAGGATGCGGATGCTGCCTTGAAGGTGGATTATTTAGGCATAGATGCGGTTGGAATAACGGTCTATGTACTTTGTTGTAATGCCCAACTAGATTTCATAGTAGACATCTTGGCATGTATTGCATTGTTATGCCCTCTCTATTTGTCAATTGCCCAGCTGTAATTTGTTTACCCAACATGCTAGTTATCTGTTCTGAGAGAGACACCACTAGTGAACTGTGGACCCTGGTCCAATTTCCTCATACTGTTTACACAACCTGCTGCAATCATCTGTTTCCTGTTACTTGCTGTTTTTCCTGCTGTTTTCCACACCATACGTTTAACTCTTTGTTTCTGCAAGACCGGAGAGATTGACAACCTCTCTGTTTCGTGTTGGGCAAAGTTCTGGTTTGTGTCTGTGCAGATTCCACGTTGGTGCAAGCTCCCTAGCGCCAGGGGGAGTCAACATCAACAACCTTCCGATAGATCGTCAAGTCCTACTGGATTGATAACCTTGGGTAGATTATTCAAGGGAAAACTTCTGCTGTCTACATCATAACCTTCCTCTTGGGGTTCACCAACACGTAGCCATCAGAAGGCGTTAGCGCGGCTGCAGAAACCGCGAGCCAGAGCGCATGCACGGGCGCATGGCAGCACGCGCAGCTCGACCGGACATGAACGGCAGAGCGCGCCACCCTTCGACCTAGTGGGCAGGCGAGTGCGCGCGCTCATACACCTATACAACGGCGTGCTGGCATGCGCACGCTGCACAACCTGCATACAAGAGAGCGGCGCGCCGTGCAAGCATGCGCACGTGTATCGGCATCGATGCAGCCCTAAGCTGTGCGCCGGCTGGCCGGTAGTTCTAGCCCTGCTAATGTGCATTCATGACTCGCGTGCATTCTAATTATAATATATATCGAACGGTGGGAGTTTTGTCACAAACATAGGCTTAGCCTAGTGGCAAGGGGATGGTGATGCCTTTCTTGCCCACCCAAGTTCGAGTCCCCACGCTCGCAATTTCGGTGTTGCATATAAAAAGGTTGTGATCCTGCAGTCATGTGGCCCCGGCAATTCACTATTATCGATTAATTAGTGGTCGATGATAGTGGGTTGTCGCATCCATCGAACTGTTGCATTGCAACAATTTTTTGTTTTTCCAGTTATATATACAATTTTTTTGGCTTTTTATTAATTATTTTCAATTTACATGCCATTTTTTCATATATTAATGTGCTGTAGTAAGTTTAAATATTTGTAGCTATTTTGATAGACAAATATCCGGAGGGTCCGGACAAACTCCGAGTTGTGGTTGTAGTACGCAAATTTTTGAAGTAATAATTTAATTACATGCCTTTTTTACCTATGTAAATATGTATGAAAATTGCCATCTTGCACTAAATGATATCAGTACATGTGTTGTAGTAAGTACTTAATTATAAAATATTTGTAGTTGTTGTTCATATTTTAATAGACCAATATCCAGAGGGTCCGGACAAACTCCGAGTTTTCACTGAAACGGTTTTGCTGTATTAATAGTTATTTAAAATACTCTTCTTGCATTTTACAATGATACTTATCACAAAATGTTGGTAGTATGATTTTTGGGGTTTTAAAATTTAATATCTATTTTTCTTGCATTTAATGTTATTATTTTTGCTTTTTAACGGTTTTAATTTATATAATACGTAAAACTTGCCAATAAATCATGATACTTGCTATGTGTTTATTATATGATACCTACAGGCCGTGGTAATTATATTACACAATTCCAAAAAAAAATGCACTGAACTTCTACTGTAACGAGTACAACGTCACTGCCGGTTCATCACACATTTGAGTGTAAACTCCAAAGCTTGTAGATAACATTATATAATATCTTTATTATATGCTTAATAAATTGTATATCAACTAAATTTAACAACACAAAGGATATGTACACATTTTCTTAAATTTATAACATTTTTTCCTTATTTGTTTGATTTATTTTTGATTACAGCAAAATCCGGAGTGACCGAACATATACGTATTATCCGAAGGGCGAATATTGGCGGTAATGCCAAATTTTTTGGGCTCAAAGTTCAGGGGGCGGGGGATATTTCCCCACTGCCGCCAGGCAAACTCAAACCCTATCTCGACCCTGACCCTCTCGCCGCCGCCCCCCATTCCCCATTCCACATTCCCCCGACCTCTCACCGTTCCCCATCGCTGCCCCTCTGCTCACCGCCGGCCGCCGTTCCTCGTCGCTCAGGTGCGTTCTTCCTCTGATCCGCCGTTCCCCATAGCTTAGATCTTATCCGATAGCTCCGCCGCTATGGTAGCTTAGATCTTCTCGAGCCGCCTCCGCTAGCTTGGATCTTCTTCGAGCCGCCTCCGCTAGCTTAGATCTTCTCCGTTACTTCAGATCGATGGTCGGCCACATGCGCGACAGAGGTGGGCGCGGCTCCGGAGGAAGATCTGCCGCGACCGCTACGGATGATGATGATATCGTGCGCCTCACCGCTCGGGCTGATGCCTCGGCCGCTCGGGCCGCTCAGGCTCGGGCTGCTTCTGCTATCGCATCCGCTCAGTCTGATATCATGACCGCTCGGGCTGATATCGCGGCCACTTGGGCTGATGTCGCGGCCGCTCGGACTGATCTCGTTGCTGCTCGGACTGATGTCCTCTTCGCTCGGGCTGATATCGTGGCCGCTCGGCAGATGTCGCGGTAGGTCGCTGATGTCGCCGCCGCTCGAGTTGATGTGACTGTTGCGGCCGATCGGGTGATGTCCTCGCCGCTCAGGCTGATGCGGGCCGTCCGGCTGATGCCGCTGCCGGTCGGCTGATGTCCTCAGCGCTTGGGCTAATACGACACTGCTTCGAGCCGAGCAAGCTGTGGAGACCGGCGATGCTGCTCTGGACCACCACAAGCTGGCGTGAAGAGTACTACAACGAGCATCCGCCAAGTTTCTATTTGGAATATGTTTAGTTTTTCCTCTGCAACGTAAAATCCGGCCGCTCGGGCTGAACATCAGTTTGTTCTAGCTAATTATAAATCTAGCTCGATTTAGTTGTTTGAATATGTACCATGTTGTTTGAATATGCAGTACTAAATGCATTTTAGAATTTGTATGCACATGGTTGTGATACCTGTTTATTATCACTAATTGATTAGCAGGGATATATATATGGCATGCCAAGTGTGCAAAAATGATTGCGCAGGCAGGAAATACACTAGATCCTTCAGTATTTATCTACAAGACTGCCACCGGAAGTCATTGGTGAGAAAGAAAATCTTGTTCGACATCAAATACTTCTAGTACCGTCTTTGTGTTCATATCATAATTATATACCTAATTTATGTGTTGCTGTTGCTGCTGCACAGATTGTACCATGCTATGCCAGGTTATTAGTACGCAAAAGTTTGGTTTTTTCGTTCTCTTGGGGGCACATACAAAATTCATGTGAAAAACAAACATAGAAAGACTCGCCTGTACGGCAAAGGATGGGAACATTGATCAAGCTGAACAATCTCAGAGTAGGAGACATGCTAGTTTTTTGCATGACCGGACCAAATCCAAAAATCTCTGTTCTCATTATGGACTTTGGCAAAAACGCAGAGGACACTGACGAGAAATCTTCTGACAGTGATTCTGATGAGGATTTAGAGAGTGAAGAAGAGGATAGTTACATAGTTGCCCAAAGAGTCCATCTCAAGAACCGTGAGAAGTACCGCCTCGTTTCGCTTCTACCCCAAAGAGCTAACTATGTTGGGGTTCCTTTTGTACCTTGTTTGACGAGCACAAATCTGAACCAACATGATATGGTAACGAACACTATCATGCCTCTTTACCTCTTCAAAATGTACATATGCCTACATAGTTATGTTGTCTATTTACATGCGCAGAAACTACCTAAGACGATAGCAGAAGAGGCTGGCCTACCGACTAAAGGCAATGCTGGACTACAACTTGGAACAGCAGGGGTTGTCACCACCATAACGTACCCCACGAAAGCTGACGACCGCATTGTTTTTGGCAAGCCGGGATGGAAGAATTTTCTCGAAGGCAAGAATTTTAAGGTTGATCAACCTGTGCTGATCATTCTTAGAAAAACCAATGACCTCAGCTTGGAAGTCATCATTGAGATGCAGATCATCTAGTAGCAGTACTTCTTTAGTTATATGCATGTGGGTTTGGTGAAATCATAATATAAATATTTTGTTGTAGCTACGTTGGGTTGAACTTTCTTTATGTGAATTGCTTTTCTATGAATATAATGGACCAAGGGACTGATTCCTGGTGGTGTGATCTGTTAATTATTATATTTTGCTTCACAAAGTTGGACCACACGGAAATAATCCCGAAGCACACGCATATTGCCCAAAATGCAGTGATACGTCTCAAACGTATCTATAATTTTTGATGTTCCATGCTTGTTTTATACCAATTGCTACATATTTTACATACACTTCATACCATTATTATGCATTTTCTGGGACTAACCTATTAACAAGATGCCGAAGCGCCAGTTCCTGTTTTCTGCTGTTTTTGTATTCCAGAAAAGCTAGTCTGGAAATATTCTCGGAATTGGACGAAAATTTACGGAGGCCCCTATTTTATCAGAAGACACCTGGAGTCCGAAGGAGAGGCGAAGTGGAGCCACGAGGGCCCCACATGTGGGCTCGGCACGGCCAAGGGCCCACTGGCGCCGAGGGGTGGTGTCGCCTCCTCGTGCACCGCCTCGCGACGCCCTTTGGACTATATATTGCTCCTACCCCGAAAACCCTAAAAGAATCGATGATTTCTCCAGAAGAGTTCCGTAGCTCCGCCGCCACCAAAAACCCTAATTCGGGGGGACAGAAGTCTCTGTTTCGGCACCCTGCCGGGATGGGGAATTGCCCCCGGAGCCATCTCCAACGACACCAAAGCCATCTTCATCACCGTTGCTGCCTCCCATGATGAGGAGGGAGTAGTTCTTCATCGGGGCTGAGGGCTCTACCGGTAGCTATGTGGTTTATCTCTCTCTCCCATGGTGTAATTTTTATGTGATCATGAGCTTTGTAATCTAGTTGAATCCATAGATGTTACTCTTCATTATCTTATATGCTACTCAAGTGGTTTTATTAATGTAATCTCCGGAGTCACCTTTGTCCCACGGTGCGAAGTTGACAGTGTGCGCCCCGTGTGTGGCTCTTAGGCTAAAGATAACAGGAATACTTATCATGAGTTATTATTTGCGTTGGATGTCTCTATGAAATTGCGGTGTTTGTCTAGTACTATTTAGGGCGCTCAAGTTGACAGTGTGGGGTTCCCTAGATGTGGAATGCGACTTTAAGGTGTGCTGTTATAGCCCTACGTAGTGGATTGGTGTTCGTTATCCAACGAGAGAATAATTCAGAGTAGCATAGTGAAGAGGAAATATCTATGTATTCAATTATATTATTATTGTTGAGAGTGTCCACTAGCGAAAGTATGATCCCTAGGCCTTATTTCCAAGCATTGAAACACCGTTTACTCTCATTTTGTCTCACGTTTGCTTGCTGCCATTTTTATTTCAGATCGCAATTACCATTTAAATCATCCATATCACTTGTATTTTAATATATCTTCGCCGAACTAGTGCACCTATACATCTGACAAGTGTATTAGGTGTGTTGGGGGACACAAGAGACTTCTTGTATCTTAATTGCAGGGTTGCTTGAGAGGGATATCTTTGACCTCTACCTCCCTGAGTTCGATAAACCTTGGGTGATTCACTTAAGGGAAATTTGCTGCTGTTCTACAAACTTCTGCACTTGGAGGCCCAACACTGTCTACAAGAATAGAAGCGTGCGTAGACATCATGCAGCTGTTACGGCCGGAGAGAAAACTCGGACCGTCCGCATCCTAACGACGGCCACCATTTGTAGCCGGCTCCAATGTATATGCATTACATACGTCTGATAGTCACAGCCGTCTCGGAAGGTTTTGTTATTGGAGACGGTTGTTATTCCTGGCCGTCGGAGCCGCTGAGGTCATTACAGCCGGCCTGAGCCAACCGGCTCTAATGAATCGTACATTAGAGACCCCGATGTGGAGACGGCCATTAAAACCGTCGGAGGTGACTCTCTGGGGCCGGCTCTAATGCGAGGTTCTGTACTAGTGACTGCCTCTGCTCCTGCTGCCGTGGGGCACCTCAGGCCGCGTTGGCGGGCTCCTGCCCAAACTGCCGGTGCCCGGCGTGCCACCCTACGTATTAGGCCTAGGTTTAGGTTTTAATTTGAATGAATTATGTTCGTTTTAAATGAATTATCTTTAGTTTGAACGAAATTTCAATAAAATCTATATACTTTCGTCTTTAAATGTCGAATTTGGGCGCCGCGAGTTGGGAGCGACGCCACCCATAGCCTGCAGCTCGTCCAGATGGCGTCCAAAGGGTCCGTCTGGACAGACTTTGGGCGCCCATTTGGGCGCCGCGAGTGGAGATGCTCTAAGTTGTTTTGTCATGGAAAATGGAACTGATGGTACACAACATCTCGTTGGGTCTTTGTCATATCGCAAGGAGAACCTGTTATGCCAAGTGCATTGTTGTTGCTCAGAGCATGTGCACTTTTGTCTCGTGACTACAGTTTTTTTAGGCGCCAGAAGGACGGTGATTCGAGATGTGCACTTAGGCTGCGCCATGAAAGGTTTTATGCAAGGATATGCAACAATTGTCCGAGATGGATCGTATTGCCGCAATGTTGGACAGGAAGCTGCTATGCAGTCGGAGTCGCCTTTGAGCGGCTGTCATTGGGAAGGAAGGAATCGAAGGAGCAACTCACTGTTTGCCCAAGAGGAACTGATCTGAAGCTGCGCACGACACCTGTAAATCTGAACTCACTGTTTGCCCACGAGCGCCACGAGCGCGTGGAGGAGTCCATGGACGTCGATCGGGAGAACTGCTCTGTGGCTTGCTCCGTCCGATCGATGGACGTGCAAACACGCGATCGAGATTGGAGGCTTGACAGATGATCGGTTGATCGCGTACACACTACAGGAACGAGGAGATACGCCGACGACTTGAAGCCGTCGGCATAGGTCCTTAAACCGTCGGCAAATGATACGCCGACGGCAGCCCTCGGCGTTATACGCCCTCGGCTCAGCCTGTTTTTTCCGTCGGCGTATGAAAATCCATCGGCGTAGGCTATGCCGACGGCAAAAAAATTACAATTTTTTTTTTAATTTTTCAATTTTTTTTGAACTTTTTTAATTATATTCTGAAATTTCCCACTTAACCACACACTTAATATCTGATTACACACTTAATCTTAGCCACTTATTTAATCTCTAATTACACACTTAATTTTTGGTCAAAGTACTTACCCTGGTCAAACTTCTCATTCGGTAACCCATCCTTAAATTGCTCCAGTCCAATCACGCTTAAATTTTGAGTTCCTTCCAAATTAGCTTTGAAATGAGAAGTTAGAACTTACTGATATTAGTATCCTATCAATCATATTAACCCCTGGGTTATGATGTTACACTTTTTTATTGTTTAAATTTTAAAAACTTATTTGAATAAGTAACTATGATTATATAATAGTATATTTTGAATAAATAACAATAAAATGAATTTAACTTTATTTTTTCCTTTTTACATTTAATATGGAATAATTCATATCTTTAAATCCGTAAATCAAAATTTGACAAATAAAATGTCTAAGTCGATTAGAAAAATGAGAGAAATTCAAATATGACATCCATATAATCTTTTGCATCATAGAAACATCGATAGTCATGGTGGCCATTTTGACCGTTTTTTAAAATCAAATAAAGTGAAAAAAGCCTAAAAAAAAGGTATCCTCTAGCATGGGGTCTTTTATGTGTACTAGTTTCTATGAAAAATGATACTTCAATTTTGACAAATTGTTCAAAAAAAATCTTCACAAAAAGGTCTATCATATATAAACATTTATAAGTTTCAAACCAAATGACCAAGTTATCACCATTTCCACGTCATAGTTTGTGATAAAGTTCTCATATTCGACAAATATGTGTATCTTGGTATAGGAAACAATGTTTCCGACGGGATTTTTCAAATTATTTTTATAAATATCATTTTCCTTTTTCTAAGTGGCAAAAATGACTTTTTTTGTGAACCAAGTACAAAATATATGGTGCAAAATGGCACCCATCTAATTCTCACAAAGAGTAGTCCACATTTGATGGATAATCCCCAAGTATTAGGAATTTTCTTGATTTCTATATAATTTCGCCTAGTTAAATGAGTTTATGCCGATTTTCCGAAAGTAATCCAAATTTGAACTACAAGTGTTTAATAGTTTGGTTTGAATTTTTTTTTTAAATAATTTCAAGGTACACAACTAGTGGTTATATCACAGAAACATCGATAGTTTTAGTAAATTTGACCTCTTTTGATGAATAGTCATGGTGGCCATTTTGACCTTTTTTGAAAAAAATCAAATAAAGTGAAAAAACCTCAAAAAAGGTATCCTCTGGCATGGAGTCATTTTATGTGTACTAGTTTTATGAAAAATGATAAACTTGATTTTTGACAAATTGTTCAAAAAAATCTTCACAAAAAGATCTATCATGTATAAACATCTATAAGTTTCAAGCCAAATGACCAATTTATCACCATTTCCACGGCATAGTTTGTGATAAAGTTCTCATATTCGACAAATCGGTGTATCTTGGTATAGAAAACAATGTTTGCGAAGGGATTTTCAAATTATTTTTATAAATATCATTTTCTTTTTCTTAGCGGGAAAAATGACTTTTTTGTGAACCAAGTACAAAATATATGGTGCAAAATGGCACCCGTCTAATTCTCACAAAGAGTAGTCCACATTTGATGGATAATCACCAAGTATTTGGAATTTTCTTGATTTCTATCTAATTGCGCCTAGTTAAATGAGTTTATGCCGATTTTCCGAAAGTAATCCAAATTTGAACTACAAGTGTTTGATAGTTTGGTCTGAAATTTAAAAAAATCATTTTAAGGTACACAACTTATGGTTATATCACATAAACATCGATAGTTTCAGAAAATTTGACCTCTTTTAATGAATAGTCATGGTGGCCATTTTGACCGTTTTTTGAAAAAAAATCAAAGAAAGTGAAAAAAACCCTCAAAAAAGGTATCGTCTGGCATGGAGTCCTTTTATGTGTATTAGTTTCTATGAAAAATGATATACTTGATTTTTGACAAATTGTTCAAAAAAAATCTTCACAAAATGGTCTATTATGTATAAACATCTATAAGTTTCAAGCCAAATGACCAAGTTATCACCATTTCCACAGCATAGTTTATGATAAAGTTCTCATATTCGACAAATAGGTGTATCTTGGTATAGGAAACAATGTATCCGAAGGGATTTTTCAAATTATTTTTATAAATATCATTTTCCTTTTTCTAAGTGGCTAAAATGATTTTTTTTGAACCAAGTACAAAAAATATGGTGCAAAATGACACAATTTAATTCTCAGAAAGAGTAGTCCACATTTGATCGATAATCCCGAAATATTAGAAATTTTCTTGATTTCTACCTAATTTCTCCTAGTTAAATGAGTTTATGACAATTTTTCGAAAGTAATTTCGTCTAATTAAATGAGTTTTGTGATGCAAAAGATGATATAGTTGTTATATTTAGATTCCTCTCATTTTTCTAATTGATTTAGACATCTTATTTGTTAAATTTTGATTTACGGATTCAAAGATATGAATTATTCCATATTAGATGAAAAATATAAAGAAAAAAAGAAAAACATAGCTATGCCGACGGCAAGCTCAAAAAAAAATGGACGCTACACCGACGGCCTGGCGAGGTATACGTTGAGGGCCAGACCTACGCCGATGGTGGCCGTCGGCGTTGTCGGGCTATGCCGAGGGAATTTCATACGCCGAGGGCCATGTCGCTGGGCTGTCCAGGTCGAGGTCTACGTCGACGGCCCCGACAAAAAGCCGTCGGCGTAGCGCCCGGCCGTTTGCACATAGCTCCATTCCTGTAGTGACAGACCTTGTCCGTGTCAGCGTACGTAACCAGGACGAATAAGCGTTGAACACGTATAGACGATCGGTGTGGCATCATGGAGAAAGGCGTGCGTCAACTACGGCTTCATCTTCGAACTCGCCAGCGTCGGAGCTGGCGCCAACCCGACGCTGCCAGGATTGATTCCGGAGTTCAAAGAACCGTGTACCATATTCCTCGTCTTTGCATATCGTCCGCCGTCGCCGGCGTCACGCTTCTGTTCTGTCACTTCAACGTGGTAAAGCCGGTTGGTCATCCATTTCGCATAGATCGGCGATGGTCTCCTTGGTGGTATTCTGTCTTTCACTATAATATCACAATTTATCATATCCCAACAAATACAATAGTTAAAGCAATTACTACTGTTATGAAGCCGTAGTACAATTATGAACTACTCACGCATCATATGGAGGCGACACTGGTGGTAGAGATGACTCCGGCGACGAATTCCCTCTGGCAGAGTACCGGAACATGGCTCCAGCTAGGTTTCTGCGAAGGCGGCGGCTCATATAAAAAAGGGGCATGCAAAATTTATCTGGAAGAGGCAGCACGAGGGAAGCGAGGAGGCGGCCACGCGGAGGGACCCGTGACCACCCCTTGGCCCGCGGCCCTAGGGCGCATGGTGGCTCTGGGGCTCCCCTGGTGGAAATTTTTGGTCCACCATATCCGTCTCGAAAAGTTAGAATTTTGGTACTTTTCTAGCAATTTTCCTAGAAACTTTACTTTTCACCTTTTCCACAAAGCACAGACAATAAAAACAGAAACTGACACTGGGTTAATAGGTTAGTCTAGTAAATACTATAAAATCATGATAAAATATGCAACAATAATATAAAAATAGCATAAAGCAATCAAAAAATATACATACGTTTTGGAATACCATAACACAACTGTTTTTTAGCAATATAGGTGGAAAATATTCATGCATTTTTTATGCTATTCAGTGGGCTCTGCATGTACCTCGCTCAATAAGTTAACTGCAAACATGACATGGGGTTGTGTAGCAGCATTTCTCGGGTGCTTTCCAAACAATAACATTTTCCCCGCCCTCCTCCGTATAACTATGTTGGTCATTGCTTTGTTAGGGTGTAGTTGGGAATTCTCCATCTGCAGGTGGAGATTATTTCTCAATGAAAATTCTCATACTACAAGATTAAGATAGTATTTGGTTCTGCCCAAAATTTTCATTTGAACTCAAATTTCAATGTGACCTAGCTTACTCTATTATTACCATTTTCCTCATTATACTCATATTTGCTGCATTTATATGAATATTCCTCGTTGCTCATGTATTCTTCCTTCAGAAGAACCCACTCGATCATTATACCACATAATTCCTTTCACTTTATTAATTGCAAGCATCTTGTTTGTTCCATGTTATGGGAGCATTTCATTTGCTCGTCTTACTCTCATGTTGGTACTTCTTCGTTTTTGAGAACGTAACACCGCTCGTAGTATTTACAAAAGAATGTTTGTCTTGACTGAACATCGTCTTTGCGAGGAAATCCACGTCTGAGCCATGATGTTTCACGATCAGTATTGGAAATGAACGGAGATCAAGTGGTGGAACACGCGGAACCACATATTGGATCACTCCAGTGCTTCACGAAACCGCTATCACTTACAATGTCATTTGTTGCATGCTTAAATGAGATTTACTATTATTGCCTATAAGATATCTAAAGGTGATTTTACTCATTGTAGTGATCTTTCACACCACTACATGCATGGTGCAGTGTGCCACTCTTTGACGTAACACTCGTGACACCATTTCACAAAGGGTTAGTGAAAGAACATTTCTTAATCCTCTATGGTTTTGTGTGTTGGGCAGCAACATAGTGATGATCTAATCATGTGTTAAGTGATGGAGGGATTTAGGTGATTAAATCTTGTCAGCATCGAACCCCAAAAATACAAAGTGAAAAGAGCTCCCTTTGTTTTTTGACAGAAATTCAATCTGGAAACCGGATTATCCGGGGGTCGGATTATTGCAAATAATCTGGCCCTCACCATTTTGTCTAAGGACTGATTTTTGACCAAGTGCGCGGCCCTCTGTAATGGGGCAGATTATTGACCGGAGATTTGGATGAAAAGCCAGATATTTGGATGAAAAGCCGGATATTTGGAAAACCGGATAATCCGGCCCCCACATAGGGTGGATAATCCGGCCCCCAAAAGTCTGCAACGACTATACAACGACTATAATTGGGAGGGGGTATAAATACCCTCCCCTTCTTCAACCTCAAGTTAGCTCGTGCATCCCCTCAAGAACACCAAAAGTTGAGCCACCAAATCAACTAGATCTCCTCCTCCACCAAATCAAACTAGCTGATCTTTGGAGGATCGAAGGAGAAGACCAAGATCTATAATCTCACCAAAGCGATTTGCATTTCCCCCTCACTCACTTGAGGGACTCGTGTCTAGGGTTTCCTTGGAAAACCTAGGCCATTGTTCTCACTTTGACAGTGCATGCTTGTCTCTGTGTTGTAATAGATTGTGGTGACCTTGGGAGACTGCAATTCAGTTGTGGATGTGTGCCCCGAGATTGCTATAAAGGCCCTGGTTTGCGCCTTGAAGGATACCGATAGTGGAAAGTGAACCAAACCTTTTGTGGTGCGGTTCACAGGAGAATAGGGTGAGGCCTTTGTGGCGCTGAGTAGGCCTTTGTGGCGAGCTCACACCCCTCCAACGTAGACGTACTTTCCCTCAAAAGGAAGGAACTACGGGAATTAAACCATGTGTATCCGCGTGCTTCACTCGGTTACCTCTATCCTTTATTGCCTTTACTTGTGTCTTGTATCCTGCTAGTTGCTTGTTGTTCCCTTGTCATAATGGTAAATTCACCATAGTTGCATATCTAGAGAATATACCTTTTGTGCCAAGCCTAAATTGCAAAAGACTTAAATTTTAAGTAGCCCCAATTCACCCCCCCCCCCTAGGTACCCATACGATCCTTTCAGTTAGTTGGATAAATGACACTCCAATGCATGTGATTTTGAAAAACGTCACTACAATTTTCAACTTTTGAAAAATGCCACTCCAATTTTAGAATACGTCTACATATGCCACTGCATCCAGTTGATCCCATTTTTGTTCAAAAAACTGTCACATATTTATCCCGTACTTTGCTTCAAACGAAATTACCCATTCTTCCATCCATTCTCTTTCTCCAAATCTTCAACTCAACGCGTGACAGAACGCGGCAGCACCTCCATCCGCCTCGGCACGATGAAATTACGAAACCTTACATATTTTAAAAAATCCCGCTGGTATGTATTTTGGTGGTGTTGGTAGGATTGCGAAGACTAAAGAAGCGGAGCTTGATATGTCCAAAAGTAATACACACTACATGCAATGCAAAATGAAGTGTTGGAGGCAGCCAATTCCCCAAGTCTCCGGTGGTGATAATGGCTTAGTTTAACCAACACATCAATTCCCTGTTGCAATATTCTAACTTAAGTTGCCTAATGGATTCACCCCTCAATTGGAAAACACATGTTATAAATGAATGAAATAAAAACAATACATGTTGCTACTTGTCGATTACAATATCAGGTGGTGACTTCTAGTGGAAGAAGCATCCAAGATTGACTAGGGGTGGATGTAAAAAGAATAGAGGTTTTGCACCTTTTAAATACAACTTGCTCTTGAGTACATTAGTGCAACAAAACTAAGTCCCGTGTTCACGCAACTAGCATACGGATAAATCAACGGATAAAAGCAAGCCCTATTTGTTTACACCTATAACTTGACAATGACTCCATCAAAGATCTTGTAGCTAATAAAATTTGAGTGCGGCATTGATGTCGTGGTCTCTTTGTGCGAGCTTTTTTTTACGTTTTCTCCATGCAAGGCAAGCCATGACTTCTAAGGAAAATACAACTATTTTAAGTCACAACTAACATAAAAGTTATTAAACATCGTTTAACTAAGATAGTAATTTATATTAGAAATATATTTCACTTATTAATTTACAAAGTCATTCATATAAATTACCGAGCCTAATGTGAATTAAAATTAAATCTTCTCACTCATATAATATAAAATTATGGCTTAATAACTCTAATTAGCATATATAATTTTTAAAAATCCATTTTAAAGTGATACATTGTAGTACCTCGAGACAGAAAATCATTTATACATTCTTTTATTAATATTTAGAAGTTTTAAAAATAAATGGAATGTTTATCATTGAAAATAAAAGTGATAAACTAGACTTACATTATTTTACTATATTATAAATATTAAACATAGAAAGTTATCTTGTGAGCGAATACTATATCCTAACTTTCATATATCCATTCCATCTAAAAGTGCTAACAAGGATACAATTCTTTACAACTTTCACATATCCATATTGTGTTTTATATATATCGTAATACATGGTTCTAGAGTATACGTGTAAGAATACATTTTCTATAGAAGCACAAAAGACAAGTATGGAGGTGACTGGTGAGTTCCGATTTGAAAGTAAACTGTAAAGTAATTAGTGACTAATTTAAGATCAAATGTTTCTTTCGAATACTCCTTCCATCAAAGTTTATTAGGCCTTGTTCCAAATATGTGTTTTAGAGGATTACAATATCGCTTTCCAATTCACTCCTAAACCGCATCCTATTTAACTACAAGTCTCTCGGTTTAAATATGAGTTAACTGCAAGCAATGCATGCCCTGCAATTATCCATGATTCCAAATCTATTGGTAAAAAAACATTCTTTTAGATACCCGCTCTTTGGGAGATTTCCAAACCGAACCTAAGAAATTCTATTTCATCGGGTTTACAACAAGCAAAAGGTAACCTGAACACTTGTTACTAAATTATTTACATCAGCTCGAAGCTAAAAGTTGATACATGTCCAAAAGGACAAAGCATGGGTAGGACGGCGGTATTAGACACTACATCAAAAGTACAAAGCATGGGGAGGTTTCCAGGTAAGCGAAACACATTGCGGTAAGTTCCCACAAGGTGATTCTAACCACTAAAAATGCCCTTTATGCTGGAATGGCACATGTTGGAAGGTGTTGTCATTCTTAAATAGACCATACATGAGCTTCATAGGAAAAATATGGATGATGTGTTGTTCAAAATTGATTTTGAAAAAGCATATGTTAATTTTAAGTGGCCTTTTTCTGTTGTTGCAAATAGCATTACAAATGAAAGGCTTTTCCCAAACATGGTGCCAATCGGTTGCACAATTTGTACATATGAAAGTGCATGGTTCTCCATGTGCGTGGTTTTGGTAATTGATGACGATACCTACGGACTAATATTTTGGGTTATACTTGAAGCGTTTGTCATATGCTATCCTTGAAGACCATAAATTGGCTCCAAGGTTGAAAGAAGAAAAGGTTCAGAAAAAGGTTGAAAGAAGAAAAAAATGAAAAAAAAAGATTAAGTGATGGCCAAGTTGTAATTCAAGGAGTGATCCTAAGATTGGTCATGTGAGAATTGAGCCTATCACAAGTATGTATCGAAGAAGAAAATTGAGTGAGCATTCATGTTTACCGTTGAGACATCATCGGAATAAACAGAGAGCAATTTATACAAGGTTGATCAAGAAAAAAATGCAAAGACTAGATTCAGGTTGATCAACACACAAATCGTAGATGTTGTACCAAGTGGGATCATGTGATCTCATGGTACGGTAAGAAATTTTCAATTGCTCTTTGTGAACTAACCCATGATATATCTGTGTGGTGTTTCTATGTGTGGTTAAGTATTTTTCCGTGTGCTTGCATCAAAAGAAAGATTTCATATAGCACATGAGAGGATGACGTCAATTGGTGATCATCATCAAGGTTGGGAATTCAAGTTCAAGATGATCCATCTCAAAGAGATCTTTTGTTTAAAGCTTGCCGATCATTTGGGATAATGGACATGTGAAGATGTGCCTCAGAGAGGCTCTTCCATATTGGTTATTGGGGAAAAATTTGAGAGTCTTCACCAAGCAAGCACAATCAAAAAAGATGGTCCAACTTGAGGAGGTCATGATCGTCATCATATAGCTCAGATGGAATGCCCAAGGAAAAAGATATAACCATGATAGTTTTCTGCCTTGCCGGTATCATGGTGCTAGTTGGGAGACCGGATTATAGCCATACTATCAATGGGGGTTCTCGAGTGAGTAGCTTGATCGTATCTTTCGTAGATAGCCCAAACCTTTGCATCATTGGACTCATCTTTCTTTGTTCTTATTTGTTTTTTTATCTCTGTGAGGTTTAAGAGCTTGTCTTCATCATCAAGGCAAGCTCAAGTCCATCAAAAACAAGATTCATATGAGTCTTCTATTGCGTTATCGGTGATGGACATTTTGCCGGTTCTTCTTCGAGGAAGGTTTCACATCTCTCCATCATTGGTTTTTTTTTTCTCTATTGCTGTTTCCTAGGATTTCCAACAAACCCAAGGTCATCTTAGGATTTCATTTGCAAAAGACATGAATGTTTTGGTTTAACTGTTTCAGTAGCTTTCCCCTAAGCACGGTAGTACCGGTGGTGTCCGGTAGCACTGTTTCCTCCCAGGATCAGTGGTATTGCCCGTGCCTCCTACCAGGTACGGTAGTACCGGTATCGTGTCCGGTAGTTCCGCTCCCGGTAAATACGTATTTTTTTATCAAATCTGGCCTTTTGGTCAAACTAATCACATATGTGGTCTCTTTGCGAAACTATTGTCCAAATCTGGCCTCTGGGCTTGGCGTCAAATGGGCCAGCCATATTTTTGTGTGTGTGGAGAGCACAAAATATACTTTTCTTTGTGAGACTTTGCACACGCATAAAAGCACGAGCGTGTGCAATGTAAAAGAAAATCCTTGTAACATGCATTTTCGGTTTTATTGCAGATGCCAGGTGCACATGCTCCTTGAAGGGGTCAATGTTTTTCATGAACCATGTTACGCATTCACTCGATGTGTGGATCAAAATCATGATACATTTATAGTCGTATGGTCTTTTTTATTCGTAGGGTTTAAACAAATGTAGAATAAAGGTGTCATGTCCTAACGGATTGAATTAGTTACGGAATTTAATTCATTGCACCTTGAGAGCAAGAGTTGACTAGTTTTGCTCCAATATAGAAAATCATAACGATCTGTAAGAGATACAACACATATTTTAGGGACACACTGTTTTGGCTCAAACCTCAAAGGAGAGGATGTACCGAAAATGATTTGAACGTATTTTGAAATGTCAGAAAACTTGAAAAATACTTTTGTGTGCAATCTCTATGTGTGCATGTAAAGTTTTCGTGCATTTTTTTTCCTGGGAAAAGATGCTCCCAGTTTTCGTGATTCAAGGATGAGAACGATCTCGCTAACACCCAAGTCCATCTCGCCAGGTTCAGAACGTGTATCAAAGGAGAAAGAAGCATTCCGAATAATGAAGCATGAGAACATACAATGCCAAAAAAAAAAAATCTGAAAACATTACTAGTCCCAAAAAAGGGAAGTAGAAAATTATTACCGGTGCCAAATTTATGTCAAGATCTTCAAAGAAAAGGGAAAAAATGCAGATTTCCAAAGTAAAAAAATATATGAATCCGGCCTACCTGATTCGAACAGGTGACGTAGGGAGCTACAATCCCCCGCTCTACCGCTGAGCTAAGGCCAGTTTTTATTGTACAAATAACATTTACGTTTATATAGTTTCCTTAATCTTTTGTAGTCCGCCCCGTCACGATTTTCCTTGCCCGTTCTCGGAGCACAGGTTTTTTTGTTTCGAGAGCCTCTCGAAGCACAGGTAATTCGCAGAGTCGATCGGCAACTACATTCGGCCTGTCAGCCCATGCATAGGGACGCTGGCGGGCCTAACTGGACTCCATTCGCCTGACTTTTAACGGGCTAGCCTGGCCTTGTCTGGCTACTGCTCTCGATATAAAGCTCTCGCGCCCTGGGAACGAAGCTGAAGCACCACGGCCACGGCAAGCAAGCCAGCAAAACCCTAGATCGTCTCGCCGCCGGCACACCTCATGGCGCTGCGCAATCTCCTGACAAAGGTGCCGGCCTTCGGACTCAGGCCACCCTCGCCGGCGGCGACTTCTCGCTACATGTCGTCCCACGCTCGAACCGTAAGTCTGCATACATACATAATTCGTGGTCTGAGATTCTGTAATGTACTTAGTAGATTTGAAATCAGTAACTTAGTGTTTTGTTATTCAGACTTGGAAACTGATTTAAACCTAGCTCCATGCTCACGAATCATAACAAATACCCTATATATAACGACATAGGCCCTTTCAAAAAAAAAAACGACATAGGCATGCATGAAGGTGCTATGAAGGTTTCATCTCTTTACTTAGCCGTAAAGACACGAAATTAGTCGTCCATGGTTTATTCACGACAGTCTTTGAAATTCTAATATTAACCTTATTTTCAGGGATGCATCGATCCCAAGAAGATTTTGGAGCTCGATCCTAACAATAAGCTCGCAGAGCTAGACCAAGTGTTGGCCGAAGGCAGGGAAGCGGACCGGTAAGCTCCGACTCTAGATAGATTTCTCGGCTTCAGTTTGAATACTTCTTTACGCAAGAGGATTTATGTGGATGCAGGGCTATGTTGGCATTCATGCGCAGCGAGGGGGCCAAATGGGATAAGCTAACCAATGTAGTGTTATGCTCTTTCGAGGCCTTCGTTGCATTCCACGTGCTTCAGCACCTGTCTCGGTTATGACGATGTGTTTCTTTTTCTTTGGCGAACGAAACAATACTCGGTTATGATGAATTAGCAGAAATGCTCTCTTGTTCCACGAATAGCAGGTTGTAGACAGAGGTACATCATTCAGTTAAATAATGGCTGATCCAAGGTTGCGCACACATGCATACAAAATACATAATTACTTTTACTTAAAAATACAACATTGGTGGCGAATGAGGAAACTGTTACAGAACCTAGCTGCTGACTAAAACAACTCGCCAGGGCTTGTGCAAGACTAGACAAACCCCCACGACAAGATTACTGGCTAGCCAGGACCACAGATTGAACTGGGGAACACCCACAGGCTATTTAGTAGACTGCAGTCCGGAGTGAACGCGCAACCATAATATATGCAGTGAGCGATGTTTCTTCGCACCGGCTGATCGAGCTCAACCACGGTCCAAGCCTTGTCAGGAAATAGGTTGGCAAAATAAATGCAGTTGCTCTTTCCTCCCCATCTCTCAGGGCTCGTGCAGGAAAACGTAGGATTCCTCGGATCAAGGCTAACAAACAGAGCCTGGTTTTCCAGCTTCTCCATCTTCACCGTCTTAGCTGGCTCGACAGAGAAGTCAAATCGAAAAACCTCAAAGATGCCATATGGCTCGCCATTTGCCTTGTCGGAGCTAAACGAGAGGTCAACCATGAGAAGTTTGTCACGAGAGACCACCAACCATGGGTTCAAAGGCATGTCCTCCCACGTGATTGCTACTTCTTGCAAACTGAATTGAGGTGCCAAGCGTATAGTGTAGAGCTTCCGACAAGTATCTAAGGCAAGGATATCACCATTGAAGAGTAGCATCTGATGGATGTGTTCATCACCAAGAGCAAGAGGGTGCTCTGACCAGCGGTTTGCTCCAACCCGCCACTCGAACATGGAGGTTACTGAGCAGAGGAGGAGGCGTGAGTTGGGTGAACTAATTGCAGCCGTAAGAATGCCTATGCCACAAAAGTGCCCGAGCCTGTTGTTGGGTGGGAGTTTGGGGGCCTTCACCTTAGTACCAGTCAACACATTAACAAGAAGGCAGTGCTTCTCGTAGGAGAAGATAAGATACCCATATGAGCAGCCCAAGTAATGCATGGTATTTGGAGAATTTTGAGGCACTGAACAGCGAAGGGATATGTTTTTCTTGCTAGGATCACTGAGCTGCCATTTGCAATCAGATAAAAGGATGGGCTTGATACGACCTGTATTAGGACGAACATAACGACCATCCGGCTTAAGGTGGAGTGGCGGGAAGCTGACGATATGCAAAGAGGGGAAGGAAGAGACTGCAGCGCGCCAAGAGCAGCATGTGCCAATGAAAGCAAGGAAGTCATGGCATGAATCAAAGAGAGCGATGATCTCGTGAAGCAGGCTGTCCAGCAGATCCGCAAAAACATGAGTTCCAGACGAAAGCGAGGAGGTGGAGCCTGAGGCGTGGCATGTGTTCTTAGAGGGCCTCCCCACAATGGCAACTTCTCTGTCACACAGAGAGTTAAGAACAAATTATCAGAATAAGAACTGAAACATAATAGAGCTTTTGAGAAAAAGCAAAAATGAATGATGGAGCAGTAGGCTTTTACTGAACAATAAGGCAAACGGGGATGTCTATTTGGTCATGCTAAACTTCATTTGGAACAAGCTACGAGTCAGAACGACCTACAACTTGAAATTTTTCCACTATAGCATAACTAGAATCTTTTTGATGTGCCAACCGTATGTACAATGATACATTTTGAAAGCATGGTAGAGGTTGTCATTTGTAGAGTATCCCCAAACTAAATGCTAAATATGCTCCTCTTCTTACGTAGACAACTTTTAAGTGGTCATTTTCTTATCTATTATTCACTTGGTGGCTAAACCGAAGTGAGCAGTGTTCATAAACGCCATGGCCCTGAGGAAGACCAAACAAACACGAGACAGCTTGCTGACGACACAAGAGGCTCGCTCTCTTGATTCAACTTTGGATCTTATCCACTGGTAAACTTAAATACTGAAGTTATCAACAACTGATCTGAATGAACTTCGTCCATGTTAAGCCGTTCATGGCAAACGCACTAAATCGGAATAATACCAAACTGTCCGAATGAACTTGTTCAATGTTAAGCTGTCAATGTAAACACACCAAATCAAAAAATTACCAAACTGGAGATACCCTATAGACAGGGGTGGAGATCCCGATTTAGGGGATGCCAGTTCGCTACTGACCACCATTCGTTCACAAAAAGACCCTAATTCGCCAAAATACTCGAAGTTTCAGTAGCAGTTGACAAAATCAATGGTACTAATTCACGGGGTGGATGCTTGGTAGCTGCTTCTGTCCGGATTTTAGTTTGGGCGGAGTAAATAAGTAAGCCCTCGTTAACAAGCGGAAAGGGAAGATAGACGAGCAACGGAGCAAGCATGGATGACCTGGAGGTGGTAGTGGCGTCTGACAGCGGCGAAGATTCGGTGCCCTGCTGCGGCGACGGCGCTCCTCCGCGGCGGCGGCGGCTTCCGGCCATGGGGACGCACCACTACCAGTAGCTTCGCCGCTCGCGTGGATTCGTAGCAGGAATCCTAGCCCTGGCAGGAGGTCGTTTTGGAAGTAGTATGGGCCTTGGCCCGCTTCATATTTCTCGATTACCAAAGAAAAGCCAGCATGGGCCTTGGTCGTTTTGGAACTAAATCTGCTTGTTCCTTTACTTTTGACACTATTTTTTGAAGTCATCTCAAATTGTATAAGTAATGCTCTTCCCCAATTTGTCCTCACGCCACCAAATGGCTTTATTCGTGTCTGCCCATCGGTTGAAAATAACCAATCTAGAATGGCCAGCAAACCATGTACCATGGGATATTCTCGGAGGACTTATGTTATTCAAATGTTTCAAAATTGTCCAGTCTTCACTTAGTCTCGGAAGTGTCGTATGCCTCGTCGGTGTCGAGATGGTCATTGAATATACCAATAGGCTTGTCATCAGAAAGATACTTTTTTACGGTTTGATTTCAGCTCGTAAAGTGTCTTTGGCTCCTGAGTAACAGTGATCGTGATTTGGAAAATTTTGGAAAGAAAATTTCGAGTTCTAAAAAATCTGAAAAAATCATGGATGTAGAAGGTGAAATATCCCACTAAGGTGCAAAATATCTTCTTCAAATATTTTATATTCTGCTCTACACAAAAATGAAAAATAAACTGATAAAACTGGAGATTTGAAAAATATACATATTAAGATCCACACTTTTCCTTGTTTAGCCCAAAATACAAAGTATTTGAAGTTTAATTTTTGCATGTATGCGGAATACATCATTGGCTACATCCCTGATTGTGTTCAGAATTTTTTAGGCCTCTTAAATGAAATTCAAGATTTTTAATACACTGGAATCACCGCTGCTTGGGAGCCCAAAATATCCTCTCACATTACAGCCACCTTTAATTACATTCTGCTCCGATGAGAATGACCAGTGCATGTACGCAGCACGCACCGGGTCCTGGTTTAGGCCATGTAGGTTACTCTGAGATGGAGCTGAATCGATCGATCACGGATTAGGACCTAGGCGTGACGATCTGGAATGGACGTGTTTTCAGTGGGCTGCGGGAAAGCCGGGCAGAGGAGCATCTGGTGGGGTGTGCTGCCACGCGCCTACCGACACGTCTCGGGCAGAGGCGCATTCGATGAAGGTGTTTTTAGACGGAAGGCTATAAATGGGTTTGACTTTAAATAAACTAATACATCAGTTAGTTAGGAGTTACAAATTAAACATCTTATGTACACGCCCTGGATGCTATCTTACAGATAAGAACATGTACAACACAATACCACAAACGAAAGGGCACAAGCAAATGCTTGATACATATGAAGGTGCATTGTCTTATCTTCCCTTTGCACGGGAGCAATGCTGAAAAAGTCAACATTAACCAACCTCACCCACATCAACATTGTCCTTCAAAGCATCGGACAACCAACTAAGCAGGACTCGAGAATCCAAAGGAGGGGCTTCAAACGACACCTCCAAGAAGGATAACCGCGCCCAACACTAATACAGACCAACACATCGAACACCCCTATATGAAACAACACGAGTTAGGCGACACTAACTCGCGCTTTGCACGTGAAAAATGTGGCCCCACCAGGCAAGTTGGCTCATGTCCCTACATTCATCTGTGACGGTCCTCAATTTTCAACTCGGCCAATATATTAGTAAGAGGGTTCATGTGTGTCCGTGTGCAATTTGTCGCTCAATGACAGCGTACATTAATATAAAACCGTTGGCGGAGCTGGGCAGATACACTTTTTTTTGCCTATCTTGGACATTATAAAAACTGTCGGTTTGTCGTTTTCCGTCTGCTCCAACGTGTTTCTACTCCCCACTCGTGTCCTCCATGGATAAGAGCATGAGCTCGTCGGGGAGATCAATGGTGTCCTCTCCCTCGCCCGCCGGCCACGGGTTAGCTCTGTCGCTTGTGAAGTGTCTATGTTGCGGCTATACTTTTAAGTGTCCAAATCACAGGTTTAGTTCGACGCTTCCACCAGTTTTGATTAATTTTTGTTATGTGTGATGTTGATTTGACTCTGGATTCGATTTACATGTTTCCATATAAAGGGAATACAAAACTTGACTGTAAGCTATTAGGTCATGGTTTCAAGTTTGATTGTTGAAGTTTTGTAATTTTAATGAAATTATGGAATAGAGAAAACAAAGAGTAAAAAGGAATATATAATTTTTTTTGGCTGATTTCCAAGTAATAAACTTTCTTTTTTATTTCTAAAGCATTCCATTAACCAAATTGCGCAGCAAAATTGCTGGCAACTAGAATTGGCCGAAGGTAGGAACACAGCCCAGCCATACGACTTGGGTTCCATGACCATCTTCGCACCAAAATTCGCTAGAGCCTGCAACTTTATTACAAGCCCTTGGATTGAAAGAAATAGAAAACGTAGTAAAATTCAGAAAAGCTACAACTTTAATCTCCCGGAACAGGACCCCATTTGGTGAAAGATCATAGTCTCTTGATTTGATTGCTTGGGCGAGTATTTGTGAATCAGTCTCAATCTGGACACGCTGCATACCTCACTCTTGGGCCAAATTCAAGGCTTGTAGACACGCTTCTGCTTCAGCATGGAGAGCATCTTGCACGCAGTCCAGTCGGCCTGTACCAGAAGGTCCAGAAGCACAAACATCACCAAACAAAAAAGTCTTTGATTAAGAGAGAAATCAGGATGCCCATGGAGCGGTCATTAAGTCTTTGATTAATAAATGGAGAGAGGAAAAAAGGAAATAGGAGGACCGTTTCCCGCGCTCGTGAGTCGTGACAAAGACATTTCGCGTGAAAAGATAAGCAAGGATGCGTCTAATCCTCCGGGGGAGAGCTAGACTTTTCCGTGATTGATTAATTCCTGTTGTCGCTCGGCATATACATACAGAGGCGAGCAGATCGAGTTACTTCCATTCAAGCTCGAACCCTCGATCTCCTCCTATTATTCCTCTAGGCCACCTTGCACGCCATTCCTCCTCTTCTTTGCCGCCATCCGATCGCAGTGCTCATCCGTCGAGTCTCCATTATCCATATCTCTACGTTTGGACCTGCTGCATCGGATTTTGTTGGTAAGCAAACATAACTCTCGCTTCATTGTTCTAGCTTATGTGACTCTCGCGTGCGTCTGCACCTGGTATTCAAAAGTTATTTAATAGTTCAAAAAATTCTGAAACTTTCAGTCCGGTAAATATTACCAAGTATTGCACCTGTATACAAGGTTGTTTTAGAGAACAACATTAATTGCAACCTGGATTAAAGATTTGCCGAAAAAGACGTTATATACACGCTATATTCGTTTGAGATTTGTTTTTTTCGCCCAGAAGTCAATAAAAAAACTATTTGTGGCCAAATTATTTGCACGAGTAGAATATTTGGTAATCTCTGAGCATATTTTTTTTTTCAATTTTTTGAACATTTTTAAATTTTCTAAATGTGTTTCTGTATAATAGGTGTGCTTGTCTCCATGTGTCATTAGTCCGTGTCCCTTCACCTGCTATATTAATCCGTGATTCACACAAGCAGAGTGGTTTTTGTCTAACTGATTCAGGCCGCTGTCTGATGGAACAAAAAAAGACGGGAATTTTTTTTTGAGGAGGATCCGATCCATATATACAGAGTACCCAGTACAAATTACAAGAAAGTCCAACAAGGAAAAGGAAATTACAAACGGACCCTGAAACTTGCACAAAGCACCCTGAGTACACTGAGAGAAAACACAATCGAATCCATCGTCTTCACCCAAGAAGTACTATTGGATGAGCGGGAGGATGAGTGGAAGACTCTTTATTGGGCGAAACATTGTCATGTACTGGAAGCGGAGCATAATGGACCCGATCCAGGGGTCTCCTCACACCCCGCTCTAACTGATTCAGGCCGCTGTCTCATGGAAAAAGAAAAGATGGAAATTGATTCGGAGAAATATTGTCAAGTACTACTGGATGAGCGGGAGGATGAGCGGAAGACTCTTGATTGGGCGAAACATTGTCATGTACTGGAAGCGGAGCAGAATGGACCCGATCCAGGGGTCTCCTCACACCCCGCTCCAACTGATTCAGGCCGCTGTCTCATGGAAAAAGAAAAGATGGAAATTGATTTGGAGAAATATTGTCAAGTACTACTAGATGAGCGGGAGGATGAGCGGAAGACTCTTGATTGGGCGAAACATTGTCATGTACTAGAAGCGGAGCAGAATGGACCCGATCCAGGGGTCTCCTCACACCCCGCTCCAACTGATTCAGGCCGCTGTCTCATGGAAAAAGAAAAGATGGAAATTGATTTGGAAAAATATTGTCAAGTACTACTGGATGAGCGGGAGGATGAGCGGAAGACTCTTGATTGGGCGAAACATTGTCATGTACTAGAAGCGGAGCAGAATGGACCCGATCCAGGGGTCTCCTCACACCCCGCTCCAACTGATTCAGGCCGCTGTCTCATGGAAAAAGAAAAGATGGAAATTGATTTGGAGAAATATTGTCAAGTACTACTGGATGAGCGGGAGGATGAGCGGAAGACTCTTGATTGGGCGAAACATTGTCATGTACTAGAAGCGGAGCAGAATGGACCCGATCCAGGGGTCTCCTCACACCCCGCTCCAACTGATTCAGGCCGCTGTCTCATGGAAAAAGAAAAGATGAAAATTGATTTGGAGAAATATTGTCAAGTACTACTGGATGAGCGGGAGGATGAGCGGAAGACTCTTGATTGGGCGAAACATTGTCATGTACTAGAAGCGGAGCAGAATGGACCCAATCCAGGGGTCTCCTCACACCCCGCTCCAACTGATTCAGGCCGCTATCTCATGGAAAAAGAAAACATGGAAATTGATTTGGAGAAATATTGTCAAGTACTACTGGATGAGCGGGAGGATGAGCGGAAGACTCTTGATTGGGCGAAACATTGTCATGTACTAGAAGCGGAGCAGAATGGACCCGATCCAGGGGTCTCCTCACACCCCGCTCCAACTGATTCAGGCCGCTGTCACATGGAAAAAGAAAAGATGAAAATTGATTTGGAGAAATATTGTCAAGTACTACTGGACGAGCGGGAGGATGAGCGGAAGACTCTTGATTGGGCGAAACATTGTCATGTACTGGAAGCGGAGCAGAATGGACCCGATCCAGGGGTCTCCTCACACCCCGCTTTAACTGATTCAGGCCGCTGTCTCATGGAAACACACATGTTTGATTCGGAGGAATATGAAGAAGATGAGAGCTTCGGGTATCCCGACAGGAACTTCGGGTCTGGCATGAGAGCTTGGCATGATCAAAGATTTCGGGAAGAGGACGTGGACTTAATGTGGGATGTGCAGAACGCAGTGTATTGGAAGAGGCAGGACTTTTCTTTCAATTGGAAGGTAGATGACGACCCCTACATCACAACTTCAAACTCTTTCCCGCAGACCGAAAGCTCTACAAATGATTATGTTCCCAGTAGCCTGGAAGCCATACTGCAGGATCGTTCAAGGCCACACGCCATATCATTACAACACCTAAAACAGATCACAGATAACTTCTCCGAAGAGCGAATACTGAGCAAAGGTGGTTTTGGTGTGGTATATAAGGTAATCAATCATTCCCTTGAGAGAGGCTGCATGCATGTATTTCTTGTATATTTGATCCAAAAACCCCATGCGGTCCGCAATAATAAGGTGAGACTTTAAACAGGGACTGTTCCAAAACGGTGACATCATTGCTGTGAAAAAGATCATGTCGTCGCTGATGCCAGGCCTACAGAAGCAATTTGAGAATGAGGTCTATCATCTCATGACGCTTAAGCACCACAATATAGTACGGTGTCTAGGATACTGCTACGAGATAAAGAATGCATGTGTAGAGTACAATGGGAAATACGTTTTTGCAGAAATGGCAGAGAAGCTACTTTGCTTGGAGTATCTGCCCAAAAGAAGCCTGGATAAGTATTTATCAGGTACGTCATTCAATCCATTTTGTGATGTTTGTTCTCCGATTTGACATCTGTTGGGTATTGTACTCTTGAGGTTTAAGCAGAGCTTCTTGTCTGGGGAACTTTGAGGATAGACCCAAAAATCTATGTTCAGTTAACACATAATACGTGCTATATTTAACCAACATGCGGGGCTAATACGAGTATATAAATGAGAAATGAGAGCCTACGGTACAATTTTGTGACCCTTTCATGTATTAACTTATTTTTTAAGTAGAGTATATATTCGGCCTCTCAACAATCAATAGATATATTCTTTCTTATTACGAAGTTCATCGTTAAAGTGTTACAGATCAAAAATCACATAAGGTCGATACATGAGTCAATCCTCGGAAAAAGATCAATAGCGTATCATCTATACTTTTTGTTGTCTGTTGGTATACGGACAACTAGCCTGGTTATAAATATCCTGAGTGAGGGTCAGCAAACGGTTGCATCCAGACATAATCTCACGTAATGTATGTCTCGTTATGATATTCTTTCATTTACAATTACAGATGAATCTTCTGGGTTTGATTGGAGCACACGGTACACAATTATCGAGGGCATTTGCTATGGTTTATTGTACCTTCACGAGCAAATTGGTCAGCCTATTATTCACTTGGACCTGAAACCAGCGAACATATTGCTCGATGATGGTTTCGTACCAAAAATTACGGACTTCGGTCTATCAAGACAACTTGATCAACTGCAAACTATTTCCACTTCAACTTATGATGGAACATTGTGAGTAAATGCCCCTTCTTAATCCGTTACTTTTTATTTACACACAAGATGTGTTGTCTATTTAACACTTCAAAGTATTATGATGTTGTGATTCAGTGGTTACATGGCACCAGAGTTCTTGCATCGAGGTACAATTACACCCAAGTCAGACATATTTAGTTTGGGTGTAATAATCATGGAGGTAATAACGGGGCACCGGGACTACCCAGACGTTACTATAGAATCTTCAGATAACTATATTGAGCTTGTAAGGAAACTTTATATCATATTCAGAAAATGGTAGTCTTTTTTCACAAAGACCATGGTGCATTTTACATTTGATTCTAACATTGTAGATGTTTGTACAGGCACTTAAAAAATGGAGAGATGTGTTGCAAAGACTACCAGAGTATGGGTCTCTAGAAACAGATTGTAAAGGGCAGCCTTCCGCTGGGTGCAGGGAAGGGTCCGGCTACTTTGGGTCTTTAGTAGGCAGTCTTTCCCTGCATTTCAAGTGGTTGTTTCCAGGACGTGAACCTGTGACCTCATGTTCAAAATCTATAGAAATAGATTGTGAACAAATAAAAAGATGTATCCAGATAGGTCTAATTTGTGTGAACCATGACCGCAAGAAAAGGCCTCCAATAAGAAAGGTTATCAGTATGCTTCAAGGATCGGACATTATTGATTATGACATTAGCAATGAGGAAGCATAGTCGACAAACCGGGTATGATGATTTATCGGTCATGTGCGATGAGCATGTGTATTTGACAGCTGCTTCATTCTCTTCCAGCAATGATAACAACGTTGCTATGGCACCTAAAAAGTATACAAGGTACAAATGGCATTTCTACAACTTTATCTAGTAATTGAGGACCTTGCATTCATTTGAAGTGCAGTGAGCCCAGCCTTGCAAGAGAACATTGATGTTGACCACGACAGGAGGTTGGAGAACAGGATCGACTTTCCCTGAATGGGTCAGCCTTTTGTTGTTTTTGGAAGAGTCATAGCTAATACTTATCGCGGAGGAGAGGATAAAGAGTGAGTCTGTACGTCTGCAACTTGCAGTGCTCATGCAACCCAGCCAGTCCGCTGAATGTATGGCCTTTGATGCCTTTGATAGCTTATGTGTGACTGAACTTGAATATGGTTGTGTTTGCCCTAATCTTTATGTATAAATGTTCGACAGTTTGCACAGTCAGTATTCATCGTTGTCCCGGTCATTGGTTAAAACATAGAGAACTATGGCGCATGAGCTCGTGTTAGCCCAGTCGATTGCATCCTCATTTGATTGAAACTTGCACGTCTAAACTAATGTTTGCCTTAGTGAGCATGGTGTTTCATTAGTTAGTTCGTCATTAGCTAGCTAATTATCCCAGATTATGAAGATCTTATGTACTGAAGGGGTGCGTTAGTTAGTTGAGAACCAACCACACAGTCGACTTCTCAGTTTCATTCTTCACCGGCTGATTTGGTTGAAAACTTGCACGTCACCATGGGAGTATAAATATACAACTGGAGCTGAATAGCATGGATTTCCTGTGCCGACCAACATATCACAATGTTTGAAGTTGTACAAAAGTATATATGTTAGGAACACACGGCAATGATAGTAGAATACACAAGGCAAGGCTTAGAGAACTTCATTTTCAAGTACCAAGTGATTACATCACTTCCGTTATTTTACATATTGGCAGCTCACTACGTGGCCACTGCGCCTCATTTGAAGTTAAGACCAAGTAGAGCGATGGAACTTTTCTTCCACCATTTTCAGATAGCAACCATTATGTCAAACTATCTCAACTTTGTGCCAAAAAGAAGAAAAATGAGCTCAGGCTTGACTATGCGCCCCAATGTACATCTTCAATTTTAGAAGCCGGTGAGAGCAATCGCCTGCCTTACAAACTCACAAGCAAATCAGCAACTTCACAATGATGATTCAATCCATATTGGTGTATAGACATACAACTGGAGCTGAGTAGCATGGATCTGTGAGCTTAAAGTCGAACAAAATTATGTTAGAAACCTAGAGCGAGCAATAATAAAGAATGCACAAGGGTAGGTTTAGAGAAACTCAATATACACTCAGAGGTACATCATCCAACACTAGATGATCCAAGCTGGCATGCAAAAAAGTGAGGTAAAGCCAAATACAATATGGAAAAAATTCGTTGCAAACCAGGCCAGGTGGTATTACTTCCGCATGTCAGAAGACAAGTGCAGTTACGATGTCTACTTGTTCAACACATTACATCCAGGCGTAAACCTGGCATCACACCAATATGGAGTTAATTTTACTTGGAACACAATACATTGGTGGTGAACCATCACAGTTACAGAACCTAGTTGCTAACTAAAATAACTCACCAGGGTGCAGGGCTAGCGAAACTCCCGCGACAAGATAACTAGCTAGCCAGAACCATACATTGAACTGGGGAAAACCCAGAGGCTACTTAGTAGACTGCAGTCTGGACGGAATGCACCACAATAATATAGGCAGTGAGATATGTTCTTGTGCACTGGCTGACCAAGCTCGACCGCAGTCCAAGCTTCATCAGGACCGACAAATAGCCTGGAAAAATAGATGCAGTTACTCTTTCCTCCCCATCTCTCGGGACGTGTGCAGGAAAACGTAGGATTTCTCGGATCAAGGCCAAGAAACAGAGCTTGATTCTCCAACTTCTCCATCTTCACCCACTTGGCTGGCTTGACTGAGAAGTCGAGACGAGAGGCCTTAAAGATGCTACATGACTCGTCATTCAACTCGTCGGAGCTAAACCCGAGGTCAATCATGAGAAGATTGTCACCAGAGACCACCAACCAAGAGTTACAAGGAATAGACTCCCACAATATGGCTACTTCTTGCATGCTGAATTCAGGTGCAAAGTGTATAGTGTGGAGCCTCAAGAGAGTATCTATGGCAAAGATATCACCATTGAAGAGCACAATCTGATGGATGCGTTCTCCACGAATAGCAAGACGGTGCTGTGACCAGGAGTTTGCTCCAACCCGCCACTCGAACATGGAGGTTTCTGAGAAGAGGAGTAGGCGTGAGTTGGGTGAGCTAATTGCAGTTGTAAGAATGCCTATGTCACAAAAGTACCCGAGTTCGTTGTTGGGTGGGAGTTTTGGGGGATTCACCTTGGTACCAGTCAGAGCATTGACAAGGAGACAGTGCTCCTCGTCGGAGAAGATAAGATATCCATGTGAGCATCCCAAGTAGTGCATGGTATTTGGAGTATTCTGAGCCACTGAACAGCGAAGGGATATGTTTTTCTTGTTAAGATCACTGAGCTGCCATTTGCAATCAGATAAAAGCATGGGCTTAAAACCGTGTTTATGGGGACGAACACGATGACCATCTGGTATGAGGTGGAGTGGCGGGAAGCTGAAGATATGCTCAGAGGGGAAGGAAGAGACTACAGTGCGCCAAGAGCGGCAGGTGCCAATGAAAGCAAGGAAGTCCTGGCATGAGTTAAGTAGAGCAATGATTTCATCAAGCAGGCTGTCCAGGAGATCTGCAAAAACATGAGGTCCAGACGAAAGTGAGGAGGTAGAGCCTGAGGCGTGGCAGGCGTTCTTAGAGGGGCTCTCCACAATGGTAACCTCTCTGCCACATTGAAATTTAAGAATAATGGATCAGAACAAGAACTGAAACATAATATAGTTTTTCAGAAAACACAAAAAAGGTTTAAGCGTTATACTGTACGAATACACTGTAGGAAATGCAGTATCACGCAATTGTCCTCCGAATGAACTTGTGTATGTTAAACAGTTAATGCAAACGCACTAAATCAGAATAAAAACAAACTGAGACACCGTATAGACATTGGGGGGAGATCCATAATTTTTTTTTCCGAGATTGGAGATCCAGAATTAGGGGAGGCCAGTTCAGTACTGACCACTACTAGTTCACCAAAAGACCCTGATTATCACTGCCAATTCATCAAAACGTGGAACTCCCCCAACTAATTCAACAAAATACTCGAAGTTTCAGTAGCAATTGACTAAATCAAGGCTACTAATTCACGGGGTCAATGCGTGGTAGCTGTTTCTCTCGCGATTCTAGTTCGGACGGAGTGAATAAGTAAGCCCTGGTTAACAAGTGGAAAGGGAAGGTAGACGAGCAAGGACGGATGTGCGTACAGACCTGGAGGGGAGAGCGAGGTCTGTCAGCGGCGACGGTTCGGCGCCCTGCTGCGGCGACCGCGCTCCTCCGCCGCGGCGGCGGCTTCCGGCCATGGGGGCACACCACTACCAGTAGCTCCGTCCCTCGCGTGGATTCGTAGCAGAGCCCTAGCTTGGAAGAAAGGCGAATGTGGCCCGCAGGTAAGAGGAGACAGGTCCACTTCACCTGCCTTCCATATTTCTTGCAGATTATGAAAGACTTTGCAAATATTACCTGGGATTTGCTTTACTGAATATTTTTGGATCATAAAGAATTTAACTACTTGGGGGCCACGTTGTATTCAGTTACAGTAGTAATTTGTGCAATTCAATCATTCATTTTAATCTGCCCATTCGTTTACTTTTGGAACTATTTTTTGAACTACTCCCAAGTTGTAAAGTCATTATCTATCTAACTTTGTATAGATTTTGTTTGTTTCTTTTGCTCTTCCGGTTAGCATGACATCAATGGCATTGCTCTGCTGTGCCTCGAAGAAAAATGTACAGGTGCAGCAAAGAATACACAAGGCAAGGCTTGGGGAACTACATTTTCAAGTGTATTTTCATGTTCCAGTGCTTTATCAGTGTTTCTAAGGTGCCAGCAAGACTGTACTCAAGGATTACATCAATTCTGCTATTTTACATGTTGGCAGCTCACTACGTGGGCCCTGCACCTTTAACTTGAAGTTCAGACCAGGTATATCGATGAAATTTTTCTTCAGCCATCTTCAGAGAGCAAACATATGTCAAAACCTTCCCATTTTTGTTCCAAATTGAAGAGAAAGGCGCTCAGGCTTTTGACTATGTGCGGCCTATTGTCCATCTTGGATCTGTGACAACCAACACATAGTGTAACGCTTAAAGTTCTAATGATATTTTAGAAACACACGACGAGCATAGTAAAGAATACACAAGGCAATGCTACAGAGAACCAGGTATGGGGAACATACATGGAGGCACAAATACCATGAGGCTGTCGGTAGCAGAGTAGAAAGCTCTCTTGTTCCACTAATAAGCAAATCTACACAGCAAAAGGACATAAAACCATTAACTACAATAAGAAGGTACATCATTCCGTGCAACTCTAGATGATCCAAGGTTGCGTTCCAAAGAAAGCATGCTTCAAAATACAGAATTATTTTTACTTGAACATACAACATTGGTGCTGAATCAAGAAACCGTTATTGTTACAGAACCTAGTTGCTAACTATAATAACTCACCAGGGCTTGTGCAAGACTGCCAAACCCCACGACCAGATTACTAGCTAGCCCAAACCATAATTTGTACTGGGAACGCCCAGAGGCTACTCAGTAGGCTGCAGGCGGGAGGGAATGCGCAACCGTAATACAGGCAGTGACAGATGTTTCTTCGCACTCGCTGACCGAGCTCGACCACTGTCCAAGTCTCATCAGGAAAAAGGTTGGCAACATAAACGCAGTTACTCTTTCCTCCCCATCTCTCAGGGTTCTTGCAGGAGAACGTAGGATTCCTCGGATCAAGGCTAACAAACACAGCTTGGTTGCCAGGACCCCTTCCCTTATCCTCTCGCTACAGTGAGGAGGGGCGATAAGGAGGCGAACCCCAGTTCTCCACCGCGCTGCCGGCCAGGCCGGTGGTTCCCTCCCTCTCGTCTGCCGCCGCGGCGGCGGGAGAGTGGGGGAACCCCGGTCCGGCGACTCCGGCTAGTAGGATGTAGATTAGGTGTGAGTGCCCTGTCGAGGTCGTCGAAGACGGTGGCGGCAGCGTCGGCTTGCTAGGCGTGGTCCTCCCCCTCCTTTCCCCGTTCGATGTCGTCTTCGTCGCCGGGGAGGTCGTGGAGGTTCTTCGTCAGGTGCGCTGTTCTGCGTTTGCTCCTCCGGCCGGCCGTGGTGGCGAGGGGAGGAGCTGGCGGTGCTGGGCGTTCCCGTTTTGTTGGCGGTGGTGCAGGTGGCCTCTTTCGTTGTCTCAGCTCCGGCCAGCCGTGGTGGCGAGGGGAGCGGCAGCTGGAGGCGGGAGGTGGCTGGCTTAGGCGACGTCTCGTCGGCTGGAAGAGGGGTGGTGCTGTGGGGGTGGCGCTGGGGCCGTGCGCGTTCATCGCGACAAGGTGCCGTCGCGCAGCGGCGGACGAGTTCTGCGGTCATCTACAGAGTGTGGCGGTGCTCTCTCCACGGCGGTTCGAGGTACGGCGACGGCGGCGTCGGCTAGGCGTCTTGGGAGCCGGCGAGGGATCTGATTGAAGTTTCTCCAGGGTGCTCAGGGTGCTTTGTGCTTTTTGCAGGGCTCGTTTGTAATTTTCTTTTCTTTATGGACTTGCCTGTAATCTGTACTGAGTTCTCTGTTCATATGAATCAGATCCTTTCCTTCAAAAAAAAAAAGATGCTGCATATTGACGGCTTTACCAAGCTAAAGCAAGCTCGCAAGTTTTACAAGTTGAGCCGAGTTTCAGTTTTAAAAATTGTTAGTTGAACAAGTCAAAGCCGAACTAAATCATTTGTTAGACAAGATTTAACGACTCGACCAGACAAATTCCAGACCTAGTGACTAGTGAGGGCTGACGGTGCCAAAACAGCCGCGTAAGCATGAAACCACCACCACCACCACCACCATGATGCCTTACACCGGCGGAACAGGAAGGAAAAGAACCAAAAGTGCAAAGGGAACACGGCTTGGGCTGCTGGATCGCCAGCCTAAAGTCATCGAGCGAATCGGATGCGACAACCTCGTTGCAAAGCAATACCCAATCCATCCAGCCCAGCCTCTTCCCGGTGAGGTTGGATTCGGCCACCACTTTCTTGCGCGCTTTCGAGATGCTTCGCCTGGCGTGCCCGGCCGACACGCATGTCCTACCACCTTTCCCTTCACACGCCACGTCTCTCCCAACGCGCATCGCCGGCCGGCTATAAGTACACGCGCCCACCGCCCAGAAACGCCATTAGCCAGCTCCATTTCACATGCTCCATCTTACCCAGTCACCTGCTCCATCGGCGGCAAGTACAGAGCCTGAGAGTTCGTCGCACGTCTCCTTCTCAAGATGAGCGATCCCAAGTACGCCTACCCCTACCCGGCACAAGGTATGCTGACAGTTCTTGCTGCCGCGTCAATTCATCATCTTGATTTGAAGGATTCAGAAGAGGATCGATCAAAGTTCATATGCGTATGTGCTGAGTGCTGACGCGGGTTATTTGATCTGTTCTGGCTATGCAGGGTACTACCAGGGAGGGCCGCAGTACCAAGGTGGCCCGTACCAGGGGCCTCCGGTGATGGCGCCGCCGCAGTACGCCGCGCCCCCGCCGCGGAAACAGCCCAGCTTCCTCGAAGGCTGGTACGTATACATACAGCCAATTAATCTCCTTCCTTAGCTTAGTTAAGCTAGTATATGATCAAGAAGCTAATAATGAGGACCAACTTATGGTGCTCTCTTTTTGTGTAGCTTGGCTGCGCTGTGCTGCTGCTGCTTGATCGACGAGTGCTGCTGCGACCCCTCCATCATCTTCGTCGGCTAAATCAACAGGGGGACCGAGACGCCACGGCGCGCGGCAGATCAGATCATGCGTGACTTGTACAGAAGAAGAAGGAAAAATGGCGCCAAGGATACCAGCTTTACCATGTTCTTGCCACGCCATGATCTAGAGATATATATATATATTTGCTTATACATATATATTGTTAACTTGTTCCCACGGCGGTGCCTACGTATATGGTCTCCAAATTAGTAACACGAGTGGTTGATCATCTCATCTTTCTTTACACTGTGCGTCTCTCTTCCCTGTATATGTGTGTGTATGCCTTGTCAGTGTTGCAAGTGTGTTCCTAGTTGAACTATTTGATTAGGCTGCTCAACTATTTTGAGACTAATACCATGCTTAATTGGCAGTGAATTGTGATCAATTCCCCTCTTCTAATCGTGATTGGGTGGATATCTAAGAGGGAGACCTCTGAACAGGGAATGAGAGTGAAAGGCACCAACTTGCGAGAATTAATGCTAAAGCAAGATTTACTATCCTGCTATATCCTGCTATAAAGCAGGTGATTCGATGAACAATAGCCTAAGATAAGATTATATATTATCCTTGATTGGCAATGGATTGTGATTAATTTATCCCTTTTAGTTGTGATACGGTGGATACTGTACTAGTACATGAGAGGGAGGCCTCTGAACTCGGAACGTGGGTAAAATGTAAAAAAAATCGACAATTAAATGCTAAAGATAAGATTTATCCAGATATAGAGGGAGCGATTCGAACGAAAGAATGCGGGCGTTCCGACTCTCTCTAGAAAGTGCGAGCAAGTGCATGACATTCGAGAGAAGAAAGAAATGCCTGCCCTTATCGTGTGATACGGACGGCACATCGCCATCACCGCAGGGACTCTGGATAACGATCAGGAGTTAAACGGGGCGATTTCTAGAGCACTTAATAGACGGCTGATCAACCGATCGAATAATATTGTAGTTCTGCTAAGTGCAACGGTAGTTTAGATAAAAGTGCAAATTAAAAAAAAAGTGCAACATGTACGAACTGTGGTTGCACTTTCTTAGTGATGAAAAATCATTTTGCCTCCCGAGCACTAGTAATCTCTTTATTTAAAAAATCACAAATCATATTTACAAGTTCTAATTGTGAAAAAAAAATTGCAAGTAGTCAATGATATCACACAATCATGCAAAAATCGCAACGCTAAATTCTTTGAATTCTTGTTAACACAAAAATGACAAAATCTGATAAATTTTAGAGTTTGAAAACATGCTATACTCATATCCATATTTTTTTTTATTTGTGTAGCTCAGAGTAAAAATTGTCTCATATTGGATTTTCACATTTGTACTTTCCATCGTTTTATAAATCCAGATTTATTTCTCAATTTTTCTAAAACTTGTAAACACGATTTTTGAAAATTTTGAAATAAAGGGATCGTTTGAGCTCGGGAGGGCCAGAAATCCCTACTCCCGCGACTTGAGAAAATCTCAGTCTCTCAGATTTAGCAAACATGGTGCATACTAATATTTTTTAAAAAAAATTGAAGGCTACTATAGTCTTGCCATTTGATCGGTTTTTTTCTTAAATACAATTGTGTAAAATTTCTCTGGAGTCCCCAGTTGTACTCTGTTTGTAGGGCCTTGTCCTATCCTCTATAAATAAAATTTCTCTGGAACTCATTTCAGACGAATAGGCCCTCAAGCACCCATGCGTACGATGTGCCATCTGCCAGACACCGTTTAATTGGCGAATCAAATTTGTTAGAGGAGACACATTCCGCCAAGAACTCCAAGATGATAAACAACGACCGACTGTAACTTCCAGCATATGGTGATGGATCGAAGAATACGCAGACCTTCCATTATTTCATCAAGCAAGTGCCACGAAAAACACTTCCTCTGAACTAATAATAAATAAATGGCATTACACGGTTACTTGTATCATCTCAATTAGTAAATCAGTTACATCTACAATACACAGGCCGGCAAAAACAGATGACACGGAAGGCTTGGGAGTACAAAAACAGCAACAGTGGGTCGCAGTAGTATGTTCCTCTTTGTACATTACACCTACAGTGGCTACATCTTCCTCGGTAGTACAATACTGGTCTACTTGGGAGAGGTGAGTTTGCTGGTGTCGCTGGATGAGTCCCCGCTCACCAATTCATGGAACGCTTCCACTTTCACCGGTGGCACTCGCTGACCGTATAGGCTCCTACAACGCGACGGGGTCAAGGGATAAAGCAGACGACACCATAAGAACAGCGGAGAGCTTGGAGATGCTTACATTGATTGTGGCGCTTGTATGAACTGCTGCCCTAACTGGGCATTCTGGTTTCCTGGCATTGCCATCTGCGTTAGTTGGGCATTCTGGTTTCCTGGCATTGCCATCTGCGCTAGGCCGGCATTCTGGTTTCCTGACATGGCCAGTTGCTGCTGAAGCTGCTGCTGCTGCTGCTGCTGAAGTTGTTGTTGCTGCTGCTGATGCTTCTGCTGAACCTGCTGTTGCTGCTGCAGCTGCTGCTGCTGGAGTTGTTGTTGCTGCTGCTGCTGCTGCTGCTGGAGTTGTTGTTGCTGCTGCTGCTGGACATGTTGTTGCTGCTGCAGATGCTGCTGCTGGAGTTGTTGCTGTTGCTGCTGCTGATGGTGTTGCTGGAGCTGCTGGATCTGTTGTTGTTGCTGCTGCTGCAACAGCTGCTGTTGCCTTAGCTGCTGCATCTGTTGTTGTTGTCTGGCGAGAGACCCGTAAGAACTGTCGATTTGTGAATCCATAGTTTTCTCGAGTTTCACGTTTACCATGGCCTGGTTTTTATCCGCCATTGTAAGAGCGCCACGGGGGCTCGTCATTTGGGCCATTTGGTTGCGCCTCAGCCACTGTTGCTGCTGCAGGATCTGGTTCTGCTGTGGTGTCAGATTCTGGTTATGAATTGTCATTTGGGGAGGGAACTGCCTTGTGAGCTGTCAATTATGCATAGTGACTATGTGTTAGTACTGGGATGCAGAATGAGAAAACGATGATATGGTCTCAGCGAGAAGACATTTCAGCAAATGCTAACAGTTTCAAGTGCGCATATCGACAATGAAGAAACCGCAAGCATTTCCTTCAAACAGACGCTAATTAAGCGAACAAATATAGCAAAATAGTTCCCACTGGCCGCTGCTGTGATTAGTGACCATTAATTGATTTTAATAGGATATTTAAAAAACTCCGGTTTCACAAAATCGGATGGTAGGGACTAAATTCTACAACCAATCCCTGTCTATGTACAAAGTTCAACTGGGTAGCCAATCACAGTGACTCGGTGGAATCAAACATTTAGTTCGGGAGTTGGCTGGAAGTTGTGACAATCAGAAGAATACGGAATCCCTAAACTGATTTGCAACCTGTTCTAGCCAATTTTGTATATATATACTTGCAATAATTATAACTTTTAAGAGGCCAATTTCACACTTAAGCAGGTACTGACCAAACCATTTTTAGCAAAGCCTCCAACATACAAAAATGTCAGTCGGATTATACAGTTGTCACGAGGACCAACCAAAACCAATATCCACTCTCGTCAAGTGAATCCACTGGCACAGCTTAGCCAAAGAGCTTATTTAGTTGCCTGAATCGACCCATCATTGCACGATTTTCAGTGCAGACTGTTTTAATCTAATAACCAACTGATCCTTGTCAGGAAGGAAAACATGTACAGTATACTACAGAAATGGTAAAAAAGTAAGCATTGTTAACACAAAATATTAAGTATGGTTAACCAGCTATAGTAGCCTACCTGTTGTGCTTGAAGAAGATTATTTTGATTTTGTAGTTGTGCATCTTGATGAGTTGGGTGGCTAACCACTCTATTCCCCATCTTTGTAATCTCCATCAAGGGTCCAATGTTACTAAACATCACATAAAAAATAGAATCATGACCTCCACAGTTTATTTGCTAAACAACATATATGCATTAAAAATGGATAGCTCTGCCATCATAATAAATCAATTCAGTGACAAGGCACAGTAATGGTGGTTGTTTTGCCAAATGTTGTTAGAGAAACATCTATATTGTTCAATATTGACCTTGTCTTACAAAAGTATCACCTAGTGGAGTTGGTACAGTCTAGCATCACTCAAAGAAGTATTCGAGGAATAAGGAATTTATGAGGGCATACTATGGATCAGTTAACCAAGATAGAACCGCACAAAGACGGAGAACCACATAAAGACGGAGTCACATGGGCGATCTGCCCTACTGAGATGTTTGGCCATGTGGGCCAATTTAAGTCCATGTGTGTGGGAACATGCAAAACATGTACCAGAACCAACTGATCAAAAGACAACTCCTTTCTCCTGCCATCCTTGTGTATACTCTCCCTTTCCTTCTTCCCACCAAGTGTGGGTGAATCGAAAGGGTACACGACCATGGCAGGATTGCAGGGGGGAGGAAGCTCAATGACAACATCAACATGAACATAACACTGGCACGGAAGTGCATTTGATTTGTTCCATCAAATACTAGTATGCCTTACATGCCTGTTTTATGCGTTAACTAGAGCAAATTTCTTCGCGCGAGTGGAAGAGTCAAACATGGACCGTTCTTTTAAAACTAGGCATTGTTCGTTGGGCAAGTACTTCTATCAGAGTGTTTGTCACGGCAGTAATATGACTTCAGGTAGAAAAATAATATGGTTATTTAAGCAAGTCAAATGGTTCTACAAAAAAACTGACAAGAACACAAGGAATACAAACAGAGCAGGAAAGATACATGTATACCAAAAAAGGGTCACCATACCTGTAGCCAACAGTCTGTAGGAACATTTAAGGATTTCAATAGATGAAAACTGTTTCTTGTAGCTGTCAGTTAGAAGCTTCAAATTGCGTCCTAGCTTAGAGACGTGCTTAATTATTATTTCTGAAAAAACATCAACAGACACTGCAGTTCCACTTTCAAAGCCTGCATTTGCTAAGTATCGAGCAACCAACTTCCGTGTGATAAGCAATGCTTGCTCTTGACTTAACGATTTTCCTTCTACTTTAGATCCATCTTTCCTTCTATATTTGTTTCCTATCTTGTGGTACTCAGGCATCATGCCAAACCTTTCGAGCATTGCAGTGTTGCGACTAAGAGGTGCCGGTAAATTGTCAAGAATACCATCAACTTCTATGCTGTCGTCCTAGATATCCCACTCTCTCTAGGAATTGCACTTTCTGGAACACAGTCAGCCGGAAATCGAATTTCTGGAATAAAAACATCATCTGTTAAATTACTGAATTCCCCAGCACTCTTCGATTGTAGGGAAGGGCCATTTTCCAACTTCATGTTGGAACCCTGATCATCCATAAACACGACCCTCTTCCTTTTATGTACACTGCAAACCTTAAGATAGTTAGACATTCCCTCCGATGTTCTCTTTGGTATGTCTTTGTCATCTGAGTGAAACTTGCCATGCCATGTCCTGAACTTTTCAGCATATTGCTTGTACCATGTGCCAGGTAACTCATCATGTCGCTTATGCCTTTGAGATAACATCGAACTCTCCCTGGTTGGACTAAATGCAGTTCCAGATTGCATCTGCACAGCAGTTATAACCATCAGAATATAACATGAATGAGATTGTTGCCATCTTTAGCTAGCAATTTCCAAACAAAGATGATGTACAGAGTTCACATGGCAAAATGAAAATAAATATGCATTTGCTTTCCAATTAAGGAAACATTCAACAGTCAGGGCTGTAATTAGGTTGGCACATGAAATATGTAACATTTAATTTGAGAGCAACGAGTAGCATGAAGTGAGGTGAGGTGAATATTTTATACATGTCCAATCAAGAACCTAATTTCGAAGTTTGTTAACAAAAGTAGGTGTATCGATTCCTACAACTATGGCTTGTGAGGTTTTCAGGAAACAGACAGTCTACAATCTAGAAAAGCAACAATAACATTCTCTCTTTAAGAAAAGGTCTTCATGTAGTAATAAGTGATAAACAATTGCACATGCCATGAAGAAACAGTGACAAGGGTACTTAACAAGGAAAGTTACTGTAAGAAGTTTGCGATCAAATAAGATAAAAAATACAAGCAAATTATTTATCATGATCGCAGCAGTTCCCCTGTTGCATAGAAAGAGCACATCACTCAACAAATCAGGCATGCAAAAGGATTTTCTAGAAAGATTCACACATGTCAGCGAATACTGCCACAAACAAGAAATAGATGGGGGGATATAACTATACTTGATGATGAGTACCATCTTCCTGCTCATCTTCCAATGAGAAATAAATATCATCTCCATGAAGCTGAAGATCTGGATGAACAAAAAGAAAATCAATCAAGGTGAGCACTGGCAGCTAGTACCCTAGACTGATTCTTCCCACCATTGCCTCCGCGTCCAAACTTAGACGCGGTCATTTCTTATCAACCCCTAGCTATTATTCGAATCCTGGGCTAAATTCTATAGCATTTAAAGTTGCAAGTAATAACACCTCTTAAGAACAGAAACATCAAGGCGATCCCTGACAGCCAGTAACCTAGACTGATATGTGATATCCCACCATTCCCCCCACGTCCAAACTTAGACGAGATCATTTCTTATAAACCCTTAGATATTATTCGAATCCTGGGATAACTTTGTTCTGCAGCTGCCACGGGCACAGACATCTAGGATACCCAACAAAGGTTAACAACAAGATGAAGAGAGAACGTAATCTTCACTTAAATTCTAAAGTATTTACAGCTGCAAGTAATAACACCTCTTAAGAAACAGAAACATGTAAAATGTGCTAGATTTCACAGCACAGCAAGATGCCATTTCAAATCAAAATGACCACAGAAGCCCTCAGGCACTACTGCAACAACAGTATCCAATCCATTGTGCAGCGTAACAAGAACATACTGATCGATGATGAATACTGCACCACATTCCACTCCAGATACCACTTAAATTCACACCTCGCCCACCAAATCTCAGTAAGCGAGTGGCGCGAGCAGCGGAGGAGGGGGGAGGAGCACGAGGGGTCACTCACAGCTGGCGCTGAGGGAGTGGGGGCCGGCGGGGGAGGCGCGGGCGCTGGGGACGAGCGCGGCGGAGGCCTTGTCGAAGAGGAGCGCGCGGACGCGGAGCTGGAGGAGGAGGAGCTGGCGCGGGGCCGAGGATGAGGAGGGGCAGAGGAAGGCGTCCCAGGTCGAGGGGGACGCGAGGTGGTGCGCGAGCGAGGCGTGCGCGGCGTCGCCGAGCCACGCGCGCCACGCGCCGCACGCCTCCAGCCGCCGCGCCAGCTCGTAGCCGCGCCCGTCGTCGCCCAGCAGCTGCGCCGCCGCCATCCGGTCGGGGAGCGGCGGGATCTCGTCGGTCGTCGCGGGGAGGTAGCTCGGTCGGAGGGGGAAGCTGCACGGCCGGAGTGGAGGACGAAGAAGGCGCGTGTGTCTGCAGAATTTCGGCCCGTTGTGGTCTGCTGCTTCCGCTGAGGCCTGGTTAGAGCATCATAACTAGTTAGGCCTGATAAGTCGAACAGAGTCCCGAGTATCTCTAGTTAGGCCGGCATAGCCCATAACGGCCCCTTTCAGCCCCCTCCGATTGAAAATGATTGACATACATTTGTGTAAATACTTCACCATATAGTTACGTCCGTATTTAGAAAAACTTACGTCAACCATTTCCGATTGAAGTGAATAGATATCATCCTCTAAAAAAACATGTACATATCCTTAAAAAGTAAAATATATTATTGGAATGGTTGATAAAGCCTAGGACTACAGGTTATACTAGGATCTAGCTATGTCTTCCTTCCCTAACTCGGTCGGTCCGCACCGGCATGAGAGGAAACCAACATGAAACTTTGACTCTGAGCAGATTCGTTTTTTTTTTTGCTACTCCATCTCTTTCAAAATAATTGATTTCTAGATTTCTGCTAAGTCAAACAAATTAAAGTTGACCAAATATATAGAAAAATATATATATATATATCTACAACACCAATTTAGTCTATTATATTCAACATACAATATATTTTTGTACTCTTTAGACTTCATATTTTATATACATTTTTAAATTTGGTCAAACTTAGAGAAATTAAATTAGGACAAACCTAAAACTTCAATTATTAGGAACAAGGAGGATTTCTTAAAAATTTCTCTTTCTTAAGAGGGGCAGCCCGGTGCAGTAGCTCCCGCTTGCGCAGGGTCCGGGGAAAAGGGTCCGACCACTTAAATCTTTTTCTTTCTTAGACTAACTTTTTTCTTAAGTATATAAATGCAGAAAAATGATTATAACAGGTGATCGTACACGGGCGTCCGATCGGTCGCTCACCATGTACCAGAAAAGGAGTCTCGTCCCACTGGTCTATTTTATCTCCTTTGCTCCTCTTCTTCCTTATCACTTCGCATATTCGTTCCTTCCTCTCACCATGCACCTCATTTCCCTTCTTTACCTTCCCGTCATCTTAGCTGGCCACTGTCGTCATTGTTGCCGCGGAGATTTGCACGAAGTTACTTTAGGCAGTGCTGCGAGCAAGAGCCAATGTTGCGGTGGACGGTGGTGTCGCAAGGATCACAGAAAAGTGCTTGAGCTATTAAAGGGGTGATATTCACTTGCTACATGTTCATAATGTATAAAGGGCCATCGACCCATCGTGACGACTTTACATCAATCAAGAGTTGACATGTTATGTTAGGAGCCGCTACAAGCTATCGTGAGGTTGAGTGTTCATGGAGCGAGTGGTGATTCATAGCTACAGTGGGAACTCGGAGGAGTAACTTTAGTTGTGTCCGAGAGGTAGTGAACCTATAGCGTCACACTTAAGGGAAGCAAGTTTCTGTCGGATGTGATCTTACTGAAGCGAGTCACAAGGGTTGGACCCGACTGACATCAGGACAGAGTACCAAACGGATTTGATTCTTATAGTACTAAGGTTTGAATTCGTTGGGGTCACAAGTGTTGTGCCTCCAGGCAAACGCATATATAAGGTGGGGATAGCCATGATGATACGAAGCATGATTTTGCACGTAGGATTCTAAGAGTTGGAAAACCTTAGAAAATCATGCTATTCTTTTAAGAAAATCCTGGTAATCTTAAAGACCCTAGATCCTTCACATGTTGTACTAACATCCTGCTAATGCCAAACTGCATCATCTTCGAGTTGCGATCAAGGTTAGTACTTATATGGACATGATTATTCAAAATTGTTTCAACCTGAAGCCTGCTATCACGCTCTATTACCTCGACTCCACGCTAGAATCCACCACCTGCTGGCACTGTTTGTATGAATGTCAATGCAATTTTCTTCCTGGCTAATCGTCGCATGGGTTGGGGGCAGTTCGAGATCACAATGGAGAGTTCATTATTTCTCGTCGTGATGGGCTTGTTGCCTCCCCGAAGTCAGAACCAGCCGAAGGGCTTGCAATTCGGCGAGAATTGATGGTTCTACGTGACAATGGATTTAAAGAATTTGTCATAGCTTCTGACTGACTCACAATGATCCAAAGTCTCGGCCACCTGTTGGAGCTATGGTGAAAAACATCAAGACCATGGCAGGAGGGTTCAGTTTCTGTGTTTTCAAACATGTTCTTTTCAAACATGTTTCATTTGTAATTTTTCTGTTGGTGCTATCCCGGATGCATATGGGCTAAGCTTTGTAACGATGTTTTTTTTTTTGGACTCTCTAGCACTCATTCGAGTGAGAATTAATTAAATTAATTCTCAGTCGAATGGCGTTATTGTCTTTTCTCAACTATGGCGAGTTCACCTCCCCAGCGGCCGGCGCGCTGCCGCGACGCCTCGCTGCCCCGTCCTCTGTCGTCCGCTGCCACCCCGGCCATCCCTCTAAGCCCACCGTCGTCGCCGGCAACCCCGCACCGCTGCACCCCCAAGTTAAGTTGCTCTTCGCCTTTGCCGTGGCTAGCCGCGGCTGCGGCTCGGCTTGACGCCGCCACCGGGAGGAAGGAGAAGGCTAGGGTTTCTAGAGAATAACGATGTTATGTGATCAATAAACCCTTCTCTCAACAAACAAACAAAAACATCTGGATGTAGCCGATGGATTTAAGCATAGGCGCAACAAACCGAGTCCTAGTCCTAGCTCACCGGCCAGCGCATCAACCGCCCGATTCGCGCCGCGCAGCTCTGCCTAGCTCTCCCCTCCCCTTCCGCCCCGAATTCCGTCGCCGCCGCAGAGAGCACTCACGCCGCGCTGTGCCCGAGTGGATGTGGTTGGAGGAGGTGAGGAGGAGGGAACGCGGGGAGCTGCGCGCGCGGCGCTTCGAGGCCCTCGCCCGCTCGCGCCGCGCCGCCTCGCTCGCGCTCTCCAACCGCAAGGAGCTCGCCACCCCGCACCACGGCGCCGTCAACTCCCTCCAGGTCCCCTTCTTCCTCCCCATCTCGCTCCCCCCAATCGCTCGCTGCCTTGCCGGTGTTCTTAATTTGACAATATGGCCAGGTTGATCTGACAGAGGGAAGGTACCTGCTCTCGGGGCATCGGACGGGTCGGCTGCCGTCTTCGATCTGAAGAATGCGACGGAATACGAGGCCGGGTTCATAGCCAAGCACAGGAACATCCTGCTCGTCGACAGGCAGCACGAGCATGGCCACAAGTTCGTCGTCTCGGCGGCCATCTGGTATCCCGTCGACACTGGGCTGTACGTCACAGCGTCCTTTGATACCTATGTCAAAGTGTGGGATACCAATTCGACTCAAGTAAGTATGTGCATGTTGCTCTGTCAATTGTTGATCTTAACAGCATGTGCAATATGCGTTGTCAGTCGTTGATCTCAATATGTTGTCCCGGCAGTTGGGGTGTGATTCTGATGTTCTGGTCATCTGTGGGCATGGTTTTGTTTTCCTAGGTAGTCATGGATTTTAAGATGCCTGGAAAAGTCTACAGTGCTGCAATGTCTCCAATTGCAACAACACATATGCTCATCGCTACTGGAAGTGCAGATGTTCAAGTCCGTTTGTGTGATATTGCTTCTGGAGCATTTACCCACACGTTATCCGGTCATCATGGTTAGTTTCTTCCTGCTAGTGTAGTGATGAAAATATTCCTGTTTTGTTTTGTATGCTTATCCCCGTCAATCTCAGATGGTATCATGTCTTTGGAGTGGTCTGCCTCAAGCGAGTGGATCTTGATGAGTGGTGGCTGTGATGGGGCTATACGTTTTTGGGACATAAGACGAGCCGGATGGTTCCTTGTCCTTGATCAGTTACAAACTCAGCTAGGAAAACGGCCTCCTTTTCTTGATGGCACCATGGAGAAAGTATGCTTTCTGGTCACCCATTACTTCTTATTTGCTTTTGCTGGTTTAATTATTTCCCTCAGAATATTTGCTCGCAGGGCTAAAAACAGAACTGCTTGCTATTTTCTGGCTACGATTCCGAAACTATTAGCCTTCAAGTAGGACTGGATTTTTTCCGGCAAAAAATAAAGAGTAGAAGTGGATTTCTGGTATATATTCATGCCCTAGGCCTCTTTCACTGTATTAGTCTCATCTCTCATCATATATAGATGGCATGGATCAGTACAGTGCTCTTTTGATTAGTGGGTCCTAAAAATGCTTGGTGCTCTGCAATACATCGGGAGATCATCAATGTTGTCGTAGACAGTAGACACAAGGTCCTTCCTGTTGTTGCTTGTTGCGTCCTAAATATGGTTGATGCCATGCAAGTGTACACCCTTCCTGTGCTAATTCACATATGCACTGTCTAAGCATTTGTTTTCTTTCTAACCAGGATCAGAAGAACTTAGGACCTTCACCTTCTTCAAAGAGTTACTCGGTTCAGCAGAGGACAGGCAGTCGTAAGAAGCAGTCAAAAACACTACACAGAAGTCAAACCCCAATACGTGGACATATGCAACAGAAAGGACATGGTATGTCATCTAGTCAAAATCGTACAACAGCTCATTATGGTGCTGTTACAGGGTTAAGAACAACTACAGATGGGATGCACCTTCTTAGCTCAGGTTGAGTAATTTTGTTCTCTGTTGTTCCAAACAAACTGCTGCTTCTTGATAAGCCTGAAATTAGCATGGAGTGGGCTGATGACCGTCTAAGTGTAAATCTGTTATTTAAGTGGTTGTCGTTATTCTTCAGGATCTGATTCTCGTTTAAGGATATGGGATATTGATTCAGGCTGCAATACTCTGGTCAATTTTGAAGCCATGCGATTGCAGCCTAGCAAACCACTACAGCTAGCCATCACTGATGACCCATCACTTGTATTCGTTCCATGCATGGCTAGCATCAAGGTATGTCGTTTTTCTAACTTGTCGGTTTTGTGTCTGCATTTTGAAGTTCACATTGTATTGTTATATACTGCTTAGGCATACAATATGTGGTCTGTTACGACATTTCAAACATTCTGTGGGCATTATGACCATGTGAATTTTTTTTTTTGACGCGTAAGACAGTGGGGAAGACCCCCACTGCGTCATTTTCTCATTTACGAAATAATAAATACAGTCAGAGTCCGAAGTCAGTCCAAAAATAATTACAACAGGTCTAACCAATCCTGCATACCTTGTTCTAGACTAGGTTTAACTCTATGTCTTATTAGGCCAATTGCCTCCTTAAATAAAGCAAAACAAGCATCTAAACTTCTCTGGTTATTTTCATGTGAATTGCTGCTACTATAACTCGCAAGATCAAGTAAGTTCTTCTATTGTCCTCTATTAAGATTTAGTTTTCGACACGCAATATGTTCCTAAGTATTCAAGAATGCAGGAACTCTATACTGGTAGCAATGATAGACAAATTCTTGTGTGGTCTCCTTCAACCCCTGCTTTGACTGAAATGGTAATACTATCTATCTATTGGCATCATGCATTTTTTTCAATTATTTGTTGTAAGCATATTTTCTCAACAGCAGCATGAGTAGGATATGGTATAATCTTGATATTTGACACAGTGAAATATCTGTAGGAAGATGACGGCAAACGGCAAGAGGGGTTTGCAGCTGATGAGGATAACTGGAGTGACTGAGAACTTAATGAGTTGATGGTGTGTATGCTAGATTCTAACAATATTGACACGAGGGATGTTGAGTGTTAACAAGTCGGGACTCTTGTAAAGTATTACTTTAACCACTGACAATCAAATTTTGGTGTTGGATTATTGTACTCTGAGAGGATGTTGTACATTACAATTGAACTTTTAACAGTTCATTCAAAACTTTATAGCCACACGAAAAAGAAAGGGGTATCCTTTATGACTCACCCAACTGTTATGCTATACTGATAAAGCTTGTTCTTGCTAAAGCATTGCTTGCCTTGTGTTTAAGTTCCTGAGAACAGCACCGAAAATGCACAGCCTCATTACTATTATTATGTCATCAGACATGTTTTTTTTTTTTTGAACTGGAAAATTTGTATTCCACTAAACCTGGTGCATAGCATGATCGCTAGCAACTATCAGTGTCACCTGAATTGAGAGCATTCACCAGGTTGAGAGAGTCCAATTCAACGATCACCCGGGATGCGCCAATATTGCTGGTCCCTTTGATGGCTGCCAGACAAGCGTCTCTGTTTTTGTCATGATCGCGTCTACTGGCACCAAGCAGAAAGTGGTGTCTTGTTTACCTACAATAAGCTCCTCAGTTAGAATTTCAAATCATGATGCAACCATTAATCAACGTGGCAACATGGTCTGCAGATTTCAGACCAAGAGCAATGGCTCGTGATTTCTATTATTCCTCTATCATATGTGAATCAACATTGTTCTGTTTGTCGATATTACAATTGGTGGGACATTGTTCAGTCTGTTTGGCTGCATCAACAATAATGTACAGATATTACAGCCTTAGAGTTAAAAATGGAAAAAATAGACAGTTACAACCACACCAGGTTAAGAAAAGTTGGGGCTAGCCCCAACCCACACTTGTTACAGACCGATGCCCCTTATTGAGTTGCTGAGCTGATAATATTCTCAGAGCCAGCTCTTTGATTCGCCGAGCTCAAAATATGCTGGACTGGGTATCTCATGTTTCCTGAACTTGAATTTCTAAACTACAAGGATCTGCTGGAGTTCCCAAGTTAGACAACTCTGTCATGTCGTAGACAGACTGAGTGCAGGCATAACTGAGAAAAGGACACCATAATTCCAGCAACCAGCTTCAGAAGTCGGAGAAGAGAATCCTCCCTATATTGCTGCAAGTAACAGCAGATGCCGCAACAACTTATTGTGTAGGTGGTGATACATAGGTATCCTTCTGGTTCGTGGCGAACATTCCCCACTTATTATTGCCTTTTAAATCCTCTGGCATCGAATAATGCCTGCTGCACCTCCATAGCATAACCATTTCTCGCTACCTTTGTTCATGTTCCATCTCAATCGATGCAGTGCTACAGATTTGGGAGGGAAGACCGCAAAGTCTTTAGGGTAGTCATCAACTGTGCCCTTGCAAATGCCCACATTTTCTTGCATTTGAGGATCCACTAAAACCAACGCATTACTTTCTTGTCCTTCATGAGGTCCACCTGGTTGACCCTCTCTGGTTTCTGGATCTACATGTCCTGCAGGGTTGTTCAGCGGGCATGTCAGGCACTAAGCCAATGATGCAAGTTGCAGCAAAATGTTGAGAGTTTTACCTGAGCTGATAGTTTGTGGTTTCTCTTTTTTTGTATCTTGCATTCTTATACCCTTCTTTGCAGCAAGAGGAACATTTGGTAAAGGAGAGTGTTGCAACGTACCACCAACCTTAATGACTGCTCCCTCTTCTGCTAATGAACCACAAAGGAAATAAGGTACACGGTTCCTCCCAGGTTCCTTCTCCCAGAATCTCGAAGTAAGCTACACGTGTGCAATATTTGTTAGCAGAGCACAGAGATTCTGAATGACAAGCACCAATGGACAGTGACCTTGGTTACTGGGTACAGGCTAGTGAGTCTACCTGGAAGCGCACAGCAGTACCATCTGCCCCGCAATAAGCTGCATAACCTGTATATAGGCAAAGATTTGCAATTTTGAGGATCATAGTGATTTTATGTGCTTAAGTTTGATAATTTTACGAGAAGCTACTAATTCTCTCCTATATAGAGATTTATTTAAATAACAATAATATCAAGTGTCTAAGATGTAGGAGAATATTTCTAAAATAATAAAATAGCAATAAAAAGATATTCAAGTGTCCAAAACGGGATATTATCAGAGGTGAGTACTACTAAGGTAAATAACATAAAGCTTTATATTCATTAATTTACAAGTGTGTGAGGGCCTCCCATCTTGTGCTTCCAGATTCCAAATAGTTCTCCAAAAATTAAAAACGGCAACAACCCAAGACTTCTTACTAGAAAACTTGTAACTGATAGTGCTTAGGGCGGATATTGACTATGTTTGAGCATGGTTCTGGAAAAGTACCAGTAATTTCTGAGACATGGACATTCCATATCAAATATTCTGACAACTGATAAGTAGAAACACCCTGAGTTTTAGTCCCAGCGAATGGCCTTCCAGTGACAGGAGCATCATTGGCAATTCTGGGTAAGCTAAGGAACTTCAATGTGCCATCTTCTAATGAGATGACAATACCTCTGAACATGAAAGATAGTAACAGTTAACACAGAATCATGCGAAAGAAGATTGCTGATCACGCTTACATTATTAACCTAGTGGACAGGAATATATATATAGAACCTGCAATACGCAGAAGACATAATCATGGGCGAACCCAAAAAATAAAAAGAATACCATGTTAGATAAGCAAGTTTTAATTAGCCATTCTTTAATGTTAATTCTCACAAAACATTGCAAGCCACATGAGTCCTGCATGTTCACTTTGTTTAGGGCAAGCCAAAGGATAGGTCTTGGATTCATGTCATGTCTATGTTCCTCAGGGGTTTATATACATGGAAACTGGAAACTACCATCCTACCACTTTTAACCCAACGGTTTGGACAAAATGAACGGGACTAATGGTTGCCTTACGATATTGATATTGGGCATAATGGTTGTTGAAATATATTGCCCACCCTTCTCCATCAGTTTGGACTTTTGGGTGAACTGGTCAATGCATCTAAGTCAATATGATATCATAGCCAAGAGGTCTCAAGTTCAAAACCCAGCCACCGCAGTATTTAATAAAAATATCGGCGGCCTTCATCGATCCCACGTCTAAGTCTCTTAGTGGAGCCTAGACGTGAGGGAGTGTTGAAATATATTGCCTGCCCTTCTCCATCAGTTCAGACTGATGGGTGAATTGGTTAGGTGAATACAAATTGCAACATGAGGTTCAGGGTTCAAAACCCAATCAACGCAACCAGATGTCTGAGTCACGATGTGGTTGGCAGAAGCAGGGGCCTTACGCAATTATTTATTGTGTTAATTGGGTTTCGAACCCTGAACCTCATTTTGCAGGTTGGATGCACCTAACCAATTCACCAATAAGTCTGAACTGATGGAGAAGGATGGTCAATATATATCAACAATGGTAACTAAGCTGCTTGATTAAAAAGGGATAAACGCCAAGGTGAAATTAACCAGATAAGGTTAGAAGATACAACACAAGTTGCCCTCCTGATTTAACTAAAATGCCAGGATGAACGGGCCTTAATTCATGCACATTAGATTCCATGCATTAGCAACAATCACTGTTTCTTACATATAGGGAAAAGTGAAAAACAAGGTAAAACCAAGTCCCTGTCTCAATAATTGTCGTTAAAAACCAAGTCCCTATCTAAATAACTGTCGGTAAAACCAAGTGGTCAGGGCCTGGTGCGGGAGAGCCACCTCTAAAGCCATGTTCTGCATGCCGTTTGGTACACTGCATCACATCGCTAGGACAGTTTTCTACCTAGCGTTTGGTTGTCTGCACTGGAGCACAAAAGGCTACGACGATGCAATGTGCTATGTCTGGTTGCATGCAGCCTAAATGTTTGGCCTTGGCAGTCTTGATTATATGCTGACCCCGCCCCTGTTTTCACTGCGCCTAGCTGCAACCCCTCATAATTTATGCTGTTTTTTTTCTCGCATGCCCTACCCTGTCTTTTTTGGCCTTGGAAGTCTTGATTGTATGCCTAAAGCTCCTATTTTCTGCTGGTTTTTGGTCTTGCTGGCCCCGCCCCTGTCTTGTTTGGCCTTGGAAGTCTTGATTATATGCCTAAAACTCCTAATTTCTGCTGGTTTTCGGTCCTGCCTTTGACCAAGTCAACAACGCTTAAGCGTGCATAAATCACGTAGCGCTAAGTAGAAGGCCACGGCACCGCATACGCTTAACGCTTTTTGAACATTGTTATTGTTATTTGCTACAAAAGAAACGGAATATTACCTTGCATCCTTCAACCAATGAAGACTTAAAACAGCCCTTGGGGCAGTAGTTAGTTCCCACAGAGGACGGTATGGATCTCTGCAACAAACACGTTTTATGAAATGTGAATCAGTATTCAAATATTGCAGCCCATTCAAAACATCATAGCAAAAAAGGTTGTAAAGCCAACATCATATTATTGTTTGCTGATAATATCTACTCAACTAGGGTTATGCTAGTGCAAGGAAATTTGTGCTCTTCAAGACTAGCCGCTACACCTGTGGTTGCTTACTTTCACCTCCTTTTTCATAAAGCTTGATGACAGACGTGGACAATGGTAACTAAAAAGTGATGTTTTCCCTTGAAATACGTGTTATATTTGTTGATGTGATAATAACAGATACAGCAGATAAAATGTACCTTTGTTTATTGACTTATCACTACGAAACAGCAGAAAAAAATGCATGGTTCTGAAACTGCAAGTTGAGTCAATTTGTTTGAAAACAAAAGATAACACCATTAACTGGACTTCCTGAGTGAAATATTAACAAAAAAGATAAGAAATTGTATCGACTACGGAGATAAGCCTCAGTACAGCTCCATATACACAATATCATATATGGTGTGGCAAAGTAGTTTTGCAAAGAATTAGTCACTGATTCCAGTTCCTAGTAGAGTTTATAAATACCTTAAATCCCAGAATTTTAGCCCATCCTCTGCAGCAGTGACAAAGGTATTTGTATTTTCCTCACTGCCAAAATGATATGAAGTCAGAACTCAGTGTTTAGCTTCTGGAATGGAACAGAAGTATAATACAACTTAGTACCTTACATATGGTGCCCACGAGAGGGCTCTGATGGGAGCAGATTCAGCAGTGACACACATAAAAGGTTTTGAATCTATAAATTATCAAGAACAGACGTTTAGTATAACACACAAACGAAACTCCTGGCTCCTTTCATATTGGTTGATTAGGTACATTTCTGTTCTTCGTAGTTTGCTTTACCGAGTTTAGTTAGAATAAACGCTGGGGAATTGAAGCCAAGTTCTGAAGATTTTTTTTTCTAGATGTGCAACTGCAATGATGGTAAATATGTTTTCAATTGGTACTGGAGCTCTGAAACTTTTATCACCTATTTGAATGAACGAAATGGTCCAATTGTTTGTCTTTTTGTATTTTCATGCAAAGTGAGGCTCTTCTGTTTATGGCACTGATTTTATCACTAGAACTTATTGGTATAGTCATCTTTCCTTTATATTCAGAAATGCTTGCAGTCCAATCGATGACCTGCGACTTATAGCCTCTGTGTTTTCACAGGTGGATTAAAATTTCAAAGTCCGCACGTGAGCACTGTTACTATTGTGTGTTCAATATGGTTTATACAATTTCTGGCATACTGTAACCTCTATAAAATTCTTCAAGTAGCATGCAGAAGCATATACTCAGCCGATGATGAAAGGGAGTCACTGCAATTCACATCTGTTTGATGTATTAATTATGATCTCATGTGAACCCTTCTTGATCATACTTCGGCTTCATGTTTTAAAGTTGCTTCATATTTTATTTTCTATGCATCTGGCGGATATTATTGTAATTGGTTCCGTGATCATCTTAATTGGAATAATTAGCATGCAATGCTATGGTAGCGACAGAGTTGGATGGCTTTTTGCAACTATAGTGCTCATATGGTTCATTTTAATTGGAAGTGTCGGAGCACTAAACATACACAAGTATGGTAGATCCGTGTAAAAAGCATACAATCAGTCTATATACTGCTATTTCCGAGGGAATTCTGCTGACAGCTCGACCGTTCTTGGAGGAGTTATAGCATAACAGGTCAGGACGTTTTACTTCAGGACTAGAGATTTCCATCGATTTATACTAGATCAGGTGTAACAAGTAGAAAATTGTTTCTATATCATCAGGAACTGAAGCACTATATGCGGACCTATGTCATTTTCCCGTTTTGGCCATTCAGGTAATTATGGGCCCCCTAAAAGAAAAGTGCTTATTTGCAGATTGTTTTCACCTTCATTGAATTCACATTCCTTCTACTAGCATACATAGTGTCAAAATGGATTGACGAACTTCTGTAATTATGTTCCCTGTACATACCTGTAAATAACTTGGTTCTTTATGAATATAAAATAAATTGTTGTGGGGGTTTTCCCTACAGTCTTAGGTTCAAAAAAAAAATCCAACAAGCAACATGTGAATGATGCCTTTTATAAATCCATTCCAGGTCCTCCTTGGCTCCTATAGCTTCTCATGCTATAGACCAATCTTAGATTGTTTGATCAGTTGATGTGCCACCACGTCATGTTTACTGGGTGCACATTGGCATAGTGATAGTGCATAAATTAATTATATTTGTAAAAACAATTCTAGGTCTACGAGACTATTTTTTGTTTGTGTTTGTAACTTTGTATCAACCCGTAGCAACGCACGGGCATGTTTTGCTAGTAAGAAATATATATCTGATAGAAATCATATGAAAAGGGAGATAAGAAACCACTAAAATACCTTGTGATGACATGTCTGTAGAGAACTTCCATAAAGCAACCTAGAAAAACAAAACCCAGACATGAAACTTACAGGATAGCAGATTCTAACCCAACAGTGCAGTTGTCCTATCCAAATAAGGAAATAATTTACTACAAGCAGAAAAGATACCGTTCCATCATGACATCCTGCCAGTATCATATCATGAGGAGAAGGCGACCAATCAACTGTCAAGGGAATGCTGTTTACCATTACAAAGAGGCAATGGCTTCAAAATGAAAATTCATGCTCACTGATTTAACAGAAAATTAAAATTTGCCACCTAGTTTAATAGCAAAATGAAAAGTAAATGTTGGAATACCTCTGTCTGTTCCCGCACTTCACTTTAGCACATCTAAATACAGGTTGCAGCTTTAGAAAGCGAGGGTCGGTTCCCTCCATTGAAGAAGAAGAATAATAAATTTTCTGGATCATGCTTGGAGATGGAACTTCCCATCTGTGCACAATAATGGGTAAGCACATAAGAAGTGGTTATATTCAAAAAGTGATGGCAAAAAGATTCAAAATGATGATCTCTATCATAGGATGTACTCACACTTCTAGAGAGCCATTTCCTAACAGTATTGCAAGAAAACCCAAGCGTGATTTCTGTTCTAACTGATTTAATAAAGGAGGCTTCCATTTGATGTCCCAGGCAACTTTGCCATTATGAGCTAAGCACAAAACGACCCTTGGTAGATGAATGCCTTTTGGGATTGCAGAAAAGTTCTCTCCGCAAGTAATTATATCACCATTGTCACTTGGTTCTTTGAATGGAGCTACTTCTGTAACTTCCAATTCATCAATGATCTGGGCACTATTTTCAAAAGGAACAGGCACAATTTGATTGGCAGCCTCGCTATCATTCATTTCAATGACTTCACAGTTAACAGCTGCAATTTTACATCCAACCAAACCAGTCCTATTGGCCATGCCTTCACTTATAGATGACCCTAGTAGCTCGGGCTTCTCGGCAGAAGGCAAATGATTATTAGGTATGATAGATGTGGCTGATCTCTCCATCTTCTGTACATCAGCACTAAGAGCCAGTGAGAAAGTCTCATTTGAAGCAGATTTCTTTGTAGGTAGCCGCACACGCCTTCTGGTGTAGACAAGTAATTCTTTCTTGGGCTTTTCAACTGAGGCCACAGTGTCACTTGGCTTGGGAGTTGTCTGATTGTTTTGTTCTTCAATACACAACCCATGTGCTGGTGCTGCAGCATCAGAAAATGCATCGCTCAGATTTCCTATATGACACACAGCTAAGCACACAGTTTCTCTTCCTAATTCAGTATCAGTGCCCGAAACATGCTTGGCGCTGCTTGGGGATGGATATTTCCGGGGCCTCCCCCTTTTTTTCTTTGGTTCTACACATACTAGAGCTCTAGACATATCTTCATTCATTCAATGCCAGACAAAACCTTTGGGATTTTCTTAGGTCGACCCCTACCTTTTTTGGGGATTGATTCAGCAGGCTTCACATTTGAAATGGCACAAGACAATGCAAGATCACCTGGAATAACTCCTGAAGTGACAAGAGGGCCAATAGAACTGAAATCTTGACTACCGTTAGCTGTCGTTGAAGCTAACACTTTAGCAACTGACAGCGGATATTTTCTTGGTCTTCCCCTTGGTCTTTTCAGACTTGGTTCTGCCTGATCATCAGTAGTTGCCAATGTTATCTTTCTTGGTCTCCCTATTGGTTTTCGTGGGACTGATGAACTCTCAATGGAATTGTTCACGATTGGTATTTTTCTAGGCCTTCCTCTACGATTGCTCTTATCGTACGCAATCATTGATGGATCAGGACGTGCCTCTTCAAAGGGTGCTACAAGACACCAAATTTGAATGATACCTCTGCCAATCAGTGGCATGCCAATTTTATGGTAAGAAGAACCAGGAGGATGAGCAGCAACAGCAAGATACTGCAACAGATAGAAGGTTATGATCAGCTCTAAGTAATTGATATGTTCTACTTATCTTTTTGTAAATCCAGTAATTTCTTGTAACTAAATACTTATTTCAACCATAATCATAATGTTGTGTGGAATATTTAACTAAAATAGGTGATACCATGCAATGAGCCTGCATGAAAGATGTGCTTGACTAACTACTGCAACGGATGTCTTGAGTATTTTTAAATACTATATATCTACATGCCAACATAAAGTACACAGTTTAGTAAAATGAATCACTATATCATTGACATATGGGATTAGGACCCACGTGTCATGCGAACTAATTATGTTAATTTTCTCATTGCTAAGTTTGGGCGGTAAACAACACATTTTTCCAGATAGTCTTACAAGGCAAACATTGGATATAAGATGACAGACAAAAAAAATCGAAGTCGCGACTCGCGACAAAGGAGCTACTAGTTCATGGTCATTAGTCAGTTAATCACAACCTCACAATTAACAGGAGAAGAAGGCTTGTCGCACAACCTCGGGCACCAGTCCAACGACCAAACATTTCCCCCAGCGAACAAAATGAAATCAGAGCTGCAACAATTAAGATATTTAATCACAGTTCAACCGAGACGGTTCTCTACAGTCAATGGATAATGTAACAGAAAAGTGAAAGAAGGTAGAAGTACGAAAGTCAACTTTAGCAGTGTGTCCACATAACTTAGTTTATGACACTACTGAACTTTCAGTTAATGATTTTTTTTTAAACAAATAACCCGAAAGCACCAAAACCCAACTCACTCTGCAGGATTGCTCCTGGACTAAGAAAATACTCCTTTCATTCTCAAATAGTCGTACTTCTACATAATGTGCAGTCAAAAAATTTAAGACCTTGTCACTAATATACACAGAAGCACAAAACGGTATTTGTATATTGGTCAGTGAAATTACTTCCATATCACTAACTATTTTAAAAAAAATTACTAGTATATAATTAGAAAAAGCACTGATCAAAGGTGCATTTTTTAGATCATGATCTGTGTGAAACAAGGAAATTATTGTACTCCTGTAGAAAATTCTACACCAACAACAGCAGATGAATAGGGACTGGTCTACTAACCAGTCCATGTGCAGCAACCTTTGAATTGCAAAACAGATAAACAAAAATATAACATAGGCAAAACTGTGGGATATCTTGGGTCAAAACTTCAATCAATACTCCAAATAACCAGAACTGAGGAACTTAAACCATAATGTATCTCTGCACAACAATACTACCTTCAGAAATTACTTAGGCAAATAATGTAACAACATAAGTAGATTCTATGAAGTTAAAGAAGTCTGGATTCTAGAAATAATACCTGTCTGTATTATTATCCCTCCCATCTTCCAAGTGTGTGACCTGCATTGATTTGCACTTATATGATTAAAAAATCAGCTGGAAGCTTAAGCACTCCATTGTTATAACAGGAATTTAGACTGAGAAATTAGCGCCGACAATCAAAAAATGTTTAGTTTTACTAACCTGAGCCTGAGGAACAGATGCAGATGAGAACTGTGGTAAGGTTATCTCGCGTGTATTATCTCTGGATGAAGTTGATCCAGTGCCGTAAGTAAAACTAACACCTTTTGGCTCATAAGAGAAATGCCTCCATTCTCTGGGAAGAAAACAACAGATCAAACTTCTAGCATAATAGATTCTGAGTAATCCGAAAAAACACATTTAAATACGAAAATAGGAAAGGACAGAGTAAAATATACCATCTTAAATTTCTAACACCAAAATCTTTACGTAAAGCAGTATATTCTAAATCCACGGCATTAACTAACTAATGGTCCGCACGTTGTAGACATAAGGTCTTCCGCTGACTCTTAATTGCAGGAACAAATTCAACTAGTAAACTTTGCTTTGATCCGAAACGGAAGTAACTAGAACTGTAGATCACGAAAAAACCAAAAGCTCCCAGTGTCCAGACACTCAAACTAAAGTATCATATCATCATCAATCAGTCAATCTAAAACATCACACCCACTACATTTTAGCTAATACAGAACAGGTAGGTATGATGGAATCATTCTAATCAGACTACAAGCACACGAGAATTACAGGTGCTGATAACGAGAGTGACTCTATCAAATGTACCGCAAGGAAGAAGTGCTACCAAAACAAGAAAATGAAGGCTACAATGTTTTGTTTGTAATGATGTCATGAACTCCAAATTAACAAACTCTAGCTAAATTCTCCCGCACATATGATGCATCAACAAAGCTAGAGGTTCCGGGTTACAAGCTCCATATTACGCGCATAACTACATCTCTGTCCGGCACCACGTGTAAAAGTTTAACCAATGAAGCGACCATTAAATATTTGTCGCCGTTCTACAGCCACCACTAAAAGTTACCAATTATGTCGTAGAGCGAGCATGGAGAGCGCTTTTCACCTGAGGAACGTTATTGAGGAGGAGAGCCTCTCTACTTCGGCGTCGGGGAAGCCCGGCTCGGGCTCGCCGGCAGCGAGCTCCGAGATGGCGCGTACCGCGCTGGAGAACTCCTCCGGCGATTCATCGAACAGGCAGACCTCGACACCGCTATTGCCCTCCTCCCCTTCCCGGGATGCCGGCGGCGCGGCCATCGCCGGCGAGGGGAGCAGCGACCAGCAAGAGCTGTATCTAGGCGACAAGTAACCACACGCGCTGAAATTTTCCTCTTATACAATCTCTCGTCCCCACAGAAGTTTGGCGCAGCGGCAGGCAGCCCCCGCCGCCGACTGCCTTCCCAGGCGCGTCCCACCGCCGGCCTCCACTCGCCGCCCCGGTAGCAGCTCCCTGACCTCTAGGGCCGGAAGATGTGGCGAGGCCCCGGAGATGGAGGAGGGCGGGCGGGCGGAGGCGGAGGCGGAGGAGGAGGTGGGAGAGGTGGCGTGGCTGCTACGGGAGCCGGTGAGCGGGAGCGGGCGAGGCGGCGAGCGTAGGGCTGGCGGCGGCGCTCGACTGGAAATTGGGCACATATCACGTTCGTGAGTCTGTTTCGACATCGGAAACGGGGAGCTGGTGGGCTTGGGCTGGAGCTAGATGGGCTTCCTTTTGGGAAGCTGGTGGGCTAATAGACCAGATCTACCAGTTGTTTTTTTATTCGGAGAATCTAATAAGGGACGTGCCCTGGGAACGTTTTCCGTCCGGCGTTTGAAGATTCGTGCTGCCAGCAATCGAACGCGCTCGTGGCCGTCACGTCCTTTCCTCTTTTAACGGGCGCGCGGTCGTGGACCCGTTTTCTTTTCCGACCGAGGATTTTCTGACCCACCTGTCAGCGTCTACTGTTCAAATTTTGGGATGCGTGTGGTTTTCACCTGGGTTATTCGGTTCCACCGCCCCCATTTTGCTCTCCTCCTTCCTCTCCGCTCTCGCGGGCGACACAACGGCGATTTGATGTTAGGGTTTCGAGCGTGCCGGAGTTTGGTGGGTGGTCCAGCGAACGGAGGTTCGGCGTGGTGAGTTCTCCGTCTCAGGCTCCCCTCTCGCACTCGCGCATCGTTATTTGCTCCATGTTTTTCCTCTCCCTCACCGCTCTCCCGTGGCGATGCAGCGGTGATTTGGTGCTAGATTCCCGAGCGCGCTGGAGTTGGTGGGTGGTCCGGCGAACGGAGCTTCGGGCGCGGTGAGTTCTCCTTCTCCGGCTCCCCTCTCGCACGCGCGTATCTGTTTTGCTGCGTGATTTCAGTCCATCTTGTCGATGCGGGGGTCCATGCCTTCGCCGTCCACAGTTAGAGCTCCGGCGTGAGAGGATCTGGTGTTCCCGAGGTTGTCCATGTCTTTGCCGTCGACGGTTAGAGCTCCGGCATGTGAGGGTTATCTCGCGGTGGTGGGATTTGCTCTGGATTTGGCCGTGAGCTGAGGATTTTGAGCATGTTGTTTGTATCCGAGGCTGGGGCGCTGATGGATTTGAGCTATTTTGGCGTGAGAGGATCTGGTGTCCCCGAGGTTGTCCATGTCTTCGCCGTCGACGGTTAGAGCTCCGGCATGTGAGGGTCTGTCTCGCGGTGGTGGGATTTGCTCTGGATTTGGCCGTGAGCGGAGGATTGAGCATGCTGTTTGTATCCGGGGCTGGGACGCGGATGGATTTGAGCTATTTTTGGCATGTTCGTCGCAGCGAGATGAGTTACCGGGTTAGTCGAAGCCAGTTGGGTTGTCCACTGTTCAAGCAGCGGGGCAATATTGCTTGTGCATGTGGCAAGCAGAGAGGAATTTTTGGGGTACGTTCCCTGAGATTCTTTGTTGGTGGTGCGTGATGTTGGTGTTCATGTGGGTTTCCCCGACGAGCGGGTATTTTGGTGTTGGGTGCGGCGAATCGGGGGAGTGGATTTTTGTGTTTCTCTCCATAATGGTGAGCAAGTAGCATGTGTGTGCGGCGTGCATGGATTTAGTTTGTTTTGTTTCAGGCACGCGGCGAGCGCCGATCTGATGCGCGGCGAGCGCGGCGACTGCCGATCTGATGTGCGGTGAGCGGGTGAGAGTTTAGCCTGCTGCATGGTGAGCTTGGTGTCTTACTCTGCGGGGTTGACCTAGGCGATGGCCATGAGCGACTCTATTGCCCTGCTTTTTTTCCCGAGCGTGGCACTAGCTTGTTTTGTGGTTGCGACAAGCAGAAGGGATTAATCAGGGCAACTGGTTGAAGGTTCCTTCGGGGTTGTTAGTGAGCTCGTTATTGTGGAGATGGTTCTAGGCAGGGGATTGGATTTCTTATTCCTGTTTTTTTGATAGAGCACTGGCATGCTTGTGTTGAAGGGGAAGACACAACAACATTTTTGTTAGGTGTTTTTCTCTACGGTTGTTTTTCGTGTGCAAAGTGTGGGAGGGATAGGGCAGCGCCATAATTTTTGTGCGTGTGCAATAGATAATTTTCAGCTGTGAACAGAAATGCCTAACCATTCATTTCGTTTTTTGTTCAGCAAGGGGGTCGATTGCTTGCCAGTGGCCATACCATTTAGATTATGACACTGAGGAGGGCTTTGTCCAGGAGCTTTTCCCCATGGATGGCAACATGCCCAAATTATCTAGAGTTGCAGAAATCTTGTCGCAGTACAATTCCGCCGATGCCAAATTCAAGAAATTATGGATAGTTTACGTGACATGTGGTCTACTGGCACCCACAATTGGAACAATGGTCAGCAACAAATGCTACCCTATGCTGGTGAGCTTTTTCTGAAATTTCCTAGGAATTAAGTAGTTATTAACTGGCAATTAAGCACAAATGGGGTGGTAAATTCTAATTTTTTTTCCCCCGGTGCCTTGGTAGACAGTACCTGTCAATTGCTCTATTGTTATATGGTAATTAAGTATGCATTACCTGGTAATTAGGTAGGCGTCAACTGTCAATCAAGTAGTCATGTGATGGTAACTGCTAAGTTTTTCACTGGTGCCCAATTTGACAGTACCTAGCAATTGGTGTCTAGTTGCATGGTAATTTAGTATGCATTACCTGGCTACTTTAAGTACATATAATTATTTTGAACTAGGGGCGGGAGTAAGATCCTGGAAATTAAGTAGTTATAAACTGACAATTAAACACACATGGGGTGGTACATTCTATTTTTCCCTAGTGCCTTTAGTAGACAGTACCTGCCAATTTCTCTATTGTTGCATGGTAATTAAGTATGCATTACCTGGTAATTAGGTAAACATTGCGTGGCAATCATGAAGGTATACAATGGAAATTTGTTTTTTGTTTATGCTCAATTGTTTGGCCTAACTAGTTTTTTATCCCCGACAACTTCTTACTTGTTCCATGGCAATTCAGTATGGATTGTCTGCTAACTGGATACCTTTTTGGTGTGTAACTACTATTTTGATTCATACCACTTTTTAGTATGCTAACAAGTTACTGTCATTTTTACGGTGTGCCCATGTGCTTACCTATTTTTTTCGTGGTGTGAACCATAAAACTGAAAATGAATTTACCTTGTTGATTCAAACCAGTACCATTGGTGCCTTGATTCAAAACAGTACCATTGATGGCCTACAATCAACCACATTTGCATCGGGGATAGACGAACTACTTTGAACCTGCAATGTTTTTCACGAAGTTAGTAACTTCTTTTTACGGTGTTAACAAGTAGTTATTTTGTTCGTAGCTATGTTTCGTTGCTGCTGACAAGGTTCACAAGGTGGAGCTCAACTACAAAGGGAGAATACGTGTTATGTATGGATGGAGGTTGTGCATAGGAGAAGATTTGGGTGTCAGGTTTTTCAGTACAGTAGATGCTATATTTTGCAGTTTGCCAGTTGCACAGTTTCTAGTTGCCACATTCCCTGTACTTGGTCACCCGATTTTCAATGTTAGAGAGTTGCCAGGTTCTCAGTTCGTAGTTGCCACATATGTTTTTCCTAGTTACCAAAGATCAAGTTCTTAGTTGCCATGTACGTACCACTTTTTGTACTGCATCTGTGGATAATATGGTAGTCACTTTTTAGACCTAAATCTCACTGATTTTGTGTATTCAGTATGAATCTGCTGGTCTTTGTCCCCCATATTTTTTGCTTTAGGATATTAAATTTCCATGGGGGAAAGTGGTAGAGATGCACCAGGTGTTCATGTTACAGAAGGTTAGCAGTTTTTTTAAGCAAGTTTTCAGCACATACCTAGTGTTTGATGTGGGGGGGGGGGGGGTGATTTGAGGTGTGTGTGAGTGATGATTGAGTTGGGGTAACACAAGTTTAAGCATGGGGGTGTTGGTGGGTGGTGATTAGAGGTGGGGTAACAAAAGGTACAGGAGGTGGTGATTGTTTTGCAGATACCTGGTGTTGTTTTTGCTGTTGATTTTGGTGCAGGGTGTCAGGATCTTTATCCTGTTCGTCGGCTGCTTTATTGTCTTTAGATGTAGTTCCTGGCAGTTAGATCCAGGTGGTAGTTGGATCTGGACAGTTTTTTTTGGTTTGGTGTTGGGCCACTAGAAGTCCAAATAACATGACCCAGTTGGTTGCTACGTCGTGTTGTTTTTTGGGCCGACTGCGTCGGTGGAGCGCGCTGGCGCGCGCGGGCTCGCGCGTCGCTGGTTCGCTCGTTGCGGGTTGACGGGCGCCGTACGGAAAGACAAACCTAGGGCACGTTCGCTACGTAGCACAATCCTTTTTTTATTTTAAAGAACAAACAACTAGCAACTTTAGTATTAACACAAGCAACTTGTGTACCCGACAACAATGCTTACCGGAATCATCATCTCCTGTATTTTCCTAGAGGCCCCGATCGAGATGGTGATGGCGACGACACCTACCTCTATACCAATGAGGTTCCATCGTGTCATATCCCACTGTAAAAAAAAAAATGTCGTGCCCCTCTCAATCTGTGTCATACACGCACGCATTTGGGAGCTGGGACGCGACGTATGCTACCTGCAGAAAAAGGGAAATAAACGCGACAACGCCGTTTCGGTACGCCGTACGTAGTACAGGGGCTGGTGGTCTGGTCGGCGGTGAAATGCATGCATGTGTCGCACGCGGGTGCTCGCGTGCCGGCCATGCGATCGAACCTCTCGCGTCCGACCCGTTGTTCAGTCATGGCGGTGGCCCTGGTTGGGCTTCTTCATCATATCTACTGTTGTACGTATGTGCAACTATGGCATGTCCTAGTGGTGGGGAGGGGCTGATGCCTTCCCACCCACCCGAGTTCAAGTTCTCATGCTTGCAATTTCGGTGATGTTGCACCCCTCTTTCCTCTCCTCCCTCCCCGCGATGGCGATTCCCAGGCGATCCCAATCCCAGCAAACCAGAACCCAATTGAAACCCGAAATCCTACTAACCTAAGCCCCCATAACAATCCCTGCCACCAGTATACCAATCCCATCCACCTTGACCTATCAATCCTTCGTGAAATCAAGTCCCAAGCCAGAGAAGCCATTCGTGAGTCCAAGAGCCTGTCGATCCGACTTGCCTCTGTGCGAGCGAGATTAATCAGCCATCTTGATGAGGACCATAACGTGCCTCCGGATCGTGGGCCGCCGCTGGTTAATCAGAGGAGTACTGCGATCCTTAAGTGCAGATTTGAAGAAGAAGATGAAGCACTGCAAACGGCTCGGGAGGAGGAGAAGAAACAGAAGCCAATTACGAGTTTTAATCGGAGGAGTAACGAGACCCAATTGATGATCGCGGAAGGCCCTATATTACAGGATGGAGGCGAGATGATTTCTACCTCATCGTTCTCCAAGCATCACACACCACCTCATCCAGAGCTCAACAGGTGTTCGAGGAATTGCCTGATGGCAAGCAGGGGAAACAACCCCCGTTCGGGAGAGGATCTCGATGCTCCCTTCCGCAGGCGCACCGGAAAGGAAGTGGCAGGATCATCTGCTGGAGCTGAGAAGAACATCCTGGTCGTCGACATGGCAGGGGCGCGTCAAGCTATGCGTTCTCGGTTCCTCGCAGTCGGGCTCTTCCTTTCTGTGCTGCTTGCGAATTCGCAACAAGTTATCGAGCACATGAAGAGGGTCTGGAAGATAAGGGGACGCATGGAGGCGAACCCTCTTGCTGCAGAGGAAGGACGCAAGTTCATCCTCGAATTCTCAGAGGAAGGCGACAGGGACCACGTCGTCCGCGGCGGACCCTGGCAGTACAAGGGGATGCCTTCCTCGTCGACCCACTCGAGGAAGGAGCAGACCCGGCGTCGGTATTGTTCACCCACGTTCCTATGTGGGTTCCATTTCGCAAGATACCCGGTAATCTCCTCACCAAGAAGCTCGCATACGACCTCGGCAACCATGTGGGCACGACGAAGAAGATCGACAACTGTGCCAGGGGCAGTATCGACGATAAGTTCATCAGGGCCAGAGTTCAACTGCCCCTATACATTGCTCTTCAAAAAGAAGTCACACTGGTCGATGGGACCACTGGTGTTGAGGTTGATGCCCAGCTAAGGTACGAAAGGCTACCCAATTTCTGTCTTTTTTGCGGTTTCATCGGGCACATGGAGGCCAGATGTGACACCTCTACTGCGAGACGGAAGCTGTGTTTTAGCCAGGATCTCAGAGTGCCTCCGGTCTACTTCGACGATCACCATGCCTGGTTCCTGCCGGACACTCTGGAACAAGCAGTACCTGTGGCGGCAAAATCAGGACCGTGGCGTGCTCCAAAGCCCTCGCCTGCCACTTTCCTGCCGGCTGTGGTTGGGGCTGTGGAAGGGGTGCTTGAACACGTTGCCCGTCTCTCGGTTGACGACACAAGCTCCAACAACAACAAATCAAACGCTACCGGTGAGAACGCTGGCGTGCAGATCGCTGCTACCCTCAACACCAACATGGGGTCAGCGGTGGTGCCCGACAGCGGCACTGGCGGCGTGAACGAGATCGTCAACACCTTGGCGGTGATCGCCAACACCGCCGCTAGTTCGGAAGGCCCTCATCCACCCCTCGACACCGACACTGGGGCTGTGGGGGCAGGGAACATCGACAATGCCAAGTCTGACCAAGTCTTAGCACTGGCAGTTGGCGCTGCTGACTACATCGAAGAGCTCCCCTTACCCCCTCGACACCAACACTGGGGCTGCGGGGGCAATGTGCATCGACAACAACAATGGCGCTGCTACGGCCTGGATACCGGTGGTGGTGAATGAAAATGTCACCACAAGGACACCAGTAAATACTCCTTCGATCAACTTCACCTATACCAAGGGATGGAGAAGGAAGAAACGTGAAGGAGGAGAGGAACCTAGCAAGAACCTCCCTACCATATTGTTTGGTGGGGATGTGGGCAAGGTGCGACTTCGTCACGAGGAGGAAGCTGGTGACGAGGATGAACAGCAACAGGCAAAAAGAAGAGCCCTCCACGTCCCAACCCTGGAGGAGTGCTTGGGTAGGGATGGGCTGCGTAAGATAAAAGATGCAGAACTGAACAATGGCAGCGTGGACACTGAGGGAAGCTGCAAGACTGTGGAAGAGGAAGGTGCTAGCTCGGGAGGATCTGTCTCTGCAACTCATGCAGAGAACAGAGGGAAGGAGAAAGAGAAGGAAGCATCCGGCCCTGGGGCTGCCGGAAACCTGACGGACGCCGAGGAAGGCGGCCGTCAGGAGCAATGAATCTGCTCGTCTGGAACTGCCGGGGACTTGGGCAACCCCGGACAGTTCAGGAACTGGTTCGCCTGCTGCGAACTTTCGGTCCCAAGGTGGTGTTCATCTCTGAGACTAGGCAAAATAAGAATTTTGTTGAAAACCTGCGCTGGCGCCTAGGCTTGCGAAACTGCTTCTCTGTTGTAGTTCAGGGTAAAGGAGGAGGTCTTGCTCTGTACTGGGACGAGAGTGTCTCTGTTGAATTGTTAAGCTATAGTCAGCACCATATCGATGTAACAATTCAAGAACAGAATGAAATAAAGTGGAGATGCACCTTTGTTTATGGAGAGCCTCGTGCACAGGATAGACATTTGATGTGGGAATTGTTGAGAAGAATTAAAAATAAAAACAAAGATCCTTGGATGATGATAGGTGATTTCAATGAGGCAATGTGGCAATATGAGCATTTCTCTGCTACTAAAAGAAATGAGAGACAGATGCAGTTATTTAGAGATGTGCTGTCGGAATGTGATCTGCATGACTTAGGCTACTCTGGTCTGGATTGGACGTACAATAACAAACAGAAGGGTTTAAAAAATGTCAAGGTAAGGCTTGATAGGGCAGTGGCTAGCCCGACCTGGTCCAATTTCTTCACGGATGCTAAGGTAAAACACATAACCTCATCCAGGTCTGACCACTGCCTCCTGCTTGTCACGTTGGATAAAATCCAAAGCAACAGAAACATGCACAGCCAGAAAGGTAGGTATGAGATTATGTGGGAAAGAGAAAGTTCCTTAGCTGATGTTATTGCAGATGTTTGGAATAATCAAGTATCAGCGAGTGATCTTCAGTCCATAAGTATAAAACTTGATGAAACCTTAAAGGCTCTAAAATCCTGGAGTAAGGATTCCTTTGGAAATGTAACAAAGGAAATTAAATGCTTGAGAAGCAGACTTGAACAGCTTCAAAAGAGAAATTATGTTGACAATGAATGGGAGATCAGGCACACTACTGCTAGACTGGATGAACTCCTTCTTCGAGAGGAAGTTATGTGGAGGCAGAGATCACGTATCAACTGGCTGAAAGAAGGCGACCAAAACACTGCTTATTTTCATCGAAAGGCAACATGGAGGGCAAAAAAGAATCAAATTAAAAAGTTGCAGGATGCTAATGGAAAGGAAATCATGGGACAACAAAATTTAAAAAAGGAAGCTGCGTCTTTCTTTAAAGAGCTTTTCACTAAAGATAAGGCTGTGATCCCTGAAATTATCGTGGATATCGCAGATAAGCTTGTATCTGATGATATTAATAAAAAGCTTGTGGACACGTTTAGTGACAAGGAAATTGGAGATGCACTTTTCCAAATTGGGCCACACAAAGCTCCAGGACCGGATGGGTTGCCTGCTCGATTTTATCAAAGAAACTGGGGACTTCTGAAAGAGGAAGTTACTCAAGCAGTGAAACACTTCTTCTTGGTGGGAGAGATGCCTGCTACTGTAAATGAGACTACAATTGTTTTGATTCCAAAAACAAAGGAACCTGACACTTTGAAGGACTTTAGACCGATATCCTTGTGTAATGTGGTATACAAGGTGGTGTCTAAATGTATGGTCAATAGATTGCGAGGCTTCCTGGATGATTTAATATCCCCTACCCAGAGTGCTTTCATCCCAGGGCGATTGATCACCGATAATGCCCTTAGTGCTTTTGAATGCTTTCATGCTATCCAGAAAGGAAAGAAAAAAGATGAAAGCTTTTGTGCCTATAAGCTTGACATGTCCAAGGCATATGATCGTGTTGACTGGAGTTTTCTTGAGAAGATTCTTTTGAAGATGGGGTTTCATAAACAGTGGGTCTGTTGGGTGATGACATGTGTTACCTCAGTCAGATACAGAGTAAAGATGAATGGAGAACTTACTGAATTGTTCTCACCTTCTAGAGGATTGCGCCAGGGGATCCTCTCAGTCCATATCTCTTCCTGTTTGTTGGACAGGCCCTTTCTCTGGTTCTTAATCGTGCTGTCTACCTTGGTGAATTACAGGAACTAAAGATCTGTCGCAGGGCGCTTGGTATCTCTCATCTTCTTTTTGCTGATGATAGCCTTCTTTTCTTCAGAGCAAATGCTGAGCAAACTAATGTGATAAAAACAGCTTTGGCAATTTATGAACTTGGTACGGGACAACAGATCAACCAGAGCAAATGCTCAATTCTTTTCAGTCAGGTATGTCCTTCTGAGATTCAAGAAGAGGTAAAAAATATCTTAGAAGTTGTTAACAACACTTTCGAGGAAAAATACCTCGGACTTCCAACACCACATGGCAGGATGAAAGGAGAGCGTTTTCAGCCAATTAAAGAAAGATTTTCTAAAAAACTTTCTGTTTGGATTGAAAAATACATGGCGATGAGTGGGAAAGAAGTTCTCATTAAAGCTGTTGCGCAGTCCATTGCCACACACGCAATGAGTATGTTCAAGATGCCTACTAGTTTTCATGAAGATTATATGAAGACTATTAGGAGTTTTTGGTGGGGAGAAGAAGATAACAAGAGAAAAGTTCATTGGGCTCCTTGGGATAAACTTACTGATCCGAAACTCATTGGAGGAGTGGGTTTTAGAGACTCTGCTATTTTTAACCAGGCTTTACTGGCCAGACAAGCTTGGAGGCTCATCCAAAAACCTGACACTATTTGTGCAAAGCTTCTGAAAGCTAGGTATTTTCCTAATGGAAACATTTTGGATACAGTGTTTAAAGGAGAGGCTTCTCCGGCCTGGAGGGGTATTGAACACGGACTGGAACTTCTTAAAAAAGGGGTGGTGTGGAGGATCAGAAGTGGATACCGAACTCGCATCTGGAGAGATAATTGGATTCCAAGAGAGGCATCTATGCAGATTACTGGTAGGAAAAGAAGCACAAGGGTCAAATGGGTCAAAGACTTATTCATACCTGGCACTAAGGTGTGGAATGAACAATTGATCAGAAGAATATTCTATGACCACGATGCTGAAGAAATTCTGAAACTTTACTTGCCTCAAAGTAATGATGATGATTTTGTCGCCTGGCATTTTGAGAAATCAGGCTTGTTTACTGTAAAGAGTGCTTACAAGCTAGGATATAACCTAGCGCATGGTGATAGACTAAATGTTGGGGGTAGTGGCAACGCTGGGTCCAGCAGGAACCTATGGAAGTATATTTGGAAGGCGCCTGTGCCAAACAAAATTCGAATGTTCGGATGGCGCCTTGCGAATGATAACCTACCAACAAAAGTGAATAAATGGAGAAGAACTCTTGAACTGGATAAGACATGCAATATCTGTGGCATTGGCGAGGAGGATAGCCATCATGCCACTGTTGTATGTACCAAAGCAAAAGCTCTCAGGAATCAAATGAGGAAAAAGTGGCAGTTACCTGATGAACAAAGTTTCAGAAAATCAGGACCAGACTGGCTACTATTACTTCTGGCGAACTCTCCAAAAAACTGCCATGCCAACATACTTCTGCTGCTTTGGAGGGCATGGCATTTGAGGAATGATATTGTTCATGAAAAGGGGAAAGCCCAAATCGGAGCATCCACTTCTTTTTTACAGAGCTATAAGGAAAACTTGAATGCTTTTGAGTGTTCCATTGATGATGGAGACAAGGGAAAAAAACCGATGTTCCCGGAGTGTAATTACATTAGTACTTCTGATGATGATTCCACAAGGGCCTCAGAAACGATCAGGCGAATATGGAAGCCTCCGGATGCTGGTGAAGCAAAGCTAAATGTTGATGCCTCTGTTATTGCTGAAACTGCTTCTGCTTCAGTGGGAATTGTCATTCGGGATCACCTGGGGAAAGTTATCCTTGCTGGTGGAAGACTTTTGAAAGGCTGCTCCGATGTTGAACAGGCGGAAGCATTGACCTGTAGAGATGGACTCCGTGTGGCTAAGGAGTGGATTCACCAACCACTCACTCTTGAAACGGATAGTCTACTGGTTGCCAACAACATTTGGAATACGAAAGCTAAGTTTTCCAGTTGTGGAGGGATTTACCAGGAGATACATGAAGAGCTTGAACACTTGGACTGCAGAATATCGAAAATCAGTAGGGAGCAGAACTCGGCGGCAGATAAGATTGCTAAGTTCATCAGAATTTCAACGAAACAGGAGAACTGGATCTCTAGTTTTCCTCCTTCAATAACCTTCCCGGCTAATTGGGGCTGCAGTGGCAGTTTAGTGTGGGTGGCGCCAGGCCCAGCGATTCAGCGAGGAGCGCGCACGTTGTTTGGACCATGGGCAGGGCAGGATCTAGCTAGGACACTAGCACCACATGTGCACTGGTTCCTTCCTTCTCCCGAGCACCAAGAATTAGCATCTGCTTATTATCCGTGCGAAAGCACGCCCACTATACTACGGCCCGCCCCAGATTCTGTACCCAGGACGTCGCATATCTCTCTCTTTCCACGGAAAGGCATTGTCGGCTCTTCGGCCTTGTGCGGACAGGATGCGACCTCGCTCCAACAATGGCCATTCTTCACGGCAACATTTCTTTTATCTTGTTTCAGGAATGGCATCTGTTCAATATACTCCTATATATGAAGAGCAGACCATACGTGGCCGGATCAAGTGTGCAAAACCATTTTCCAGTCTTCGCGTCATCTTCGGAGCATCTCCGTCGGCAACCCCCGGCACACACATCCAAAACAGATATGGCTTGAGAATGTCTGACACATGCATATCCGGTACAATGAGCGGTGATGACCCCAGCGACGCCCCCAAAACTAAAAGGATACGTGCCGGCTTATGTATAGAAATTACTCACTATATTAAGGCAATGCACTTTCGCGGGCTGAGAGGCCTCCGACCACTGTAGCTTCTACAGTGTTAGCTACAGTGGTACTGTAGTACACTGTAGCTGTCTACAGTGATTCAAACCGAGCCGTTCTCCGGCGATCCAACCGTCCGCATGAGATGTCCGTGACGCTTTTGCAAAAAAAAAACCTCACTAATCGACAAATCAACCCGCAGTCCGCAACTCCACGCTACGATGGCCATGACTGCAATTTGGACAAAATTGAAGGACCTTCCTGAAAAACCATCACCAAATTGAAGGACCTTCCTGAAAAACCATCACCAAATTGAAGGACGCTATGATGGCCATAACAGAAATTATGAATGACACTCAACACAATTGATGGTAATAAAATAAAACTGTGAATATATTTGTTCACTTACTTCTATAAATGTCGATGGTTCCGCTCAGAGACCTCCCGACGAATCCACTCGCAGACGTAGTATCCACACAAATTGGTCCCCAGTGGCTGTCATTCACAGTACTTTACGAGAATATATTTCAATCAAATAATAATCAAGCATGGTATGATGGTATTGAAATTTGAATTAAAGAGATGCGCGAACCTAGCTCGTACTACTTACCTTGGCATTAACAAAACTAAGCTCCTCTTTAAAATCACCAGATGTCATCTTTATGAAATCTTTCCAAATCCTGCCCGGCAAATAAATGAATAAATGAGTTATTAATTAATTACTTGATATCTCAGGAATTGAACAAAAGAGACCGATATAGTACGATAATGATTGAAAATACCCTTGGAGCACATCTTTAATATGTTGGTACTTCTCTTGGGGCCACGCCAATGAGTCGAAGATTTCAACTTTTGCCTCATCAACTTCAATGATTAGCAGAATGTAATGGTCGCTGCGCACGTTTATATATGTCAGTAACTAATTAGTTACACTTAACATCGAGTAAGCAAAAACTAATGTGTACAAGACAGTAACACTCTTACCTGAAGTTGTAAGGAAACAATATCTTCTTTTTATAATCTTGCCTCTTTATGAACCTAAACAAGTTGGCCACCGTTTCCTTGTGGTAGTTTGATACGTCTCAAACGTATCTATAATTTCTGATGTTCCATGTTGATATTATACCAATTGTTACATGTTTTATATACACTTCATAGCATTTTTATGCATTTTTTTGGGACTAACCTATTAACAAGATGCCACAGTGCCAGTTCCTATTTTCTGCTGTTTTTGTATTCCAGAAAAGCTAGTCTGAAAATATTCTCGGAATTGGACGAAACTTGGACAGAACCTCCTATTTTTTCAACACGAAGACGGAGTCCGTAGGAGAGACGGAGGAGGGCCACGTGGCACCCACACCATGGGGCCATGCGGGCCCCCCTGCCGCGCCGTGGGGTGGTGTGGGGCCCTCGTGGCTCCGCAGCCGCCGCCCTTTCGCCTATTTATTCCTCCCGACGCGAAAACCCTAAATACCCGAGCCATTATCCACGAAAAGTTCCAGAGACGCCGCCGCCGTCAACCCTAGCTCGGGAGGGTTCAGAAGCTCTTCCCGGCACCCTGCCAGAGAGGGGAATCATCACCGGAGGGCTCTACATCACCATGCCTGCCTCCGGAGTGATGCGTGAGTAGTTCATCCTTGGACTACGAGTCCATGGCAGTAGCTAGATGGTTGTCTCTCCACTTTATGCTATCATGTTTAGATCTTGTGAGCTGCCTATCATGATCAAGATCATCTTATTGTAATGCTACATGTTGTGTTTGCTAGGATCCGACGAATATTGAATACTATGTCAAGTTGATTATCAATCTATCTTATATGTTATTTATGATCTTGCATGCTTTCCGTTACTAGTAGATGCTTTGGCCAAGTAGATGCTTGTAACTCCAAGAGTGAGTATTTATGCTAGATAGTGGGTTCATGCCTCCGGTAATCTGGGAGAGTGACAATAACTTCTAAGATTGTGGATGTGCTGTTACCACTAGGGATAAAATAACCGATGCTTAGCTTAAGGGTGCGCCGTTAGGTCTAATGCATTTGTTTACATTACGCACATTACTTAATGCAATTATCTGTGGCTTGCAACTTAATACCAACGGGGAACTCGGTATGACAACCTGGCGGCGGATTATTAGTCATAGACGCTGTTGGATAACGGTCTATGTATTTTGTCGTAATGCCCACATGAATATCATAGTAATCATCATGTCATATATATGCATTGTTATGCGCTCAATATTTTGTCAATTGCCCAGCTGTAATTTGTTCACCCAGCATGTTAGTTATCTTTTATGGAGAGACACCACTAGTGAACTGTGGACCCCGGTCCATTCTTTTACACTGATAATACAACCAACTGCAAACATTGTTCCTTTTCATTCTCTGCAATTTACTACTGTTTTCCACACCATACGTTTAATCCTTTATTTTCAGCAAGCCGGTGAGATTGACAACCTCACTGTTTCGTTGGGGCAAACTAGTTTGATTGTGTTGTGTGCAGGTTCCACGTCAGCGCGCCACTGACAACCTTCCGAAGTGATTTCTTGCTCCTACTGGTTCGATTAAACCTTGGTTGCATACTGAGGGAAAACTGCTGCTACACTGCATCATACCTTCTCTTGGGGTCTCCCAACGAACGTGTGATCCACGCAATCAAGCATATTTTCTGGCGCCGTTGCCGGGGAGTGGAAGCACTTCGGTTCAGAAATCTCCTTACTTCCCCTTCCACACGCCAGCATATTTTCTGGCGCCGTTGCCGGGGAGTGATGCGTGTTAAGTTACATGTCCGTTGGGAACCCCAAGAGGAAGGTATGATGAGTGCAGCAGCAAGTTTTCCCTCAGTAAGAAACCAAGGTTTAATCGAACCAGTAGGAAGTCAAGGGTCTTCTGAAGGTTGTTGGTGGCTGAATGTGGCACGGCGCAACACCAGGGAATCAGCAGCAACGTGTAAACTGCACACAAGACAATCAAACTACTTTGTCCCAACGAAACAGTGAGGTTGTCAATCTCACCGGCTTGCTGAAAACAAATGATTAAAAGTGTGGTGTGGAAAATGATGTTTGCTTGCAGAGAATTAAAGAGAACAATGATTGCAGTTGGTTGTATTTTAGATGTAAAAGAATGGACCGGGGTCCACAGTTCACTAGTGGTGTCTCTCCATAATAAAATACTAACATGCTGGGTAAACAAATTATAGCTGGGCAATTGACAAAATAGAGAGTGCATAACAATGCATATACAAGTCATGATGATCACTATGACTATCCAGCATGCATCTGTGCCTAAATAGTCCACCTTCAGGTTAGCATCCGCACCCCTTCCAGTATTAAGTTGCAAGCAACAGACAATTGCATTAAGTATGGTGCATAATGTAAACAATACAAATATCCTTAGACAAAGCATTGCTGTTTTACCCCTAGTAGCAACAGCACATCCACAACCTTAGAACTTTCTGTCACTGTCCCAGATTAAATGGAGGCATGAACCCACTATCTAGCATAAATACTCCCTCTTGGAGTTACAAGCATAAACTTGGCCAAAGCCTACACTAATAACGGAGAGCATGCAAGATCATAAACAACATAGGCATGATAATCAATAATCAACTTGACATAGTATTCAATATTCATCGGATCCCAGCAAACACAACATGTAGCATTACAATAAGATGATCTTGATCATGATAGGCAGCTCACAAGATCTAAACATGATGGCACAAGAGGAGAAGACAACCATCTAGCTACTGCTATGGACCCATAGTCCAGGGGTGGACTACTCACACATCACTCCGGAGGAAGGCATGGCGATGTAGAGCCCTCCGGTGATGATTCCCCTCTCCGGCAGGGTGCCGGGAAGAGCTTCAGAACCCTCCCGAGCTAGGGTTGACGACGGCGGCGGCTCTGGAACTTTTCGTGGATGGAGGCTCGGGTGTTTAGGGTTTTCCCGAGAAAGGCAATTTATAGGCGAAGGGGCGATGTCGGTGGAGGCCCGAGGGCTCCTCACCACGTGGCGGCGCGCCAGGGGTGGGACCCGCGCCACCACATGGTGAGGGCGCCTCGGTGCCCCCCTTCGTCTCTCCTTCGGACTCCGTGTACGTGACAGAAAAATAGGACCTTGGCTTTTTGTTTCGTCCAATTCCGAGAATATTTCCAGAACAGCTTTTCTGGAATCAAAAACAGCAGAAAACAGGAACTGGCACTGTGGCATCTTGTTAATAGGTTAGTCCCAGAAAATGCATAAAACTATAAAGTGTGAATAAAACATGTAGCAATTGACATAATATAAGCATGGAACATAAGAAATTATAGATACGTTGGAGACGTATCAAGCATCCCCAAGCTTAGTTCTACTCGTCCTCGAGTAGGTAAAACGATAACAACAAATAATTTCTTAGGTGACATGCTACCACATAATCATGATCAAATAATATTGTAAAGCATATGTTATGAATGAAGTGACTCAAGGCAATGGTCTATAGTTTGCTAACAAATAGATAATGAGTAAACAACTGAATCATATAAGCAAAAACTTTTCATAAATAGTACTTTCAAGACAAGCATCAAAAAGTTTTGCATAAGAGTTAACTCATAAAGCAATAGATTCTAAGTAAAAGGCATTGAAGCAACACAAAGGAAGATTTAAGTTTCAGCAATTGCTTTCAACTTTCAACTTGTATATCTCATGGATAATTGTCAACACAAAGCAATATAATAAGTGCAATAAGTAAGCATATAAAAATTGTTGCACACAAAGTTGACACAAGTGTTTGCTTCTGAGATAGAAAGGAGTAGGTAAACTGACTCAACCTAAAGTAAAAGAAAGGCCCTTCGCAGAGGGAAGCAGGGATTAAATCATGTGCTAGAGCTTTTTAAGTTTTGAAATCATATAGAGAGCATAAAAATAAAGTTTTGAGAGGTGTTTGTTGTTGTCAACGAATGGTAGTGGGCACTCTAACCCCCTTGTCAACCAGACTTTCAAGAGCGGCTCCCATGAAGGACGTTATTTCTACCCAAAGGCAGATCATCCCTCTTCTCTTTTGTTTACACATGTACTTTAATTTGGGTGACACTCCTCCCAACCTTTGCTTACACAAGCCATGGCTAACCGAATCCTCGGGTGCCTTCCAACAATCACATACCATGGAGGAGTGTCTATTTTAAATGATCAACTTTTTAAATTGCTTACTGATAAATCAGGGCAAAACATGTGAAGAGAATTAAAGGTGAAAGTTGTAATTAATTGGGACTGGGCACCCCATTTGCCAGCTCTTTTTGCAAAATTATTGGATAAGCGGATGTATATGCCACTAGTCCATTGGTGAAAGTCTGTCAGGAGTAAATGACAAGGTTGAAAGATAAAACACCACATACTTCCTCATGAGCTATAAAACATTGACACAAATAAGGGATAATAGCTTTTGAATAGTTTAAAGGTAGCACATGAAGTATTTACTTGGAATGGCAGAAAATACCACATAATAGGTAGTTATGGTGGACACAAATGGCATGGGTTTTGGCTCAAGGATTTGGATGCACGAGAAGCATTCCCTCTCAGTACAGAGTTTAGGCTAGCAAGGTTGTTTGAAGCAAACACAAGATATCAACCGGTACAGCAAGACTTACATGAAAACATATTGCAAGCATTATAAGACTCTACACTGTCTTCCTTGTTGCTCAAACACTTTTACCAGAAAATATCTAGACCTTAGAGATAGCAAACATGCAAACCAAATTTCAACAAGCTCTACGGTAGTTCTTTACTAATAGGTTTTTAACTACATGATGCAAGAGCTTAAACATGAAATACTTGAGAGCTCAAAACAATTGCCAAGTATCAAATTATCCAAGACAATGATCTATATGTGTGTCTTTTCGATATACCATCTACCACATGTTGCATTTTCTGTTTCCAACCAAACACCAATCAACTTATTTCAACAAAAACTCTCCAAATAATTTACAAATGAAACAAGAGAGTATTACTCTACAAGAACTAACAGCTCTGAATAAGAGATGCATGAAAAACAGGAGCTAAAAGCATAGCAGTAGCTAGATAAGAATACTCAACAATATAAGTGAAGAATATGAGTATTCACATGAAAAAGCGGAGCGTGTCTCTCTCCCACACAAGAATGCTAGGATCCAATTTATTCAGAAAATAAAAATAACAATGCAAAAATAAAAGCACACAGACGCTCCAAGTAAAGTACATAAGATGTGGAAGAATTAAAATATAGTTTCACTAGAATGACCTGATAAGTTGTTGATGAAGAAGGGGATGCCTTGGGCATCCCCAAGCTTAGACGCTTGAGTCTTCTTGAAATATGCTTGGGTGACCCACGGGGGCATCCCCAAGCTTAGGCTTTTCACTCTTCTTGATCACATCATATCATCCTTCTCGCTTGATCCTTGAAAACTTCCGCCACACCAAACTCAAAGTAATTCTCATTAGAGGGTTAGTGCATAATCAAAAATTCTCATATTCTACAGTGACACAATCATCACCAATACTTCTGGACATTAGCTACAGCCACTGATGTTTTATGGAGCAAAGAAATCCAATCAAACATAGTAAAAGAGGCAATGCAAAATAAATGGCAGAATCTGTCAAAACAGAACAGTCCGTAAAGACGAATTTTTTGAGGCACTTAAGTTGCTCAGATTGAGAAACTCAAAACTAATGAAAGTTGCGTACATATCTGAGGATCACGCACGATTTTTTCAGAATTTTTCAATTTTTCTGGAGTGAATAAAGCTCAAAACCGTGGACAGCAAAAATCTGTCCTGTGCAGAAATCCAAATCTAGCATCAACTTTCTACTAGAGACTTTACTTGGCACAACATTGCAAGAAAATAAAGATACAAAGGAGTTGTTACAGAAGTAAGCACACTCCTTGACTCAAATAAAATAAAAATAACAGGAAATAAAATGATGGGTTGTCTCCCATAAGCGCTTTTCTTTAACGCCTTTCAGCTAGGCGCAGAAAGTGAAAATCAAGTGTTCTCAAGAGAAGAAGCATCAACATCATAATTTGTTCTAATAATAGAATCAAAAGGTAGCTTCATTCTCTTTCTAGGGAAGTGTTCCATACCTTTCTTGAGTGGGAATTGATACCTAATATTCCCTTCTTTCATATCAATAATAGCACCAACAGTTCGAAGAAAAGGTCTTCCCAAAACAATAGGACAAGATGCATTGCATTCAATATCCAAAACAACAAAATCAACGGGGACAAGGTTATTGTTAACCATAATATGAACATTATCAATTCTCCCCAAAGGTTTCTTCATAGAATTATCAGCAAGATGAAATCCAAATAACAGTGTTCCAAAGGTGGTAAATCAAGCATATCATAAAGTTTCTTAGGCATAACAGAGATACTAGCACCAAGATCACATAAAGCATTACAATCAAAATCATTCACCTTCATTTTAATGATGGGCTCCCAACCATCTTCTAACTTCTAGGGATAGAAGCTTCATGTCTTAATTTCTCTTCCCTAACTTGCATGAGAGCATTTGTAATATGTTTTGTAAAAGCCAAATTTATAGCACTAGCATTAGGACTTCTAGCTAGCTTTTGCAAGAACATAATAACTTCAGAAATATTACAATTATCAAAATCAAGATCATCGTCATCTAAAGCAATGGGACCATTGTCCCCCATAGTTCGAAAAATTTCAGCACTTTTATCAGGAACAGTTTCAGTGGTTTTAGGCAATTTCAAACGTTTTGCAATGGAAGTGGAAACATTGCCAACACCAATAATGTTACCATTGATAGTAGAAGGTTTACTAACATGTGATGCTTCAGCATTACTAGTGGTAGTGATAGTACAAACTCTAGCTATACTATTCTTTCTAGCAATTTCATCTTCTCTTTCCCACCTAGCATGCAATTCAGCCAACATCCTAATATTATTAGGGCTTTTTAATGGATTGCCCTTAGTTGTGCCCACGACCTCAGTTTTGCCCCTAGTTGCGAATCGTCCTCAGTTTTGCCCCTAGTTTGTTCGCGGCTGCTCTATTTTGCCCCGAACGGCAAGTTTGAAGTCTATTCCGTCTGATGGCGTTACTGACAGCGGGACCCATATGTCATAGATTTAATAATTTCAGAAAAATGTTTGGATTTTCGAATTTCGAATCTAAGATTCGAACGGTGCAAATTCGAATTTCAAGTTTGAAAAAATCGAAAATGTGAAAAAATTTCCAGGTGTTGCTAATGATATAGGAAACAACTTTGCCAAAGCGATTTTCCAAATTATTGTGTCGTTTGGCCTGTGTAAAAAAGACAAATTTCTAGATCTGACATCTAGATCGGAGATCTAGATCTAGAACAGTTTAGAATTCGAAAAAATTCAACTTTCGAATTTAAATGTGAAAAAAATCTCCGATGTTCCCAATGATATAGGAAACAACTTTGCCAAAGCGATTTTCCAAATTCTTATGTCGTTTGGCCTGTGTAAAAAAGACAAATTTCAAGATCTGACATCTAGATCTAGAACAGTGCAGAATTCGAAAAAAGTCAACTTTCGAATTTAAATGTGAAAAAAATCTCCGATGTTGCCAATGATATAGTAAACAACTTTGCCAAAGCGATTTTCTAAATTCTTGTGTCGTTTGGCCTGTGTAAAATATAAAAATCGTAAAACATTGTGCTATACGTGAGTTGATGGGTCGCTGGCTAGCTCGTATACGTGAACGCCGCAGTGCTCGATTCACCTGCGTCCGACCTCACTTTCCACTCTATCTTGCTCAGGATGAACCGAGCGTCCTAATGGGTAAGGTGTTACGCGAGAGAGAGGGTTTCTCCACGATCACAAGCGGGCGGCGCCATTGGACTATCGTCGAACACCTTGAGTGTGCGATCTGAGCATGCCAATGTTGGCATCAGCATGTTCCCACCGATTCCCAACTAATTGGGAAATAATCTTTATATGTTTGTGTGTAGAACTGGATTTCCTACAACTTTCCAATTATACGTGTTTGCTAGTTTTGAACTTCCTCTATCGTGTTTTCGTGAAAAACTGATCTAGTCCGACCTCCCAGTCCACTTTATCGTGCTCAGTGTGAGCCGAGCGTCCTAATGGGTATGTTTTGACGCACGAGAGAGGGCTTCTTCGACTACCACGAGCGAGCGGAGCCGTCAAACTACTGTCAAACACCTTGAGGGCGCGATCTTGACATGGTCATGTCGGCATCAGTATGGCCATTATCGTGTCATAGTTTGTGATAAAGTTCCTTCTCACATTTTGAACCAACCATGATTTCTTAGTTGATATGCTCATTCTATGAACAATCCTTCTCTTTTGCTGGGGTAAACATCTCCAACAAAAAATGGGTTCTCCAAAATGAGCTAGAAAATAGCCCAAAAGGTAGCCAAAACAGCCCCATTTCTAATCTTCTCAATTTTTCGACCTTCTCCAAATGATATCAAACTCTAGGGTTAACATCTATTGCACTAATATCGTGTCCTAGACCAATTTTTAACTCAAAACTTCTTTAAAATTTGGTTTGACTTTTGTTGACCTAGATTTGAAATATTCAAAAGATATTCAAAATACATCAAAAAAATGCAAATCCAGTGCACATGGCCTTAGTTTGTCATGTACTAACATCTCCAATTGATAAACAAGGTCTACATACATGTTACACAAGAAGTGCTTCATAATCTCACATCTCAAACTATAGAGTTCATAGTTTGAGATGTGTGATTTCACACCATATTGAAGCAATTCTTGTTCAATTTGTATGTAGACCTTGTTTATCAATTGGAGATGTTAGTACATGATAAACTAAGGCCATGTGCACTGGATTTGCATTTTTTGATGTTTTTTCAATATCTTTTGAATATTTCAAATTCGGTTGACTTTTGTTGACCCAGATTTGAAATATTCAAAAGATATTCAAAATACATAAAAAAAATGCAAATCCAGTGCACATGGCCTTAGTTTGTCATGTACTAACATCTCCAATTGATAAACAAGGTCTACATACATGTTACACAAGAAGTGCTTCATAATCTCACATCTCAAACTATAGAGTTCATAGTTTGAGATGTGTGATTTCACACCATATTGAAGCAATTCTTGTTCAATTTGTATGTAGACCTTGTTTATCAATTGGAGATGTTAGTACATGATAAACTAAGGCCATGTGCACTGGATTTGCATTTTTTTGATGTTTTTTCAATATCTTTTGAATATTTCAAATTCGGTTGACTTTTGTTGACCCAGATTTGAAATATTCAAAAGATATTCAAAATATATCAAAAAAAATGCAAATCCAGTGCACATGGCCTTAGTTTGTCATGTACTAACATCTCCAATTGATAAACAAGGTCTACATACATGTTACACAAGAAGTGCTTCATAATCTCACATCTCAAACTATAGAGTTCATAGTTGGAGATGTGTGATTTCACACCATATTGAAGCAATTCTTGTTCAATTTGTATGTAGACCTTGTTTATCAATTGGAGATGTTAGTACATGATAAACTAAGGCCATGTGCACTGGATTTGCATTTTTTTGATGTTTTTTCAATATCTTTTGAATATTTCAAATTCGGTTGACTTTTGTTGACCCAGATTTGAAATATTCAAAAGATATTCAAAATACATCAAAAAAATGCAAATCCAGTGCATATGGCCTTAGTTTGTCATGTACTAACATCTCCAATTGATAAACAAGGTCTACATACATGTTACACAAGAAGTGCTTCATAATCTCACATCTCAAACTATAGAGTTCATAGTTTGAGATGTGTGATTTCACACCATATTGAAGCAATTCTTGTTCAATTTGTATGTAGACCTTGTTTATCAATTGGAGATGTTAGTACATGATAAACTAAGGCCATGTGCACTGGATTTGCATTTTTTTGATGTTTTTTCAATATCTTTTGAATATTTCAAATTCGGTTGACTTTTGTTGACCCAGATTTGAAATATTCAAAAGATATTCAAAATACATCAAAAAAAATGCAAATCCAGTGCACATGGCCTTAGTTTGTCATGTACTAACATCTCCAATTGATAAACAAGGTCTACATACATGTTACACAAGAAGTGCATCATAATCTCACATCTCAAACTTTAGAGTTCATAGTTTAAGATATGTGATTTCAAACCATATTGAAGCATTTCTTGTTGAATTTGTGCCTAGACCTTGTTTATCAATTGGAGGTGTTAGTACATGACAAAATAAGACCATATGCACTGGATTTGCATTTTTTTCATGTTTTTTCAATATCTTTTGAATATTTCAAATTCGGCCGAACTCATACCAAATCAGCATTTAAACAAGTTTTGCACTCCAAACTGGAAAACTAAGACTAGATCATTCTTAGTCACACCAAAAGTTGACTTTTTTCGAATTCTGCACTGTTCTAATCTAGATGTCAGATCTAGAAATTTGTCTTTTTTACACAGGCCAAACGACATAAGAATTTGGAAAATCGGTTTGGCAAAGTTGTTTCCTATATCATTGGCAACATCGGAGATTTTTTTCACATTTAAATTCGAAAGTTGACTTTTTTCGAATTCTGCACCGTTCTAATCTAGATGTCAGATCTAGAAATTTGTCTTTTTTACACAGGCCAAACGACACAAGAATTTGGAAAATCGCTTTGGCAAAGTTGTTTCCTATATCATTGGCAACATCGGAGATTTTTTTCACATTTAAATTCGAAAGTTGACTTTTTTCAAATTCTGCACTGTTCTAATTTAGATGTGAGATCTAGAAATTTGTCTTTTTTACACAGGCCAAACGACACAAGAATTTGGAAAATCGCTTTGGCAAAGTTGTTTCCTATATCATTGGCAACATCGGAGATTTTTTTCACATTTAAATTCGAAAGTTGACTTTTTTCGAATTCTGCACTGTTCTAATCTAGATGTGAGATCTAGAAATTTATCTTTTTTACACAGGCCAAACGACCCAAGAATTTGGAAAATCGCTTTGGCAAAGTTGTTTCCTATATCATTGGCAACATCGGAAATTTTTTTCACATTTAAATTCGAAAGTTAACTTTTTTCGAATTCTGCACTGTTCTAGATCTAGATCTCCGATTAGATGTCAGATCTAGAAATTTGTCTTTTTTACACAGGCCAAACGACACAAGAATTTGGAAAATCGCTTTGACAAAGTTGTTTCCTATATCATTAGCAACACCTGGAAATTTTTTCACATTTTCGATTTTTTCAAACTTGAAATTCGAATTTGCACCGTTCGAATCTTAGATTCGAAATTCGAAAATCCAAACATTTTTCTGAAATTATTAAATCTAGGACATATGGGTCCCACTGTCAGTAACGCCATCAGACGGAATAGACTTCAAACTTGCCGTTCGGGGCAAAATAGAGCAGCCGCGAACAAACTAGGGGCAAAACTGAGGTCGATTCGCAACTAGGGGCAAAACTGAGGTCGTGGGCACAACTGAGGGCATCCTGATAATTAACCCATATTATTATCAATTTTAACTTGGATAGCATTGGCAGTAGCAAAAGTCTTAGTATCTTTAACTTCATTAGGCATAACTTTCAGTTTCAAAAGATCAACATCAAGAGCAAGGCTATCAACTTTAGAAGCAAGAACATCAATTTTGCCAAACTTTTCCTCAACAGATTTATTAAAAGCAGTTTGGGTATTGATAAATTCCTTAAGCATGACTTCAAGATCAGAGGGTACACTCCTATTATTGTTGTAAGAATTACCATAGGAATTACCATAACTATTGCCACTGTTAGAAGGATATGGCTTATAATTGTTGCTACCAAAATTATTCCTATAAGCATTGTTGTTGAAATTATTATTTTTAATAAAGTTCACATCAACATGCTCTTCTTGGGCAACCAATGAAGCTAAAGGAACATTATTTGGATCAACATGAGATTTACCATTCACAAGCATAGACATAATGACATCAATCTTATCACTCAAGGAAGAGGTTTCTTCAACAGAATTTACCTTCTTACCTTGTGGAGTCCTCTCAGTGTGCCATTCAGAATAATTAATCATCATGTCATCAAGAAGCTTTGTTGCTGCACCCAAGGTGATGGACATAAAGATACCTCCAGCAACTGAATCCAGAAGGTTTCTTGAAGAAAAATTCAGCCCTGCATAAAAGGTTTGGATGATCATCCAAGCAGTCAGTCCATGGGTGGGACAATTCTTTACCAGTGATTTCATTCTCTCCCATGCTTGGGCAACATGCTCATTATCAAATTGTTTAAAATTCATAATGCTACTTCTCAAAGATATAATCTTAGCAGGAGGATAATATTTCCCAATGAAAGCATCTTTACATTTAGTCCATGAATCAATACTATTTCTAGGCAAAGATAGCAACCATTCTTTAACTCTTCCTCTTAAAGAGAAAGGGAATAATTTCAGTTTTATAATATCTCCATCTATATCCTTGTACTTTTGCATCTCACAAAGTTCAACAAAATTATTAAGGTGAGCAGCAGCATCATCAGTACTAACACCAGCAAATTGCTCTTTCATAACAAGATTTAACAGAGCAGGTTTAATTTCATAAAAGTCTGCTTTAGAAGCAGGTGGAGCAATAGGAGTGCATATGAAATCATTATTGTTTGTGCTAGTGAAGTCACATAACTTGGTGTTCTCAGGAGTACTCATTTTAGCGAAATTAAAGCTAGGCCGAAATATAAAAGTAAATGCAAGTAACTATTTTTTTTTTGTGTTTTTGATATAAAGAGGCAAACAAGATAAAGTAAAAATAAAATAAGCAAGACAAAAACAAAGTAAAGAGATTGGAAGTGAGAGACTCCCCTTGCAGAAGGTTTGACTTCCCCGGCAACGGCGCCAGAAAACTGTGGCGTCTTGTCGAGGTTGCAAGACCTTCCAGAAGTACCTCGACCTCCCCGGCAACGGCGCCAGAAAACTGGCTTGATGCGTGTTAAGTTACACGTCCGTTGGGAACCCCAAGAGGAAGGTATGATGAGTGCAGTAGCATGTTTTCCCTCAGTAAGAAACCAAGGTTTAATCGAACCAGTAGGAAGTCAAGGGTCTTCTGAATGTTGTTGGTGGCTGAATGTGGCACGGCGCAACACCAGGGAATCAGCAGCAACGTGGAACCTGCACACAAGACAATCAAAATACTTTGCCCCAACGAAACAGTGAGGTTGTCAATCTCACCGGCTTGCTGAAAACAAAGGATTAAAAGTGTGGTGTGGAAAATGATGTTTGCTTGTAGATAATTAAAGAGAACAATGATTGCAGTTGGTTGTATTTCAGATGTAAAAGAATGGACCGGGGTCCACAGTTCACTAGTGGTGTCTCTCCATAATAAAATACTAACATGCTGGGTAAACAAATTACAGCTGGGCAATTGAAAAAATAGAGAGTGCATAACAATGCATATACAAGTCATGATGATCACTATGAGATTTACTTGGGCATTACGACAAAGTACACAGACCTCTATCCAGCATGCATCTGTGGCTAAATAGTCCACCTTCAGGTTAGCATCCGCACCCCTTCCAGTATTAAGTTGCAAGCAACAGACAATTGCATTAAGTATGGTGCATATTGTAAACAATACAAATATCCTTAGACAAAGCATTGCTGTTTTACCCCTAGTAGCAACAGCACATCCACAATCTTAGAACTTTCTGTCACTGTCCCAGATTAAATGGAGGCATGAACCCACTATCTAGCATAAATACTCCCTCTTGGAGTTACAAGCATAAACTTGGCCAAAGCCTACACTAATAACGGAGAGCATGCAAGATCATAAACAACATAGGCATGATAGATCAATAATCAACTTGACATAGTATTCAATATTCATCGGATCCCAGCAAACACAACATGTAGCATTACAATAAGATGATCTTGATCATGATAGGCAGTTCACAAGATCTAAACATGATGGCACAAGAGGAGAAGACAACTATCTAGCTACTGCTATGGACCCATAGTCCAGGGGTGGACTACTCACACATCACTCCGGAGGAAGGCATGGCGATGTAGAGCCCTCCGGTGATGATTCCCCTCTCCGGCAGGGTGCCGGAAGAGCTTCAGAACCCTCCCGAGCTAGGGTTGACGACGGCGACGGCTCTGGAACTTTTCGTGGATGGAGGCTCGGGTGTTTAGGGTTTTCCCGAGAAAGGCAATTTATAGGCGAAGGGGCGATGTCGGTGGAGGCCCGAGGGCTCCTCACCACGTGGCGGCGCGCCAGGGGTGGGACCCGCGCCACCACATGGTGAGGGTGCCTCGGTGCCCCCTTCGTCTCTCCTTCGGACTCCGTGTACGTGACAGAAAAATAGGACCTTGGCTTTTTGTTTCGTCCAATTCCGAGAATATTTCCGGAACAGCTTTTCTGGAATAAAAAACAGCAGAAAACAGGAACTAGCACTGTGGCATCTTGTTAATAGGTTAGTCCCAGAAAATGCATAAAAATGCTATAAAGTGTGAATAAAACATGTAGCAATTGACATAATATAAGCATGGAACATAAGAAATTATAGATACGTTGGAGACGTATCAGGGAGCAAGAGGATTTCTGCAAGGGGAGTTTCACGCTTCCAATCTCTTTACTTTGTTATTATCTTGCTTAGTTTATTTTTTTTAGTATTGTTTGATTTATTTATCAAAAACACAAAAAATTAGTTTCTTGCATTTAGTTTATTTCGGTTTGGTATTATGTCTAGTTATTTATTTGCTATCAATGTCTTCTCTCTTTGAAACAAAATCTTATTGGCTAAGTGGGTTCACGGAGGAACAACATAATTACTATAAGGAATACCGCTTGTCTCAAAAAGGGAAATATTTATGGGAACAAATAAGTAGATTGAATTATTTTGCTAAACACTTGTGCTCTACTTATGATGAATCCTACTGCTTTAATTAATCTTTATGTTGTAGAAGGCATAAACACCTCCCTTTCCATTGTGATTATAATGATAATGAAACTTGACTGCTTATGCTAAAGGAAATTTTGACTTTGGTAATCTTGAGCAAATTGAAGAATTTTTTGTTTTTAAGGGTGCCTATGAAATTGCTGGTTATATTCAAAATGATGATGCTCCTTGTAAACTGAGAATTTGCTATACTTGGTTATTGCCTTGAATATTATAATGATAATCCTTATATCACTGAATTTCTTGAGAAAATTATTCTCCAGAACAACTTGCTACCTTTCAGGAACCTGTGGGAGAAGAAACTGCTGAAACTGAAAGCTCATTGGATGAAAAAGAGGAAGAGAGTGATGAACAAAAGGAGGATCTACCTTCTAATGATAGTAACTCTTTAACTCTTACATTATATGATTACCCTCATGCCTACCTAAGGAGGAAGAATGCTATATTGTTGAATGTCATGATTCTATTGAAATATCTCCTTTTGATAAATTTGAAGTAACAACCTTGACTCAAGAAAAGGAAATTGCAGAAAGTAAAAATGTGCTCCCTAATGTTATATATGATAATGCTCTTGATGATGGTCCTATATTGCCTAATGATATCATTATACTATTATTGTCAAAAGTGGGTTTGATAACCCCACTGTTTTTAGCTTAATAAAAATTATGTGTTTGTAGATCATGAAAAGCATGCTTTATGTGATAGTTATATTGTTGAGTTTGTTCATGATGCTACTGAAAGTTATTATGAGAGAGGAAAATATGGTTGTAAAAGTTTTCAAGTCACTAAAACACCTCTCTTTATGTTGAAAGTTTTGAAGTTGTACTTTTCATCTTTCTATGCTAGTTGCTTTATGCTTCAATAATTTATTTTGTTACAAGATTCCTTTGCATAGAAGTGGGTTAGACTTAAATGTGTTTGATATTTGCCTCTTGATGCTCTCTTTTGTTTTTCAACTCTTATTCTTATGAGAGCATCATTAAAATCTTCTAGCCTAGCTAAAAGGCATTAAAGAAAGCGCTTTTGGGAGGCAACCCATTATCTTTTGTTTTCAGTTTTTAGTCAAGGAGTTGTTTACTTCTGTAACAATTCCTTTGTATCTTTATTTTATCGCATTGTTGTGCCAAGTATTGCCTCTAATAGGAAGATGATGCTAGATTTGGATTTCTGCGCAGGAACAGATTTCTGCTGTTCACCGTTTTAATTCTGTAAAATCACAGAAAAATTATTTAAATCTGCAATTTTTTGTGCGTGATCCTCAGATATGTACGCATCTTTCGTTAGTTTAAAGTTTTTCGATCTGAGCAACGTAAGTGCCTCGAAAAAATTCGTCTTTGCGGACTGTTCTGTTTAGACAGATTCTGTCTTTTATTTTTCGCATTCTCTCTTTTACTAGTGTTGAGTGGAATTCTTTTTTAGGGTGAAGAGCTTCACATAACATCAGTGGCAGTAGCTAATGTTAAAAGTAACGGTCATGTTTGTGTCCTTATAGAACATGTGAGTTTTTGATTGTGCACTAACCCTCTAATGAGAATTACTTTGAGTTTGGTGTGGCGGAAGTTTTCAAGGGTCAAGAGAGAAGGATGATATAATGTGATCAAGAAGAGTGAAGAGCTTAAGCTTGGGGATGCTCCCATGGATCACCCCAGCATATTTCAAGAAGACTCAAGCGTCTAAGCTTGGGGATGCCCAAGGCATCCCCTTCTTCATCAGCAACTTATCAGGTCATCTCTAGTGAAACTATATTTTAATTCTTTCACATCATATGTGCTTTACTTGGAGCGTCTGTGTGCTTTTATTTTCAGTATTTTATTTTTCTTATGGTCAACTTGATTGGACCCCAGCATTCTTGATTGGGAGAGAGACACGCTCCGCTTTTTCATATGAATACTCCTATTCTTCACTTATACTTGTTGAGTATTCTTATCTAGCTATTGCTATGCTTTTAGCTCCTGTTTTGCATGCATCTCTTATTCAGAGCTGTTAGTTCTTTTAAAGAAAGTACTCTCTTGCTTCACTTATAATTGTTTGGAGAGTTTATGTTGAAATAAATTGATTGGTGTTTGGTTGGAACAGAAAATGTTGCATGTGGTAGATGGTATAATGGAAAAAGCTTACATATTCTTGTAGATCATTGTATTGGATAATTTGATACTTGTCAATTGTTTTGAGTTATCAAGTAGTTCATGTTTAAGCTTTTGTATCATGTAGTTAAAACCTATTAATGAAGAACTACCGTAAAGCTCGTTGAAATTTGGTTTGCATGATTGGTATCTCTAAGGTCTAGATATTTTCTAGTAAAAGGGTTTGGTTAACAAGGAAGACAGTGTAGAGTCTTATAATGCTTGCAATATGTTTTCATATAAGTCTTGCTGTGTCGGTTGATATCCTGTGTTTGCTTCAAATAACCTTGCTAGCCTAAACTCTGTACTGAGAGGGAATGCTTCTCGTGCATCCAAAACCTTGAGCCAAAATCCATGCCATCTGTGTCCACCATAACTACCTATATGTGGTATTTCCTTGCCATTCCAAGTAAATTTTTCATGTGCTACCTTTAAACTATTCAAAATTATTACTCCTATTTTGTGTCAATGTTTACCAAGCTCATGAGGACGGGGTGGATGTCTTTATGTCAACTGTCAAACAGACTTTACCACCGGACTAGCGGCATATACATCCGCTTATCCATTAATTTTGCAAAAAGAGCTGGCAAATGGGGTGCCCAGTCCCAATTAATTACAACTTTAACCGCTTAATTCTCTTCACATTTTTGCCCTGATTTATCAGTCAAGCAATGACAAACAGTGAAATATCTGCATGTGTAAACAAAAGAGAAAGAGGGATGATCTGCCTTGCTGGTAGAAATAACGTCCTTCATGGGAGCCGCTCTTAAAAGTCTGGTTGGCAGGGGTCATATTGTACTTTCCATTTTCTGATTCGTTGACAATTAACAAACACCTCTCAAAACTTATTTTTACTCTCTATATGATTTCAAAAACTTAAAAAGCTCTAGCACATGATTTAATCCCTGCTTCCCTCTGCGAAGGGCCTTTCTTTTACTTTTATGTTGAGTCAGTTTTCCTACTTCTTTCTATCTTAGAAGCAAACACTAGTGTCAACTTTGGTGCAACAATTTTTATATGCTCGTATATTGCACTTATTATATGCTTTGTGTTGACAAATATCCATGAGATATATATGTTGAAAGTTGAAAGCAATTGCTGAAACTTAAATCTTCCTTTGTGTTGGTTAAATACCTTTTACTTAGAATCTATTGCTTTATGAGTTAACTCTTATGCAAAACTCTTTGATGCTTGTCTCGAAAGTACTATTCATGAAAAGTTTTTGCTTATATGATTCAGTTGTTTGCTCATTATCTACTTGCTAGCAAACTATAGACCATTGACCTGGATCACTTCATTCATAACATGTGCTTTACAATATTATTTGATCAAGATTATGATTGTAGCATGTCACCTCAGAAATTATTTTGTTTTTATCGTTTTACCTACTCGAGGACGAGTAGAACTAAGCTTGGGGATGCTTGATACGTCTCAAACGTATCTATAATTTCTGATGTTCCATGTTGATATTATACCAATTGTTACATGTTTTATATACACTTCATAGCATTTTTATGCATTTTCTGGGACTAACCTATTAACAAGATGCCACAGTGCCAGTTCCTGTTTTCTGCTGTTTTTGTATTCCAGAAAAGCTAGTCTGGAAATATTCTCGGAATTGGACGAAACTTGGACAGAACCTCCTATTTTTCCAACACGAAGACGGAGTCCAGAGGAGAGACGGAGGAGGGCCACGTGGCACCCACACCATGGGGCCGCGCGGCCCCCCTGCCGCGCCGTGGGGTGGTGTGGGGCCCTCGTGGCTCCGCAGCCGCCGCCCTTTCGCCTATTTATTCCCCGACGCGAAAACCCTAAATACCCGAGCCATTATCCACGAAAAGTTCCAGAGACGCCGCCGCCGTCAACCCTAGCTCGGGAGGGTTCAGAAGCTCTTCCCGGCACCCTGCCGGAGAGGGGAATCATCACCGGAGGGCTCTACATCACCATGCCTGCCTCCGGAGTGATGCGTGAGTAGTTCATCCTTGGACTACGGGTCCATGGCAGTAGCTAGATGGTTGTCTCTCCACTTTATGCTATCATGTTTAGATCTTGTGAGCTGCCTATCATGATCAAGATCATCTTATTGTAATGCTACATGTTGTGTTTGCTGGGATCCGATGAATATTGAATACTATGTCAAGTTGATTATCAATCTATCTTATATGTTATTTATGATCTTGCATGCTTTCCGTTACTAGTAGATGCTTTGGCCAAGTAGATGCTTGTAACTCCAAGAGTGAGTATTTATGCTAGATAGTGGGTTCATGCCTCCGGTAATCTGGGAGAGTGACAATAACTTCTAAGATTGTGGATGTGCTGTTGCCACTAGGGATAAAATAACCGATGCTTAGCTTAAGGGTGCGCCGTTAGGTCTAATGCATTTGTTTACATTACGCACATTACTTAATGCAATTATCCGTTGCTTGCAACTTAATACCAACGGGGAACTCGGTATGACAACCTGGCGGTGGATTATTAGTCATAGACGCTGTTGGATAACGGTCTATGTATTTTGTCGTAATGCCCACATGAATATCATAGTAATCATCATGTCATATATATGCATTGTCATGCGCTCAATATTTTGTCAATTGCCCAGCTGTAATTTGTTCACCCAGCATGTTAGTTATCTTTTATGGAGAGACACCACTAGTGAACTGTGGACCCCGGTCCATTCTTTTACACTGATAATACAACCAACTGCAAACATTGTTCCTTTTCATTCTCTGCAATTTACTACTGTTTTCCACACCATACGTTTAATCCTTTGTTTTCAGCAAGCCGGTGAGATTGACAACCTCACTGTTTCGTTGGGGCAAAGTAGTTTGATTGTGTTGTGTGCAGGTTCCACGTCAGCGCGCCACTGACAACCTTCCGAAGTGATTTCTTGCTCCTACTGGTTCGATTAAACCTTGGTTTCATACTGAGGGAAAACTGCTGCTACACTGCATCATACCTTCCTCTTTGGGTCTCCCAACGAACGTGTGATCCACGCAATCATAGTTCCATAGCAGATTTTCATTAACTCGGGTTGGGTCAACGAATCCAATCTCATAGATTTTTTCTGTCACATTCATCACTCTTCATTCTGCATAATAGCGTAGTGAGCATAATTAGAGCAGGCAATGACCAAGCTGAGCTATAGACTTTATTTTAGAAAATAAATGAATTGAATTACTTACAGACAATAGGTACTGATGATACTCAAGTCGAGGGCGTCAAGTTGGTATAACTGATAGAGTTCTTCAAGATAAATAGTTATCTCGTCTTTACCTTTGAAATGTTCCTCTGTAACTTGCACAAGGAGCACTTTTCGATCTAGCTTTGTGACTTCTATGTACCAGTTATGCAGTCTTAGCATTTGTGTTGGTAGATTTTCGATCTGATCAGGTGGCACTAGAGACTTCCTGTATTCCCAGGTCCATTTATCAGGTGGCATAAGGGGGGGGGAGCTCTTCTGCTTCCAGTTGAGAAAGTGAGATACCAAGTTCTGCAGCAAATTCCGCGCGGTAAGCTAAATCCGCCACGCGCGTGGAGCCCTTATCAGTGGCCACCTTGAGCGGGAGATGGACTGTTTTGACTGCTCTCCGAGCTGGGCAACCTCTCTTTTTCTTTTCCCGCTGGAGGTACTACTTGTCGTCGTGTTGGGGTGAGTTCTCCTCAGACAACGTGCATAGTCATCTGGCATATTTATCTCAATTTGCGATGGATGACTAAGAAATTCCGTAGCCCACTTTTTGCTCTGTCGTAAATACTTGCTTTGGCGCGGGCTGTCTTTTCGCCTTTAGTTCCGCCATCTGTCTTTTCGCGTCGGCTGCCAGCCACGCGGCGCCTTGCTCTGGAGTCATCTCGACGTCGTAAGGTCTCGGGGAGGAACCTTCGGTACTTTGGGAGGGGCTCGTATTGGGGTTTGGATCGGAAACTTATCGACGGAACGATGGTCTTAGACTTAGTGGGCGAGGCGGCTGAGGAGTCGGCTGAGGCGGCGGAGACGGCTGAGGAGTCGGCTGAGGCGGCGGCGGAGTCAGCTGAGGCGGCGACGGAGATCGAGATGGACTCGTGTTGTGGTGGTTGTCATTGCCGTCATCTCGACTCGGAGGAGGCGATGGTGGCCTTGGCGTCCAGCCTGGAAACACGATGTAATTCTTAGGCCATAGAATGAGTCTACCCTGGCAATCTCCCAGTGTCCTCTCATCATCATCTCTAGGGATGTAAAGCTCGAGTGATTGAAATGCGGGTTCAACTTGATCCACACCGACACGAGCATAGCCATCTGGAATCTCTTGTGATGTAGATTCACAAGTTAAACCATAGCTGTCCGCCGCCTTCACGGTTAAGTTTCTCAGTGCGTCATGTAGCTCACAACTTGTCTTCTCAGTGATAAAATCCACAGGGTAGGTTTGTGTTGCCGCAAAAATCTGCCGCGCAACACCAGGATAACCGTCGTACGTACTTTCGCGACGACGAACGGGTGCTTTCCGAGCAAAGCAACAAAGATCCCTCTCTTTCGTGGAGGAGAACCGACCGCTTTTCAGTGCAAAACGGCAAAGATGATCCAAACCCTAGGGCTGCTAGGGCATGGCAGAGAAAACAAAAAGAAACAGAACGAAAAAGTAAAGATAAATTGTATTCTGTATAGATCGATTGGCTGGGTGTTTTCTCAATCGGCCGTGTACCTATATATAGGTAGCCTGGTCTTTGGCGTACAGGAGATCGAGTAGTACACGGAATCCTTTTCTTCCGACACAAGCCGATTTAAATATTCCTAATCTGTAATCTAATCGGCTTTACTCAATCCTGGTACTAGTACATACGATCGAATAAGCAGAGACATGGAAATCCTAGTTGCACCTCTCGTACGTAACTGAATAACCTCCTGTATGTTTTCAGCCTGGCTTCAAACCAAACCATGTTAGGATTTGTCCTATACTCCTGCGCCTTAACCCAGATTGTCTCTGAATTTACTCCGGACTTGTCTTCGGTAGCCACTAGTACAGGAAACATTCCATATATTTCGCATGCTTGATCAATAAGTTGCTGTTGCGACATCTGACTGGTATTCAACCAAGGCTGAAATTTTAGCTAAACAGCAAGTTTAGATAAATATATCAACAAATAATCCAAGCACGATCATTCAAATTAATTTGGCCAATAAAAAAAATCTAGCAGCCAAATTATACCTTCAACACATGCCCCCCTGTTTTTGGTACAATAACATTTATCAAAAACAATACAATCGTACCTTAGAACGATGTCGTCGCTTCACCGTCGATATCATTACTCAAGGCGATGTCCAAAGAACACACCGGCCAAATTTTCTTAGGGCAATATCTCAAATAATATATCGGCCAAATTCTTCTTAGGGCGATATTTATAAAAATATATCGGCCAAATTTTCTCAGGACGATACTTGGAATAATACCATATCGGCCACAGCATCATCAAGCTTCCTGCCACATGCTAGGATAATACTTCTTCAAATATTTTCCATTAAGAGCTTTAGACAACTTCACTCCCTGCAAAGATTGTACAAAGTATGAATTTCCAGGAACAATCTCTACAACTTTATATGGACCCTCCCAACTCGGCGACCATTTGCCGAATTTTCTATCTTTAGTTCCAATAGGTAAAATCGTTTTCCACACTAAATCTCCTATCTGAAACAATTTTTCCTTCACCTTTTTGTTATAAGCCTTTGCTACTCTTAATTTTTCTTTTTCAATCTCTCGTAAAGCTCTTAGCCTATCTTCAGAAACCTCATCTATTCTATCCATCATCAAACTATTATAATCTACAGCCAACAAATCATTTTGTCTGGCTACTCTAAGAGCCTGCAAATTAATCTCCACGGGTAACACTGCCTCCTGACCATACACTAGCTCAAACGGTGTCACTTGAGTTGCTCCATGCTTAGATATCCGATGAGCCCATAAAGCTTCCGAAAGTACCTCATGCCATCTTTTCGGATGCTCCTCAATTTTCTTTTTATAAGCTTAATTAAAGTTTTATTGCTAGATTCGGCCTGTCCATTAGCTTGAGCATAATAAGGCGACGAATTTAACAACTTAATTCCAAAAGATTCGGCAAATTCACGAAATTGATGAGACATAAAAGAAGAACCTTGATCTGTAGTTAAAGTTTGAGGAATACCGAATCTATGAATAATATGTTCTAAGACAAAACTAATCAACTCTTTATGAGTCATATTTCTCAAAAGAACCGCTTCAGTCCATTTAGTAAAATAATCTGTAGCCACTAGGACGAAGCGATGTCTTTTAGAAGAAGCTGGATGTATTTGACCAATAAAATCTAAGCCCCACCCTCTAAATGGCCATGGCTTAATTATGGGATTTAACATAGCTGTAGGCGCTAACTGTATATTACCAAATTTCTGACACGCCTCACAGCCTCTATAATACCGAAAGCAATCTTCTAACAAAGTCGGCCAATAAAAACCAGCTCTCTTTAATAACCAACGCATTTTGTGAGCCGACTGATGTGTCCCACATATACCTTCATGCACTTCTCCCATAGCTAATCTAGACTCATCAGAATCCAGGCATTTTAAAAGTAATCCATCTATAGTTCGGCAATATAATTCATCATTCAACAGAGTATATATTAAAGCTTCCCACCGAATTTTCTACCTCTTGTCCGACTTGGATCTGTACTGTCCTGCTATTCGCTGATTAAGTAAAGGAATTCTCCAAATTACTTGGTTCTGAACTACTCACTAATTCGGTTATTGTGGACTCCTGTACCGAATTTTCTTTGCACTACAGTACTATTTGCTGAACTGAATCAGAACGAGCTATACCATGTACTGAACTAACGTTACAAGATGTACTCATTGCCTACAACAGCTAGCATCGGTCTTTCTAGTATGAAAAAATTCTCTCTACTAATCTGACAACCAAATGCCTCCTGCGCCGAACCTTTAGCTCTAGAATTTTCTTCCCTGGGTATATGATAAATAGTAAATGTATCTAGAGACTTAATTATATCTAAACACCATTGCTATGTGAAACTAATACATTACCGACGCCTTATTCTTCTCTACGGACCGATTCATCAAAATAAGTATTCTATGGGCAAACACTAACATAATTATTTTTTTCCTCATCCTTAATTCTATGATCAGCAATAAAATCGGCGATAATTTGACCTCTCATAGCACGTAGAGATTCACACTAAATCATATTCTATTAGTGCATAGGCCCACTTTCCAATCCTACCACTAAGAATCGGTCATTGCAACATATACTTAATTACGCCGGCTGGCAAGTCTCAGGACATATACTAGAAAGTATATAATGCCGAAATTAGGTACATGTCTAATATAAAGATAAACCTAAATTTGTAATAAACACGTACCGGTTCTGGGCTTCGAGCAAACGAAAATTCATATATGCAGCGATGTGTACTCTTTCTCTTCATTTACTTGGGATAACACCATACCGATCACTTCATCTTGTGTATCAATGTACACCCTGAACAGCAAACTTGACTTGGCGCTCGTAATATGGGAGAACTTGACAAACTATCGTTTTATATTATTAAAAGCATCCCGCTGTTCTGCCCCCGAAGTAAATTTGGTTTCATGCTTTAGCCGAGGTAAAGGAACAAAGGATTCAACTTTCCCTTGCGTTCTCTAATCGGCTTCCATGTTATAGCATTGATAAACCTAGCGAATACTTCCATCACCAATATATATTTTCCCAAGTGGGTCAACCGATGAGAATCCCTGTCCAAACTTCTCCATGTTATCAAAAGTCCTCAGCTGTTTTATTTATATCGTTCTTTCTAGAGCGATACTCATCCATGCGTCTTTGCTGCCAGTGAACACACACTTGCATCGGTCTAACATTGTATCACGCCGTGTTGTCAATCAACCGATGCATCTGTCGGTGCGGTGCAGGCCGGAGCATCTGCCTAGATCAACATCCACATCAGTAGGTGCATCTCTAATATTTTCTGAATTATCATACCTAATGGTGTCATCTGCAGCTCTACTTAAATCTTCCACACTACACTTCTCCCTCCATATCATCTTCGGAGGCACCATTAGTCTATCTCGGCCGATCTTCTTCTCAGCTAACTTTTCTCTAATTTCTAATGCTCGCAGCCGTTGTACCCGTCGTTTCTGGGTAGGTGTGAGTCCCGAAGGGCACCACTGAGGCCCTGGTTTAGTCCCTGGTGTGACTGACATAGTTTTGCTGCCCCCGAGTTTCTCGGCCTGTATTGACGTACTGCAGTTCTTGGGGCAAATGCACTATCCTTGGCCAAAAATACTCTCTGCCGACCAGACACGCCATCAGCTCTTGTTTTACGGTTGCCTCTACTAGTTGAACTCCCACGTTGTGTAGATGTAGTAGTACTAGACTTGAAACGCATAGGAATCAATCTATTTCCTGAGCTAATGCTTCTCATGACTGAATCGGCATGCATGCTAGTCGATTCTGTTTTCTGACTTGTACTGGAGGGTGTAGCAACTGTATAATCCAGACCTTTCTCTCCTGTGCATGCTTCTTTTCTCCTAACTGAACCAGAACCATCAACTGATTGGTGTCTAATAATTTTCAAATTATGCCCAGCTGCATTACCAACTCCAACTTTTACGCTGCCTCTCGCGCATAGACTAGCTGATGTATTACCCGACTCACTAGTACTAGTAGGTACAACTGTTTTCTCTGAATATGTCTGCACGACATGCTCTAAATCAGAATGTAAGCTAGTGTCTCCCACTACAATACTCTTGGTGCAACCATGCTCAGCTCCATCACATGTTTGTACATGACTTTCACGACTGATGGGCACCCACTTCAATTTCTGACCACCTCTAACATATATTCTATCAGTACTCTGTCTTGAATTCGGTTTCTCACGAAATGCAATGGCACCATGTGGTCTAACTTCCTGATTAAACCGAGCTCTTTTTTCATGCAATGGTTTTCTGTACATATGCTCTGATGGAATCCGCTCCGGTTGGAAATAAGATTCTGGCCTCGTAAGATATGGAGCCCGATGACTAAAACCCCAAGGAGCAGACTGAGGATATAAAGGAGTTGCATAACCCCAATATGTTGGCTCCATTGGAAAATAGGGCGCGTGGTCATATAAGTATCCTCGCCATTGCTCACGACCCCATGCCAAGAAAGAGACCTACGGCGCTTAGTACTTCCAAGCCGACTAAACATTTTTTTGGCCTTGCACGAAGTGTATTTGTCCAAAAGTTGTTTGACGGTCGGCCTTGGTCTTGGAGCTGATTTTCTTTTTCTTTCATCAACTTTCAGCACTCCTACTTCTGGATTTTTTAGTTTCATCATTCTCGGAGGAGCATTAACATTAATGACAACGTTTTCCCCTTAGTAAATTCGGCCTGATCTGACTGAATAAGTACTTTCTTGTTCTGAAAATCAATCTTATTGATAGGAGAAGAGTCACTATCGAATTTCATCTTAGAACTTTCTGTACATATCAATCTTCCGTCATCAATGGCCGATTGCACCTCTTTGAAGAGTTTGGGAGAGTACGATAGTTGCATGACCTGAACAATATCTTGCTCCGCCTCTTGATGATTTTCCAACATCCTTTCTTCCTTCTTTTTTTGATCTTGTGCCTCTTCACTTTGATGCTCTTCTTCAACCGAATATGGTTCGGCTATATTTTCTTCTTGTTGATCTTTATCAATTTCTTTGGCACGAAATTCATAGGGCAACATAAAAGCTCCCATACATCTAGAGAAATCAAGCACCGTTGTTTCACATTCACCATGTTCTTGCTCAACGAAGTTTGTATCTACTGACTTGAAATACTCAGCGCGTGTGTCCGACTTAGCTTTACCTAAATGTAATTCAGCTTCAACTAAGTCGGTCGTGACAAATGTGCCAATCATCTTTTGTTGATTTGAGTCGGCACGTGTTTTGTCCGACCCGGCATTAGCCGAATTAGCCATACTGCCCAAGTCAACCTTTTTCTGCTGGTTGGCTCGCATAGCTATGCCTTCGAGAACCTCTTTTACAAGATCTTCAGCCCAATTTTTTGATAATCGCCCTTCAGATCTATCAGTATTTTTCGGCAATGACACTTGGTTGCTACTGAAATTCAACAATTGTGTAGGAGAAGTATCATATGCTACAATATTAGATAAATACATCTGACCTCCTAATGAATTTTCACATATTCGGCTATAACCATTGTGAAGATGTGGAGCCGAAGTATGAGTACCAATAGTTGCATGTGGTGCTGAATAACTAGTAACAGTAACATGAGGTGTATCATACAGCGGTTGAGAGTAATTGGCTGAATGGCTTGTAGTGGCCTGGCCAAATTCCCTATCCATCGGCACGCTTTGAAGTGGACTTACGTATTGTGAGCTGATTTTCGATGAATACAATGGCGAAACGCTACTTTGCATGCTATTGAAATTTCTAAGTTCGGATGTTTCATATGGACTAACGGAATTCAACATGTTGTTCACTGGCATTCGAATTTCCGTGTTGCAAGTAGCTATTTTGCATCGGCTCTTGCACATAATAAGAATTAGGACTAGCCGATACAGTACGCATATCAAAAGATTTGGTAATATCAACATAACAATTCATTGCATCTACATATGGGAGTTGAGTATTCATATTACCGTTGTAGACTACAGTCTCTTGATGACGCTCTCTACGTAGCAGGAACGGGCCGGAGACCGCTCGATCCTTCGTCCCCAGCGGAGTCGCCAATTGTGTTGCAGCAAAAATCTGCCGCGCAACACCAGGATAACCGTCGTACTTTCGCGACGATGAACGGGTGCTTTCCGAGCAAAGTAACAAAGATCCCTCTCTTTCGTCGAGGAGAACCGACCGCTTTTCAGTGCAAAACGGCAAAGATGATCCAAACCCTAGGACTGCTAGGGCATGGCAGAGAAAACAAAAAGAAACAGAACGAAAAAGTAAAGATAAATTGTATTATGTATAGATCGATTGGCTGGGTGTTTTCTCAATCGGCCGTGTACCTATATATAGGTAGCCTGGTTTTGGCGTACAGGAGATCGAGTAGTACACGGAATCCTTTTCTTCGGACACAAGCCGATTTACATATTCCTAATCTGTAATCTAATCGGCTTTACTCAATCCTGGTACTAGTACATACGATCGAATAAGCAGAGACATGGAAATCCTAGTTGCACCTCTCGTACGTAACTGAATAACCTCCTGTATGTTTTCAGCCTGGCTTCAAACCGAACCATGTTATGACTTGTCCTATACTCCTGCGCCTTAACCCAGATTGTCTCTGAATTTACTCCGGACTTGTCTTCGGTAGCCACTAGTACAGGAAACATTCCATATATTTCGCATGCTTGATCAATAACTTGCTGTTGCGACATCTGACTGGTATTCAACCAAGGCTGAAATTTTTGCTAAACAGCAAGTTTAGATAAATATATCAACAAATAATCCAAGCACGATCATTCAAATTAATTTGGCCAATAAAAAATATCTAGCAGTCAAATTATACCTTCAACAGTTTGCTTCGATGCCTCATCAGCACCGACCGCCGCGGAAGCCACGCTGCTTTTCCGTTGAGATGGACCACCTGCTTGACTATCTTGTTGCAGCTGATGAGTTGCCCCTTGACAAGCTTGCTCGCGCAATTGTTCTATTTGCTTCTGTTGTTGGCTAATGATACTTTCTACTTTGCTCAACCGGTCTGAATCCTCCAGCTCCTTCCTCTTCCTTGCTCTTGCTCGGCTTCTATAAGATTCACGGTCCTCGGGAAACCCTTCATTCCACGTCACAGAAGCTCCCTTGCCTCGTGTTCGTCCTCCTTTTTCTTTATTACCGAGGCCCTTTGTCAGCTCGTCGTTCTCTCTGTCGGGAATAAACTTTCCCTCTCGAGCATCGGCGATTGCATCAAGAATTGCTTTCCGGGGTATAGGAGTTTCTTTCGTTTCATCAACTATTAGATCACCTGATGCGTCATACTCCGCCCCATGAGCAAGCATCCAATTTCTGACCCTATGGGGCCAGTTATCTGTAACTGGAGTGATCCCTTTTCCGCGCATAGCGGCCTTAATCAGATCCCACTTAGGCTCGGCACTTACGTAGCCACCTCCCCCCAACTTATGGTGATATTTCTTTTTCCCTGCATTCTCCTTATTCTTTTTTGATATTTACTTGGCTAGTTCTGAATCCTTGTATTCCAGAAATGCCTTTCAGTGAGCCCGCTGCCTCTCTAGTGCTCCAGTGAAATCTGGAACTTTATTTTTCGAAACCCAATCACGGTATAGTCTGTTCTTGTAATTATTGAATTGTTCAGCCATCTTCTTCAGAGCGAAATGCTTGACTTTTTTCGTCATGGCTTCTGTCTTTTCGGGACAATCCAACACCGGTAGGGTGAACTTTGCTTTAAGCTTGTCCCAAAGCACATTTTTAATTCTGTCGCTGACATAACTAGCTCCCTCTAAGTTTTTTTGATCATTCCATTCCTGAATGCTGATCGGAACATTGTCCCTAACAACAACTCCGCATTGATGCACAAACTTAGCTGCGTTCGCCTTGGGCTCCAACGGTTTGCCATCTGCAGAGATGACCTCAATTGGGAGATGCGCATCTGCGGCCATCCCTTTGGCATGGCCTCGTTACTAGATTGGGTCGATGCGGAGGTCTAAAAATAAGAAACATTTGTTAATACATATATATACAAATCAGTTATTGCATCTGATCAACATAGGCTTAATATACCTTGCCAGACGGCGGGAGTCCACCAATTTGCGCTCCGTCATCGCACTCCTTGCTAGTTTGCGCTCCGTTGCTTCCTTCCGGCTCCATTCTCGGACCGGACTCGTTAAAAAATTGTGAGCCATCTTCTGCTCTATCGTCTTCAGCTCCATCCGTGGGTTGCCGCAGAATGGAGAAGATCTCTTCTTCCCCTTCTCTGCTTACGAAGGGAACATCTCCATCCATTGCTTAACTAATACAAAAGAAAGATAAAACAATGTTAGCATTAGCAGAATAATTCAAAGTAGGGAACTTTACAAATATGCAAAAGTATCGCTCATACATCTTTATTTAATCCAGTTACATAGCTCGGGTCCATTTTTATTTAACCCTAAATACATCACGAATAATATAAATAATACATCTTCCTCTCACATGCATTAACCTCTCTAACTAACTACGACCGGATCCTAAGCCGCGGGGTGCTCTCGTACCGGCGCTGCGCATCCAAAGAACATGAACCATCACAGGGTCATAAGGAACCCTATGAAGAATCGACCATCTACTGTCATACACCGCCGGCGTATCCAACAAATACATGTAGCGACGGACGTGCTCGTCCTCCTCCCTGATACGGCGACGTACCACCTCCTCAGGGGCCGGCTCCCTCTGCACCGAGCGTGGCCCACTCGACCGCCACCAAAGAAGATCCGGGTCGACGGCGTCACCCGGATTCCTAACTAAGCTACGCCCGGAAGGTAACACCTCCCAGTGCCAGCCCGGCGGAGCCCAGTCCCGGACATCGCCCCTCTGGTCCAACAGAGACATCGTCGCCGGGAACAATAAACTAAAAACACAGTGGGGTATAAAACAAAAAAAATTACACTTAGCAAATTTAAATCTACACTTAGCAAATTTAAATTTACACTTAGCAAATTTAAATCTACACTTAGCAAAATTTACACTTAGAAAATTTAAATCTACACTTAGCAAATTTAAATCTACACTTAGCAAATTTAAATTTACACTTAGCAAATTTAAATCTACACTTAGCAAAATTTACACTTAGCAAATTTAAATCTACACTTAGCAAATTTAAATTTACACTTAGCAAATTTAAATCAACACTTAGCAAAATTTACACTTAGCAAATTTAAATCTGCACTTAGCAAATTTAAATTTATAAATTTCCTAACACTAAATTTCCTAACACTAAATTTCTAATACTAAAAAAAACACAAAAAATCTACCTAAACTACACAAAAACAAAAAAAAACCTAAACTACACAACAAAAAACTACCTAAAAACACCTAAACTACACAAAAAAAATTACCTAAAAAACACTAATTAATCCTCACCTGTGGATTTTGGCCGGAGGAGGCTAGGGCGAGGTCAGCGGCTGGCGGTGGAGGCCGTGGAGGAGGAGAGGAGGGCGAGGCGGCGTGGAGAAGGGCCTCGGGCGCGACGGCCGGGCGGAGGAGGAGGGAGCGGCAGCGAAGGAGGGCGGCGCCGGTGCGGAGGAAGGCGGGCTCGGGCGGAGGAGGAGGCGACGGTGGCGGGCGCGGAGAAGGGCGCGGGCGGTGGATCGAGGAGGCGACGTCGCGAAGGAGACGACGCGGGCGCGGAGGACGGCGGCGGCGGCGGCGCGAGGAGAAAAATGGCCAGGGCTTCGCCGCGATGCAGAGGTCTTCCGGGTCGTTGCTCAGGCCGGGATGGAGGCCTGGGTATTTATACCCCAGGACCTCTGGTCCCGGGTGGAGCCACTAGCCGGTACTAGAGGGTACCCTCTAGTACCGGGTGGAGCCACCACCCGGACCAGAGGTGTTTTCGCAGATGCCACCCCAGCGCGGGCAAATGCACCTCTAGTCCCGGGTGGTGGCTCCACCCGGTACTTGAGGTCTGTTTTTTGCATTTAAGGGCCCAAATTTTGAATTTTAGCGCACAAATGCCCAAAAGTGTGAATTTTAAAAGTGTTTGAATATGAATTTGAATAACTTGTGCATACTTTTGAATCTGACAAAAATTTCAACATGAAAAGTGTTTGAATTTGAATAACTAATCCAAAACCATTTTCTGTTTTCTAAAATAATTATTCTAACTATTCAAACTATTAACCATTTTGTCATTTTCAATTAAAAAATGCATTAACTAATATTGTTTTAATTTGTAATAATCATCTCTTTATTTTAAAAACATCCTTAACAACATCCCACATAGTTACATAAAAGGATACATTATTACACATCACTAACAGTTACATTACTACATAAACGGACTTGCTAGATCGGAGGCCATAGGATTAGGGGGAACGGCGGGAGGAGCCAGCCCCGTTCGTGGCCGCCTGGTTCTCGCGCTGTCGTGGGGCTACCCTCGACTACCCCACGGTGAAGATACCTGGTGCACGCCAAGACTAGGACCCGACATGCGGCCTATTAGAAGATGACAACAAAGGCCCACCTGGCGGCCCAATGAAGCCCAACAAGCTACAACTTGGAGTACAAGACAAGAAACTCATGTAAACCCTACCTGGCTCCCTTTATAAAGCCAGGCAGGGCACCCCATAGGGGAGATCCCCACGGGACACACAGATAGGCATAGCCCTAGCGAGACCACGTCTCATACCATCGCCCTTGCGGCCACCATGTAACTTCATATCATCATCTATGCAGATCAGACAAGCAGGATGTAGGTCTTTACCTCACCATGAGGGGCCGAACCTGGGTAAATCCTTGCTTGTCAGCCGACGGAACTACCAGCGCGCCATCTCTCCCCCCTCAATCAACCCGGGGTACACAACCCAGGGATTTGCCGAGTCCACACCTCGTTAATTGGCGCCGTCTGTGGGAAAGAACGCGCGCTGGATTCAACGTTTCGGCGGCTCCAATCTTCATCGACAACGGCGGCTAGATCACATCTGGCCGGCACATCTATTTCGACACGTTCGACTTCGTCAACAACAGCGGCGGCGGCGTTCCGCGTGCTTAGCTTCCGCGATCCAATTCGGTGGCTGCGTGGCGTTCCGTCCATACGCTCAGGCATGGCGGTGTTCTGTGCTTAGCTACGCACGATCCGATCTTATCAGCTAGCGACAACCGAATTTCTACTGCTGATACACCAGCGGTTCAAGATCTGCATCGACATGGCAAGCCCCTACTACGACTACGACCATCCATCAGTCGACAATGGTGCGGGTGCAGCCCGGCATAAACTTTTGCCCTGGCTGCACGCGTGCATGACGCCGACGAGCAGAGAAGTTCTGATCTGGTGCATGCATGTACGAGGGGACCAAGCCCCAATGATCAATCACAAGAAGCAGCTAGACCACAGCATGCATGGATTTTGCGGCCGCAGTGCTAATCGCATGCATACGATCAGCCTACTATTACTAATCATCCTTTCTCTTTCTTACTGTGCATTGCAAGTGCACTTAATTAGATCTGTTTGATCCACTGGATATTTGAACTTTATGCAGCCAGCCAGGGATACGGGTCTAGGCCGACCTCCGCATCACCGGCGACGCGGAACATGCACTAACGAAGGCCCAGCACAAAGGGCCTCGGCGATGGAGCGAGGGGGCTTGACGTCGACAACGCCCGTCGTGTGTACCCGACGGGCCGGCGAGTCCGCAAACCGGTCGTCGGCAACCTCTACAACGACTCGCTAGCATCAAAGTCTTGCGACTCCAATCTGGTAGCCACCAGCGAACATGCCAAGCATCGGCACATCGCGACCATCGCTGACTCGCCGGGGTCGACTCCAAACCGGTCGCGCGCATCATCTTCGACTGCGCGTAACAGACAGACTGGCGACTCGTGGCGATGGCGGCACTGCGCACTTTTCATTGGCCGCTCGCTCACCTTCATCGGCTCCGCCTCCGACACTCGGGGGCTGGCGGCCTCGACTCGTGCGCCTTCATCGACTCCGTCTCCGACGCTCGGGGGCTTGCGGCTTCGTCTTCATCGACTCCGCCTCCGACACTCGGGGGCTGGCAGCCTCGCCTTCATCGACTCCGCCTCCGACACTCGGGGGCTTGCGCTTCGTCAACGACAAGTTCATCGCTGCATTCGACAAGCGACTCGAGTGCCTTCATCGACTCGGCACCGTCGAGTCCCCTTCACCGGCCTAATAAGGGACTCGGGGGCTGAGCGTTGCCCGCGCCGCGTCGACTCCGGTCTGCCGCTTCGACTCCCTCCGTCGCACTTCACGGCGTCGACTCCGTCCACTACGACATCCACAACTCGCCAAGATCGCATCCATGATTCGACAACTTCTACAACCACTTTGTCCGCTGCGTCGACTCCGGTCCGCCGCATCGATTGCCTCTACGGCACAACTCCGCCGCGTCGACTCCGGTCCGCCGCGTCGACTGCCTCTACGGCACAACTCCGCCGCGTCGACTCCGCCTTCGTCGACTCCGCCTCCAACACTCGGGGGCTGGCGGCCCCGCCTTCGTCGACTCCGCCTCCAACACTCGGGGGCTGGCGGCCTCGCCTTCGTCGACTCCGCCTTCGTCGGCTCCGTCTCCGACACTCGGGGGCTGGCGGCCTCGCCTTCGTCGACTTTGCCTTCGTCGACTCCGTCTCCGACACTCGGGGGCTGGCGGCCTCGCCTTCATCGGCCCGTCTCCGACACTCGGGGGCTGGCGCTTCACCTTCATCACTTCCGCCGCGTCGACTCCGGTCCGCCGCGTCGACTACCTCCGCCGCGTCGACTCCGGTCCGCCGCGTCGGCTACCTCCGCGTGTTGACTCCGGTCCGCCGCGACGACTACTTCCGCCGCGTTGACTCCGGTCCGCCGCGTCGATTCCAGTCCGCCACACTTACTCCTTCTGCCGTGTCGACTCCGGTCCGCCCCGTTGAAGCAATCTCGCCTTGGCCACACCCGATGCTCTCCCGGGTGCTGCGCCGCGTAGGCCATAACATACTCGCCTTGGCCGCACCGATGCTCTCCTGGGTACTGCGCCGCGCAGGCCACAACAAACTCGCCTTGGCCGTACCCGATGCTCTCCCGGGTGCTGCGCCACACAGGCCACAACAAAATTGCCTTGGCCGCACCCGATGCTCTCCCGGGTGCTGCACCGCGCAGGCCATAACATACTCGCCTTCGCCGCACCCGATGCTCTCCCGGGTGCTGCGCCGCGCAGGCCATAACATACTCGCCTTGGCCGCACCCGATGCTCTCCCGGGTGCTGCGCCGCATAGGCCACAACAAACTCGCCTTGGCCGTACCCGATGCTCTCCCGGGTGCTGCGCCACACAGGCCACAACAAAATTGCCTTGGCTGCACCCGATGCTCTCCCGGGTGTTGCGCCGCACAGGCCACAACAAACTCGCCTTGGCTGAACGAGCATTCGAACAACTTTCGAATGTCCATAGAGAAGTAGGCCAACAGGCTGAACGAGCATTCGAACAACTTTCGAGTGTCCATAGAGAAGTAAGCCAACAGGCTGAATAAAATACACAGTAAGCCACCAGGCTGAATAAAAATACACAGTAAGCCACCAGGCTGAATAAAAATACACGGTAAGCCAACAGGCTGAACGAGACTCTACTCATTATCGAGTTCCTCATTCACTCCCATCGGGAGTATGGCAATAACCGGCTTTCGACTGAAGGCTAATTAAGATTAACCTCAATTACAAGCAATTCAGCTTAATCTCGGGGGCTACTCCCATCGGAGCGCTGTCGCGCCCCCGATAGCATGAGATCAATATTCAGTCGAAACATTACCGACTAAACCATCCTCTGTAAGCCCTCAACGGCCGGAGTCGAATCATTTTTACTTGTCCCTTTCAGGAACCCGACGGCGTGCCCAGGAGGAAAGAGTCCTTACCCGAATCTTCGATTCGACCAAGCACTCGGGGGCTCCTGTCGTGGGGCTACCCTTCGACTACCCCACGGTGAAGATACCTGGTGCACGCCAAGACTTGGACCCGACATGCGGCCTATTAGAAGATGACAACAAAGGCCCACCTGGCGGCCCAATGAAGCCCAACAAGCTACAACTTGGAGTACAAGACAAGAAACTCATGTAAACCCTACCTGGCTCCCTTTATAAAGCCAGGCAGGGCACCCCATAGGGGAGATCCCCACGGGACACACAGATAGGCATAGCCCTAGCGAGACCACGTCTCATACCATCGCCCTTGCGGCCACCATGTAACTTCATATCATCATCTATGCAGATCAGACAAGCAGGATGTAGGTCTTTACCTCACCATGAGGGGCCGAACCTGGGTAAATCCTTGCTTGTCAGCCGACGGAACTACCAGCGCGCCATCTCTCCCCCCCTCAATCAACCCGGGGTACACAACCCAGGGATTTGCCGAGTCCACACCTCGTTAATTGGCGCCGTCTGTGGGAAAGAACGCGCGCTGGATTCAACGTTTCGGCGGCTCCAATCTTCATCGACAACGGCGGCTAGATCACATCTGGCCGGCACATCTATTTCGACACGTTCGACTTCGTCAACAACAGCGGCGGCGGCGTTCCGCGTGCTTAGCTTCCGCGATCCAATTCGGTGGCTGCGTGGCGTTCCGTCCATACGCTCAGGCATGGCGGTGTTCTGTGCTTAGCTACGCACGATCCGATCTTATCAGCTAGCGACAGCCGAATTTCTACTGCTGATACACCAGCGGTTCAAGATCTGCATCGACATGGCAAGCCCCTACTACGACTACGACCATCCATCAGTCGACAATGGTGCGGGTGCAGCCCGGCATAAACTTTTGCCCTGGCTGCACGCGTGCATGACGCCGACGAGCAGAGAAGTTCTGATCTGGTGCATGCATGTACGAGGGGACCAAGCCCCAATGATCAATCACAAGAAGCAGCTAGACCACAGCATGCATGGATTTTGCGGCCACCATGTAACTTCATATCATCATCTATGCAGATCAGACAAGCAGGATGTAGGTCTTTACCTCACCATGAGGGGCCGAACCTGGGTAAATCCTTGCTTGTCAGCCGACGGAACTACCAGCGCGCCATCTCTCTCCCCTCAATCAACCCGGGGTACACAACCCAGGGATTTGCCGAGTCCACACCTCGTCACGCGCGCACGTTTGCGGCGTAGGGCACGAGCCATGGAGGATGAGTCTTTCAGCGCCCATGCCAGCTCGGAAGCCTCCTTCGCCTTGAGCTGGCAGGAAGTCCTGGCTCGCTGGACACGGTCATCGCCGACGGACTGCAAGGAGGCGATTCTCCTGGTTGGCGCCGCCGCCCCAGGGCCAGTCCGGCTGTGGGGGCGGCGTGGAGTACGCACACCAGAACACGGTGCTGCCGCCCTCCTCCGGCGGCAGCACGTCGGCCACAGTGGCGGAGCTACGTGTAAGCTGTGGGGTCAGCTGACCCCACAGCTTTTGTGCAAAACACCTTCATTTTATAGGTATTTAGGCATTGATCCATCTCACATAGGCAGTCTGACCCCACATGCTATGGTTGCTGGCTTCGCCACTGGTCGGCCACCTCCTCGCCGTCGACCATGCTGAGCACGAGGCGGTCTGCCTGCTTGGCGCCCTCGGCGCGGAGGTGGCGCGCGTCGCGACAGGTGGTCTCGGCGAGGTAGGCCTTGACCTCCTGGTAAACCTCAGTACGGCGCATCTGCCACAGCCTGCCGTCGTACTCGGCGATGGTGACGGAGTGGTAGGGGTCGACGATCGCGGCGAGGCGGCGCGCGTGCCTGCCGACGTGCGCTTGAACAAGTGGTGCAGCTGGAGGTGCTGCAGGTTCTGCCACGCCACCGTCCACAGCACGGCGATCAGGCTGAGCACCACGCCCGAGTTGAGCCCGCCCCAGAGCGCCGCCGCCGTCGCCTCCATCGGGTCGCTCGCACCTCTCTCGATCTCCAGCCAGCTGAATCCTTCTCCCCCCCTGGGAAAAGCTGAATCCTTCTTCTCAGTGTGCTTGGAGTGAGATGAAATCCCAGGCCTCTGCTGCACTTATATAGAGGGGTGGCAGAGTACTGCCGTCCACTAACAGAGTGCTGAGAACAAACTAGAACATTGCAGCTTATCCCTAAACTGTTATCGTGCGGTTAGGAAACAACCTAATGCAAACAGCGCCTTCAGCAGGTCAGGTTGGCCCACGCGAGACCGCGTTTCTTGGAGGCGAAGGTCGCCGTGGCGTCAGGTCAGGTCAGGTCGTCCTGTTTGATGTTTCCTTGTGTGGTCGCGGGATGATGATGCGGGGCGGGAGAAGATTCTCGGATCGGACACGTACAATTCAGCGCGTGGAAAATCGGATCATCCTTCTTCTATGTGCAATTTTAAGGTTTTATTTCCTTCACTAATGCCTCTATATATAAAAGTAGGATGGATTCACCCCCCAATTTGCCCTCCACGTCACCCACTAAACGCAGGCCGTTCGATTGCATCGTCGGGCGGTCCGGATCACTTCAACAATCGTGCGTGCTACAGTATACTGTAGCACGGGGATTCTACCAATCACAGCACGACACGTCGCCGCGTACGATCTTTGGCGCAACAGTTTTGCAGAAAACCCGCCCGCAAAGGACCTGATCGCAATTTCCGGAAAATCCAGGGACTTTTTTGCAAAAGTAACCCCAGAACTCGCCTCTCCTCCTCTTCCTCTCTCTCTCTCTCCGCGACGCCGCGGGTCGCCGTCGGCGCGGCGGCATCGCCGCCGCTACGCCGCTCCCGGTGACGTCACCACGGGCGAATTTCAGTTTTTTTAAAACAAATTATTGTTTATTACAGGCTGACATGTGGGTCCCAGCCATCAGATATTTCACAATTACAGGGGAACATGTTGAAATTCAAAAAAAAATCTTCTAATTTACAATTTAAAAAATTGCAAACTTATGAAGATTTCAAACTTTCCTACGCAAAAGTTGCACTCAAAAAACAATACCCAAAAAAAAAATCACTTACCAAATTACATGGTTTTGAATTTTAAAAAAATCTATGGCCATAGAATTCAAGTGAATAAGTTACAAATTTTTTTAAAAATTAATGAAACATATAAACATATTCAAACAGCCCGCAAAAAAAAGCCAACTATTTACAGCACAAAACGAACATATTCGAACTTTTTAAATAGGTAACAAATTGCGGAAAAATCAAATGCACTTGCCCAAACTACATGGGTTTGAAATTAAAAATTGTTTAGCTACAAAATTCAAACGAATTCGAACGAATAAACATGCATTTCCACTCCTTTCCACGCACGCGCGGCATTTGCAATAATTTTCAAACCTAAACCTTTTTTTAATATGTACACTACTAAACTTGAATTATACCATGCATTCGCGACATACAAATTTGCATATTTTTACAAATTTAAATGCCTTCCAAACCTAACCATTTCATAGATGTTAAAAAGTTCAAATCCAAATAACTTACCAATTCAACCAATTTCAAAAATACTAGACAACCGTTTAGACATAAACTTTTTGCCAACTTTGTTAGTTTCCAAATACTAAAAAAAAAATAAACCCAAATTTCCAAATTCAAATTTTGCCCACACACGCGCGGCATTGCCGCGCTCAGTTGCCTAGTAGAGTCCCGAGAACACACTAGAACACTGTAGCTTGTCCTTAAAGTAGGAGGAGGTCGTTTTGGCTCCCGGGTGCACATGCACCCGGTTTTTCGAATTTTTTTTTTGAAAATTCAAAACATGTCGAAAAATTCCGAAAAAAATCATGCACGTACCTGAGCATGTCACCCACCATCATGTCAAATTTGGCGACGAGTCGACATCGTATGCGCCCTGTGCAAAATGACAAATCTCAGATAATTTTTGCACAGGGCGCATCGTGTCAAATTTCAGATCTGAGATTTGTCATTTTTGCACAGGGCGCATACGATGTCGACTCGTCGCCAAATTTGACACGATGGTGGGTGACATGCTCAGGTACGTGCATGATTTTTTTCGGAATTTTTCGACATGTTTTGAATTTTCAAAAAAAAAATTCCAAAACGGGTGAATGTGCACCCGGGTGCAGAAGTGAGTTTCACATTTGGTCCATCCATTCTTTATCGGCCGTGTTTCCTTGGAGATGAAGATGATCCCATCGGCCAGCATCCGTACGACGTCGCCGTCATCCGGCCAGCGGGAGTTTGAGAGTTGCTATACCCTAGATACTTGTCTTGTGCTACTATTCATGTTTGTGATTGAGTACTTGTCTTTATTTGGAGGTGAAGTTATATATTTTCAGATTGCGTTGTACCACTTATACCACTGATTATCATCATGTTTGCACGTTGTGAGTAGTTCCCGTTTGTTCCTGAGGGCATAGGATGAATTGGCAATGATTTATATATACATGTGTTGGTATTTTGTCAAGTGTTTATCTTTTATGTGATTCATGATGGGTTTGCGAACGTCGACTGCATAACACTTCACCTTTATGGGCTCATAGGAGAACACCGTAATGTAATGAATTGAGGGAGACTTGGGGGGACACGTAAACCCATGACCGAGTCATGAAGTTGCATTATGAGGGTATTAGTATCGGGGACCTTAGAGTGTAATGCTATGGTGGGACTTTTGTCTTAATAATTCTTGTGCAGTCATTTACTTGGCCACATGATCCATCATAAGGGGTTTAGTTTATTTATTTAGCTATACCTAAAATGGCTCCGTCCAAAGAAGATTAAAACTTGACAAGATATTCAACGTGTTGTTTAATAAATCTCTATGCCTAGCATATCCATGCCGCCCTCGGGAACGTTTTCCACATATAAGTACACATCACTTGAGCTTGTCCTCTTGCACATAAGAGGATTGGGCTTTCTCTCTTTGAGAGCTTTGACTTGCTACTGTTTATTTTCTGCATTGCAACTATACAACCAAAATACCAAAAACACTTGCATCTTTCATTGTTTTATTTATCAATCTTGCTAACCAATACCTTCAGCTCCTCGTGGGTTCGACAACCTTTTCTAATTGAAAGGTACTACAATTGATCTCCTGCACTTGGGAGTCATCAAGATACTTTTCTGGCGCCGTTGCCGGGAGCGTAGCGCTATTGGTAAGAAGTTTGGTAAGGAAACTTGAAAGCTGTTTTATCTCATTGTTACTATGGCATTTATGAATCGTGCCTCGCTGCATCTTGCTTTATATGAAGTGCTTATGCCACTGCTCCTAAAGTGGTTGAAACTACTGTGTCTGTACCTAAAGTGGGATATAAAATTCCCGTATCATGTTAAAAGAGTTATGAAAAATCCATTTACAGGTGATGGAACTAAGTCTGCACGTGAGCATATGGAATTAATTGAAGACATATGTGGTTTATTTAGACTTCCTGGTATTCTGAAGATGAGGTAAAAAGGAAGTTATTATATTTGTCTTTATCTGGTAATGCTCGTGATTGGTATAACTCTTGATGAAGAAGTTGTTATTGAATGGAATATCTTGAGGAAGGTTTTCTTTCTTAAATATTTTACTCCTAAAGAAGCTTATGAGAACCGCTGTTATATATTTAATTTCTGGCCACATCTGGGAGAGAGTATTACTCAAGCTTGGGGGAGATTAAAGGAACTCCTTCGCAAGAATCCTTGTCATGATCTTACAAGGAAACTTATATTGATAAATTTTTATGTGAGGCTACCATCGAGGCACAAGGAAATTCTGGATAATTCATCTGGTGGAAGTTTTACTAATAATACTGAACAAGAAGCATGGAATTTATTGGAGACTATTTCTGAAAATACTAGTAATTGGGATCTTGATAAAGGTAATGAGCCCTATTTTGATTATGGATATTCATGTGTAGAGAACTTCTCTACTTCTTTGTTATTTAAAAATCTGAGTGATACTTTTAATCTTGATCCTTATGTTATGATTGAGATAGCTAAAGGTTTTGCTAAGCATATGTGTTCCTCAAAGTGGTTTTGAAGTTTATGTTGAACCTGTTAAACAATCTATTGTTGTTCCTAAAGTCATTAAACAGGTAGAACCAGTGTCATCTGTGACAATTGAGGAGTATGTTGAACCACTTCCATATCCAAACCAAGTTAAGGAGAATTTACTTATTGCTGTTACTAACAAGAGTAAAAAAGAGCTCTCAGCCTTATGAGCAGATGGAAGTCAACAGTCAAATTTCAATTATCAAACAATTAAATGAAGAAGACCCTGTTGATGTTTATTTATGTGAAGATGCTACTATCATCAAAGGTAATTCGGCTAAAGTTGGTAAACCTGTTATATCATGCTCTATTGGGACTTCAAGTTATCATGGTCTATGTGATATTGGAGCAAGTATTAGTGTCATTCCATATTCTCTTTATCTTGAAATCAAGCCTGATATTGATCCTATCATTATGGAAGAGACAGGTATGACAATTCAACTTGCTAATAAAGATTATATTAGTCCATTTGGAATTGTTAGAGATGTTGAAGTATTGGTTGGCAAAATAAAATATCCTGCTGATTTTATTGTGCTTGGTTGTCCTCAAGATTCTTTTTGTCCTATCATTTTTGGTAGACCTTTCTTAAACACTGTTGGTGCTGAAATTGATTTGCCTAAAGAGAAAGTGTTTATTAAATGTGCTGGTGAAAACTTGAGTTCAATTTTTCCAAATTTGCTGATAAACATGTTGTGAAAGAGCCAATTTCTGAAGATATAATTGAAACTCTTGCACATATAGCTGTAGCTTCAACAGATGTTGTAGAACGTTATATGCTTAATCAAGATGAACCATTTAATGATGAGGAAAAAGATGCTTTAGAACAAATATTATGGCAACAACCACCACAATTACAATTGCATATCCCACCTGATAATTTAGGAGTGCTACCACCACCTAAAGGGGATCCTAGTTTGAATTAAAACCTTTGCCTGAAAATCTTAAATATGCATACTTGGATGAGAAGAGCATATATCCTGTCATTATTAGTGCTAACCTTTCAGCTGAAGAAGAAGAAAATTACTTGATGTGCTTAAAGCTCACCGACCAGCCATTGGATACTCTCTTGATGATCTTAAAGGTATAAGCCCAGCTCTATGTATGCATAAAATTAATTTGGAGGAGGATGCAAAACCTGTTGTTGATTATCAACGCGTCTCCATCCAAAAATGAAAGAAGTGGTAAGGAAAGAGGTAATAAGACTTATTGAAGCTGGTATTATTTATCCCATAGCTGATAGTAAGTGGGTTAGTCCTGTTCATTGTGTTCCTAAAAAGGGTGGAATGACTGTTGTTCCAAATGATGAGGATGAACTTGTGGCTCAACGTACTGTTGTTGGTTATAGGATGTGTATTGATTTCAGGAAGTTAAATAAAGCAACTCGTAAAGATCATTACCCATTGCCATTTATTGATCAAATGTTAGAAAGGTTATCTAAACACTCTCACTTTTGCTATTTAGATGGTTATTCAGGTTTTCACAAATTCCTGTCCATAAGGATGATCAAGAAAAGACCACTTTTACTTGCCCATATGGTACATTTGCTTATAGGAGAATGCCATTCGGTTTATGCAATGCTCCTGCTACTTTTCAAAGATGCATGAATGCTATATTTGCTGATTATATTGAAAAGATAATGGAAGTTTTTATGGATGATTTTTCTGTGTATGGTACTTCCTTCGATAATTGCTTGTTCAACCTTAACAAAGTTTTGCAGCGATGTGAAGACCAACATTTAGTTCTTAATGGGAGAAGTGTCACTTCATGGTTACTGAAGGTATTGTCTTGGGCATCGGATTTCTGGAAGAGGAATAGAAGTTGACCCAGCAAAGATAGAAGCTATTGAAAAGCTGCCATACCCAAGGACATCAAAGGTATAAGTTTCTTGGGCATGCAGGTTTTTACCGTAGGTTTATTAAAGATTTCTCCAAAATATCAAAACCTCTAACCAATCTTTTGCAAAAGGATGTTCCTTTCTCTTTTAATGATGATTGTATTGAATCTTTTATTTTGAAGAAAGCTTTAATAAGTGCCCTATTATTCAACCTCCTGATTGGAATTGCCTTTTGAAATTATGTGTGATGCTAGTGATTATGCAGTTGGGGCTGTTTTGGGCCAACGTGTAATAAAAGCTGAATGTTATTTATTATGCTAGTAGAACACTTGATGCTGCTCAAAGGAATTATGCAACAACTGAAAAAGAATTTTTAGCAGTGCTTTTGCTTGTGACAAGTTTAGACCTTATATTACTGATTCCAAAGTCACAATACATACTGATCATTCTGCTATTAAATATTTGATGAATAAAAAGATGCTAAGCCTAGATTAATAGATGGGTTCTTTTATGCAAGAATTTGATTTACACATTGTTGATAGGAAAGGGGAAGATAATCAAGTAGCTGATCATCTTTCTAGAATGGAAAATATACCTGATGATCCTATTCCTATTAATGATAGTTTTGCTAATGAACAACTTGCAAATGTTAATGTTTCTAGTGCTAAAGTTGCATCTCCATGGTTTGCTAACTATGCAAATTTTATTGTTGGTAAAGTTTTACCACCACACTTCACTTTTCAACAAAGAAAGAAATTCTTTTATGATCTTAGACATTATTTTTGGGATGATCCTTTCTTTATAAGAAAAGTGTGGATGGTATTATTAGACGTTGTGTACCTGAGCATGAACAACAGGCTATTATAAGAGAGCCATGACAGTCCCTATGGAGGGCATCATGCAGGAGATCGTACGGGTGCAAAGGTATTACAATCTGGTTTTTATTGGCCTACTTTATTTAAGGATTGTGCTGAATATGTTAAATCTTGTGATAAATGTCAAAGAGTAGGAAATATTGTAGGAGAAATGAAATGCCTATGAATTATCTTTACCACTTGAACCATTTGATGTGTGGGGTTTTGACTTTATGGGACCTTTCCCAGCATCAAAGACAAAGCATACTCATATTTTGGTTGCAGTGGATTATGTTACAAAGTGGGTGGAAGCAATTCCAACCAAAAGTGCAGATCATGCCACAGCAATGAATGCTCAAGGACATCATTTTCCCCAGGTTTGGTGTTCCTAGGTTTTTAATTACTGATGGTGGTTCTCATTTCTTACATGGTGTTCTTAGGAAAACATTGGCAAAATATAATGTTAACCATAGAGTTGCATCTCCTTATCACCCTCAAACAAGGACAAGTTGAACTAAGTAATAGGGAAATTAAACTCATTTTGGAAAAGACAGTGAATAAGTCTAGGTCTGACTGGCCACTTAAAATTAATGTGCGTTGTGGGCTTATAGAACTGCTTTTAAAAATCCATGGGAATGTCTCCTTATAAAATGGTTTATGGAAAAGCTTGTCATTTACCTGTGAACTAGAACATAAAGCTAGATGGGCTATTAAACAATTGAACTTTGATTTTAAAACTGCGGAGAGAAGAGAATTCTTGACTTGAACCTACTAGATGAATGGAGAAATGAAGCTTATGAAAGTGCCAAATTTTTAAAGAGAAAGTTAAGATTTGGCATGACAAGAAAATTAAAAAAAACAGTTTAAAGTAGGTGATCAAGTTCTATTATACAACTCTCGTTTCAAGTTTTCTGCAGGAAAGTTGGCTTCAAAATGGCAGGGACCATTAGTGATACAGGAGGTGTACCGTTCAGGAGCTATCCGTCTTCATGGTGACATGAAAGGTAAACCTCATGTAGTCAATGGACAACGCCTTAAACATTATATTGCAGGAAAGAGTTTCATCGGAAAGGTGGGAGTTGAATTTACAGACACCGGAGGAGGTAATTGCGAAGAATCTGCAGTTTCATGGCCTCACGCACTAATCTACCACGGTTCTTCTTAAGTATAATGAGAGTGACTTACTTTGAGTCACGTGGATCCTTCAATCTTTTTTTTTTCACCGGTATCCTTCAATCTTTGGAGATGGAGGAACAGGGATGTGACTCAACAGCGACGAAGTGTTAACAGTGACGCTTTCTTCTGCGCTTGAAATTCGTATCCAGCGTTACCACTGTTGAGTGACGATGGCCTTCTACCAAGGACATTCAGGGTTCGAATCATCAATTTCAGCCATGCATAGAGGAAAAACTGAGACTTTTCGATTACGTATATGGTTGGATGTTGATCGAAATAAACTTCTGCGACTTAGGATGCACGATCTCCTTAAGAAAAGATTGAAATATACTCCGTAGTATCAAATGACCAGACCCAGACAACCGGCGTAACAGCTCGCACCAACATTTTTCGATTCTGAACTTCAAGCACTAGCATGCGTTTCCTGCCCCCATCAGGAAGTCTGCTTATTCTACTCAATCACTTACAGTACTAGGTAACGTGACATGCATCATGGATCCATGGATGGCAACAATGGATTCTGAGCTACTGTCACTCACTCACTCCTGCTGGACGTATGTACTCCTCCTCTTCTTCCTCCAGCTGCTTTGTCCTGGCCTCGTCCGTTGGCCTTGCCCTCCTTGGCCTTCTCCAGCGCCGCCACCAATCCTCGGAGGCACGAGTCGGCGTCGTCGTCGCCACCTTGGGCGTGAGGTTCTCGGCAACGTCGGCCCGGGGTCATGTCCACCTCCTGCAACAGAGCGCCGACGGCGGCGAACAGCTAGTGCTCCTCCATGCCGAGGTAGGTCCTGGCGAGGAACTCGAAGGCGGGGGCTCCGCAGTAGGACATCTCGTGGCTTGTCCATCCGGCCCCTCCGGATGAGCGCCGGTCCAGCTTCTCCACGTGGTTGGTGGTGAACACGATGACCCGCTCGCCACCGCACGCGGACCACAGCCCGTCAATGAAATTGAGAGTCCGGAGAGCGTCACCTTGCTGCTGTGTGTTGGACTTGGATGCGTCCTTCTTGCCATCGCCGCCGGCCGTGTCGTCGTCTTCGTCCTCTGAATCCTTCTTCTTGGCGCGGGCGCCGGTGAGGTCGAGGGAGCAGTCGATGTCCTCGATGACGATGATGGACTTACTGGTGGTCTCGATGAAGAGCTTGCGGAGGTCGGTGTTGGAATTGACGGAGGTGAGCTCGATGTCGTAGACGTCGTAGTCCAGGTGGTTGGCCATGGCGGCGATCATGGCGGACTTGCCCGTGCCCGGCGGGCCGTGGAGGAGGTAACCGCGCTTCCACGCCTTGCCTACGCGCGCGTAGTAGTCCTTCCCGTTCTTGAAAGCGTCGAGGTCGTCGACGATCTCCTTCTTCTTGGCCGGGTCCATGGCGAGCGTGGCGAAGGTCTTGGGGTGCTCGAAGGGGACGTGCGTCCAGCTCTGGTGGGTGGGATGTTAGTGAAGAGCTTGCGGCGGCGGTTCTTGAGCATTATGGCGCGGCCCTCGCGGCGGACGCGTGGGAGGTAGGCGTGGAGGATGGCCGTCCCGGTGGCGGTCGAGGAAGAAGAGCCGGTAGTACCGGCGATTTCCTGGTGGCGCCGCCGCCCCAGGGCCAGTCCCGCTGTGGGGGCGGCGTGGAGTAATGCACACCAGAACACGGTGCTGCGCCCTCCTCCGGCGGCAGCACGTCGGCCCCTCCTCGCCGTCGACATGCTGAGCACGAGGCGGTCTGCCTGCTTGGCGCCCTCGGCGCGGAGGTGGCGCGCGTCGCGACAGGTGGTCTCGGCGAGGTAGGCCTTGACCTCCTGGTAAACCTCAGTACGGCGCATCTGCCACAGCCTGCCGTCGTACTCGGCGATGGTGACGGAGTGGTAGGGGTCGACGATCGCGGCGAGGCGGCGCGCGTGCCTGCCGACGTGGCGCTTGAACAAGTGGTGCAGCTGGAGGTGCTGCAGGTTCTGCCACGCCACCGTCCACAGCACGGCGATCAGGCTGAGCACCACGCCCGAGTTGAGCCCGCCCCAGAGCGCCGCCGCCGTCGCCTCCATCGGGTCGCTCGCACTCTCTCGATCTCCAGCCAGCTGAATCCTTCTCCCCCCTGGGAAAAGCTGAATCCTTCTTCTCAGTGTGCTTGGAGTGAGATGAAATCCCAGGCCTCTGCTGCACTTATATAGAGGGGTGGCAGAGTACTGCCGTCCACTAACAGAGTGCTGAGAACAAACTAGAACATTGCAGCTTATCCCTAAACTGTTATCGTGCGGTTAGGAAACAACCTAATGCAAACAGCGCCTTCAGCAGGTCAGGTTGGCCCACGCGAGACCGCGTTTCTTGGAGGCGAAGGTCGCCGTGGCGTCAGGTCAGGTCAGGTCGTCCTGTTTGATGTTTCCTTGTGTGGTCGCGGGATGATGATGCGGGGCGGGAGAAGATTCTCGGATCGGACACGTACAATTCAGCGCGTGGAAAATCGGATCATCCTTCTTCTATGTGCAATTTTAAGGTTTTATTTCCTTCACTAATGCCTCTATATATAAAAGTAGGATGGATTCACCCCCAATTTGCCCTCCACGTCACCCACTAAACGCAGGCCGTTCCATCGCATCGTCGGGCGGTTCGGATCACTTCAGCAATCGTGCGTGCTACAGTATACTGTAGCACGGGGATTTCTACCAATCACAGCACGACACGTCGCCGCGTACGATGTTTGGCGCAACAGTTTTGCAGAAAACCGCCCGCAAAGGACCTGATCGCAATTTCCGGAAAATCCAGGGACTTTTTTGCAAAAGTAACCCCAGAACTCGCCCTCCCTCCTCTTCCTCTCTCTCTCCCGCGACGCCGCGGTCGCCGTCGGCGCCGGCGCGCATCGCCGCCGCTACGCGCTCCCGGACGCATCGGAGGCCACGGCGAGGTCCGCCGGCGCGCCCTCCACCTCCTCGCCGCGGATCGCGTCCCGGGGCGCCGCGGCCGCACGGGAAACTCCGCCGCCGTGCCGCGGTTTCCTCCGCCGCGTCCGTGGTCGCCGGCGGCCGCTCGGCGACCAAATGACGCGCCGCGCCGCCCATTCGCCTCGCCGCGACGCCCGCCAGCGGATCCGCGCGCTCCAGCCCCGCGCGCGTGCTCCACCGCGCGAGGCGAGCTCTGCGGCCGCGGCCGCCGCCGCCGTGTGACGTCACACGGTGACGTCACCACGGGCGAATTTCAGTTTTTTTAAAACAAATTATTGTTTATTACAGGCTGACATGTGGGTCCCAGCCATCAGATATTTCACAATTACAGGGGAACATGTTGAAATTCAAAAAAAAATCTTCTAATTTACAATTTAAAAAATTGCAAACTTATGAAGATTTTCAAACTTTCCTACGCAAAAGTTGCACTCAAAAAACAATACCCAAAAAAAAAATCACTTACCCAAATTACATGGTTTTGAATTTTAAAAAAATCTATGGCCATAGAATTCAAGTGAATAAGTTACAAATTTTTTTAAAAAATTAATGAAACATATAAACATATTCAAACAGCCCGCAAAAAAAAAGCCAACTATTTACAGCACAAAACGAACATATTCGAACTTTTTAAATAGGTAACAAATTGCGGAAAAATCAAATGCACTTGCCCAAACTACATGGGTTTGAAATTAAAAAATATGTTTAGCTACAAAATTCAAACGAAATTCGAACGAATAAACATGCATTTCCACTCCTTTCCACGCACGCGCGGCATTTGCAATAATTTTCAAACCTAAACCTTTTTTTAATATGTACACTACTAAACTTGAATTATACCATGCATTCGCGACATACAAATTTGCATATTTTACAAATTTAAATGCCTTCCAAACCTAACCATTTCATAGATGTTAAAAAGATTCAAATCCAAATAACTTACCAATTCAACCAATTTCAAAAATACTAGACAACCGTTTAGACATAAACTTTTTGCCAACTTTGTTAGTTTCCAAATACTAAAAATAAAATAAACCCAAATTTCCAAATTCAAATTTTGCCCACACACGCGCGGCATTGCCGCGCTCAGTTGCCTAGTAGAGTCCCGAGAACACACTAGAACACTGTAGCTTGTCCTTAAAGTAGGAGGAGGTCGTTTTGGCTCCCGGGTGCACATGCACCCGGTTTTCGAATTTTTTTTTTGAAAATTCAAAACATGTCGAAAAATTCCGAAAAAAATCATGCACGTACCTGAGCATGTCACCCACCATCATGTCAAATTTGGCGACGAGTCGACATCGTATGCGCCCTGTGCAAAAATGACAAATCTCAGATAATTTTTGCACAGGGCGCATCGTGTCAAATTTCAGATCTGAGATTTGTCATTTTTGCACAGGGCGCATACGATGTCGACTCGTCGCCAAATTTGACACGATGGTGGGTGACATGCTCAGGTACGTGCATGATTTTTTTCGGAATTTTTCGACATGTTTTGAATTTTCAAAAAAAAAATTCCAAAACCGGGTGCATGTGCACCCGGGTGCAGAAGTGAGTTTCACATTTGGTCCATCCATTCTTTATCGGCCGTGTTTCCTTGGAGATGAAGATGATCCCATCGGCTAGGCGTCCGTACGACGTCGCCGTCATCCGGCCAGCGGGAGTTTGAGAGTTGCTATACCCTAGATACTTGTCTTGTGCTACTATTCATGTTTGTGATTGAGTACTTGTCATTATTTGGAGGTGAAGTTATATTTTCAGATTGTGTTGTACCACTTATGCCACTGAATATCATCATGTTTGCACGTTGTGAGTAGTTCCCGTATGTTCCTGAGGGCATAGGATGAATTGGCAATGATTTATATATGACATGTGTTGGTATTTTGTCAAGTGTTTATCTTTTATGTGATTCTATGATGGTGTTGTGCGAACGTCGACTGCACAACACTTCACCTTTATGGGCTCATAGGAGAACACCGTAGTGTAATGAATTGAGGGAGACTTGGGGGACACGTAAACCTGACCGAGTCATGAAGTTGCATTATGAGGGTATTAGTATCGGGGACCTTAGAGTGTAATGCTATGGTGGGACTTTTGTCTTAATAATTCTTGTGCAGTCATTTACTTGGCCACATGATCCATCATAAGGGGTTTAGTTTATTTATTTAGCTTACCTAACAATGGCTCCGTCCAAAGAAGATTAAAACTTGACAAGATATTCAACGTGTTGTTTAATAAATCTCTATGCCTAGTATCCATGCCGCCCTCGGGAACGTTTTCCACATATAAGTTACACATCACTTGAGCTTGTCCTCTTGCACATAGAGGATTGGGCTTTCTCTCTTTGAGAGCTTTGACTTGCTACTGTTTATTTTCTGCATTGCAACTATACAACCAAAAATACCAAAAACACTTGCATCTTTCATTGTTTTATTTATCAATCTTGCTAACCAATACCTTCAGCTCCTCGTGGGTTCGACAACCTTTTCTAATCGAAAGGTACTACAATTGATCTCCTGCACTTGGGAGTCATCAAGATACTTTTCTGGCGCCGTTGCCGGGGAGCGTAGCGCTATTGGTAAGAAGTTTGGTAAGGAAACTTGAAAGCTGTTTTATCTCATTGTTACTATGGCATTTATGAATCGTGCCTCGCTGCATCTTGCTTATATGAAAGTGCTTATGCCACTGCTCCTAAAGTGGTTGAAACTACTGTGCTGGTACCTAAAGTGGGATATAAAATTCCCGTAGGTCATGTTAAAAGAGTTATGAAAAATCCATTTACAGGTGATGGAACTAAGTCTGCACGTGAGCATATGGAATTAATTGAAGACATATGTGGTTTATTTAGACTTCCTGGTATTTCTGAAGATGAGGTAAAAAGGAAGTTATTATATTTGTCTTTATCTGGTAATGCTCGTGATTGGTACAGGTCTCTTGATGAAGAAGTTGTTATTGAATGGAATATCTTGAGGAAGGTTTTCTTTCTTAAATATTTTACTCCTAAAGAAGCTTATGAGAACCGCTGTATATATTTAATTTCTGGCCACATCTGGGAGAGAGTATTACTCAAGCTTGGGGGAGGTTAAAGGAACTCCTTCGCAAGAATCCTTGTCATGATCTTACAAGGAAACTTATATTGATAAACTTTTATGTGAGGCTACCATCGAGGCACAAGGAAATTCTGGATAATTCATCTGGTGGAAGTTTTACTAATAATACTGAAGAAGAAGCATGGAATTTATTGGAGACTATTTCTGAAAATACTGTAATTGGGATCTTGATAAAGGTAATGAGCCCTATTTTGATTATGGATATTCATGTGTAGAGAACTTCTCTACTTCTTTGTTTTTAAAAATCTGAGTGATACTTTTAATCTTGATCCTTATGTTATAATTGAGATAGCTAAAGGTTTTGCTAAGCATATGTGTTCCTCAAAGTGGTTTTGAAGTTTATGTTGAACCTGTTAAACAATCTATTGTTGTTCCTAAAGTTATTAAACAGGTAGAACCAGTGTCATCTGTGACAATTGAGGAGTATGTTGAACCACTCCATATCCAAACCAAGTTAAGGAGAATTTACTTATTGCTGTTACTAACAAGAGTAAAAAAGCGTTCTCAGCCTTATGAACAGTGGAAGTCAACAGTCAAATTTCAATTATCAAACAATTAAATGAAGAAGACCCTGTTGATGTTTATTTATGTGAAGATGCTACTAAGTCATCAAAGGTAATTCGGCAAAGTTGGTAAACCTGTTATATCATGCTCTATTGGGACTTCAAGTTATCATGGTCTATGTGATATTGGAGCAAGTATTAGTGTCATTCCATATTCTCTTTATCTTGAAATCAAGCCTGATATTGATCCTATCATTATGGAAGAGACAGGTATGACAATTCAACTTGCTAATAAAGATTATATTAGTCCATTTGGAATTGTTAGAGATGTTGAAGTATTGGTTGGCAAAATAAAATATCCTGCTGATTTTATTGTGCTTGGTTGTCCTCAAGATTCTTTTTGTCCTATCATTTTTGGTAGACCTTTCTTAAACACTGTTGGTGCTGAAATTAATTTGCCTAAAGAGAAAGTGTTTATTAAATGTGCTGGTGAGAAACTTGAGTTCAATTTTTCCAAATTTGCTGATAAACATGTTGTGAAAGAGCCAATTTCTGAAGATATAATTGAAACTCTTGCATATAGCTGTAGCTTCAACAGATGTTGTAGAACGTTATATGCTTAATCAAGATGAACCATTTAATGATGAGGAAAAAGATGCTTTAGAACAAATATTATGGCAACAACCACCACAATTACAATTGCATATCCCACCTGATAATTTAGGAGTGCTACCACCACCTAAAGGGGATCCTAGTTTGAATTAAAACCTTTGCCTGAAAATCTTAAATATGCATACTTGGATGAGAAGAGCATATATCCTGTCATTATTAGTGCTAACCTTTCAGCTGAAGAAGAAGGAAATTACTTGATGTGCTTAAAGCTCACCGACCAGCCATTGGATACTCTCTTGATGATCTTAAAGGTATAAGCCCAGCTCTATGTATGCATAAAATTAATTTGGAGGAGGATGCAAAACCTGTTGTTGATTATCAACGCCGTCTCCATCCAAAAATGAAAGAAGTGGTAAGGAAAGAGGTAATAAGACTTATTGAAGCTGGTATTATTTATCCCATAGCTGATAGTAAGTGGGTTAGTCCTGTTCATTGTGTTCCTAAAAAGGGTGGAATGACTGTTGTTCCAAATGATGAGGATGAACTTGTGGCTCAACGTACTGTTGTTGGTTATAGGATGTGTATTGATTTCAGGAAGTTAAACAAAGCAACTCGTAAAGATCATTACCCATTGCCATTTATTGATCAAATGTTAGAAAGGTTATCTAAACACTCTCACTTTTGCTATTTAGATGGTTATTCAGGTTTCTCACAAATTCCTGTCCATAAGGATGATCAAGAAAAGACCACTTTTACTTGCCCATATGGTACATTTGCTTATAGGAGAATGCCATTCGGTTTATGCAATGCTCCTGCTACTTTTCAAAGATGCATGAATGCTATATTTGCTGATTATATTGAAAAGATAATGGAAGTTTTTATGGATGATTTTTCTGTGTATGGTACTTCCTTCGATAATTGCTTGTTCAACCTTAACAAAGTTTTGCAGCGATGTGAAGACCAACATTTAGTTCTTAATTGGGAGAAGTGTCACTTCATGGTTACTGAAGGTATTGTCTTGGGCATCGGATTTCTGGAAGAGGAATAGAAGTTGACCCAGCAAAGATAGAAGCTATTGAAAAGCTGCCATACCCAAGGGACATCAAAGGTATAAGAAGTTTCTTGGGCATGCAGGTTTTTACCGTAGGTTTATTAAAGATTTCTCCAAAATATCAAAACCTCTAACCAATCTTTTGCAAAAGGATGTTCCTTTCTCTTTTAATGATGATTGTATTGAATCCTTTAATATTTTGAAGAATGCTTTAATAAGTGCCCTATTATTCAACCTCCTGATTGGAATTGCCTTTTGAAATTATGTGTGATGCTAGTGATTATGCAGTTGGGGCTGTTTTGGGCCAACGTGTTGATAAGAAGCTGAATGTTATTTATTATGCTAGTAGAACACTTGATGCTGCTCAAAGGAATTATGCAACAACTGAAAAAGAATTTTTAGCAGTGCTTTTGCTTGTGACAAGTTTAGACCTTATATTACTGATTCCAAAGTCACAATACATACTGATCATTCTGCTATTAAATATTTGATGAATAAGAAAGATGCTAAGCCTAGATTAATAAGATGGGTTCTTTTATTGCAAGAATTTGATTTACACATTGTTGATAGGAAAGGGGAAGATAATCAAGTAGCTGATCATCTTTCTAGAATGGAAAATATACCTGATGATCCTATTCCTATTAATGATAGTTTTGCTAATGAACAACTTGCAAATGTTAATGTTTCTAGTGCTAAAGTTGCATCTCCATGGTTTGCTAACTATGCAAATTTTATTGTTGGTAAAGTTTTACCACCACACTTCACTTTTCAACAAAGAAAGAAATTCTTTTATGATCTTAGACATTATTTTTGGGATGATCCTTTCCTTTATAAGAAAAGTGTGGATGGTATTATTAGACGTTGTGTACCTGAGCATGAACAACAGGCTATTATAAGAGATTGCCATGACAGTCCCTATGGAGGGCATCATGCAGGAGATCGTACAGGTGCAAAGGTATTACAATCTGGTTTTTATTGGCCTACTTTATTTAAGGATTGTGCTGAATATGTTAAATCTTGTGATAAATGTCAAAGAGTAGGAAATATTGGTAGGAGAAATGAAATGCCTATGAATTACTCTTTACCACTTGAACCATTTGATGTGTGGGGTTTTGACTTTATGGGACCTTTCCCAGCATCAAAGACAAAGCATACTCATATTTTGGTTGCAGTGGATTATGTTACAAAGTGGGTGGAAGCAATTCCAACCAAAAGTGCAGATCATGCCACAGCAATGAAGATGCTCAAGGACATCATTTTCCCCAGGTTTGGTGTTCCTAGGTTTTTAATTACTGATGGTGGTTCTCATTTCTTGCATGGTGTTCTTAGGAAAACATTGGCAAAATATAATGTTAACCATAGAGTTGCATCTCCTTATCACCCTCAAACAAGTGGACAAGTTGAACTAAGTAATAGGGAAATTAAACTCATTTTGGAAAAGACAGTGAATAAGTCTAGGTCTGATTGGCCACTTAAAATTAATGATGCGTTGTGGGCTTATAGAACTGCTTTTAAAAATCCAATGGGAATGTCTCCTTATAAAATGGTTTATGGAAAAGCTTGTCATTTACCTGTGAACTAGAACATAAAGCTAGATGGGCTATTAAACAATTGAACTTTGATTTTAAAACTGCGGGAGAGAAGAGAATTCTTGATTTGAACCTACTAGATGAATGGAGAAATGAAGCTTATGAAAGTGCCAAATTTTTAAAGAGAAAGTTAAGATTTGGCATGACAAGAAAATTAAAAAAAAGAATTAAAGTAGGTGATCAAGTTTTATTATACAACTCTCGTTTCAAGTTTTCTGCAGGGAAGTTGGCTTCAAAATGGCAGGGACCATTAGTGATACAGGAGGTGTACCGTTCAGGAGCTATCCGTCTTCACGGTGACATGAAAGGTAAACCTCATGTAGTCAATGGACAACGCCTTAAACATTATATTGCAGGAAAGAGCTTCATCGGAAAGGTGGAGGAGTTGAATTTACAGACACCGGAGGAGGTAATTGCGAAGAATTCTGCAGTTTCAGAATCCCAAAATTAATAATAGGTAACTTTTGTATTGGAAAGTTTCTCGGAATTGCGTAAAATTTTACGAATTTTTTATGGAAATTAGCATATAGGACAAGAAACTTGGAAGGAACGGAGCCCCGAGGAGGAAAAGAGGGGGTCCCACGCGGCTACAGTACCAGGCCGCGTGGGCCCACTCCTTTTGCCCCTCGGAGTCCCGTTTCGTCTCGTTTTCGTCTCCGACTCTTCGTCTTGACCTAAAACCCGTCAATATATACCCCTTTTCGTTGATCTAATCTCGCACCGAGAGTTCTCGAGCGATCTTTGTTTTTGCTGTTTCTGTCTTCAGATTTAGCCATGTCTAGCTCCGAATCCAACCATGAAGGGGGAGAGCCTCCCAAGGGAGGAGTTGTGAACTATACCTCAACTCTGTGATGGCGCCGCCGAAGACCTTGTCCTTTAAGGAGGGTGTGCTGCTCGTGGAAGAGGTGAAGGCTCCCAAGACCACTGGTACGGTGGAGGAAAGGCTGGATGATCTGGAGCAAGACCTTCAGGTATGGCACGGTTGTTGAACGCAGCCTTGATGCTCATCACTTCATGAACCTGGAGCTGGAGAAGAAGGTTGAAGAGTACAGAGTGAGGATCGAAGATCTGGAAGGAAGATACAAGGATGTCATCGAGAAGATGGACAGATCCAAGGCTTTATGTGGGATGTAGAGAACCAGAACTGCGAGTATGAAGAACGTTTCAAGAAAATTGCAGAAGCTGCACCCTCAGGTATAATAATCCACCTACATCCTTTCGTGATGGAAGGCCTTTCCCATGGAAGATGGCGGAGTGGAAGGAAGAATATGAGAAAGAAGAGGCCGCAGCAGAGGAAGCTCTAGCAAAACGTCAAGCTTGGGGGAGTTCAGCCTAGCCTTTATCTTTACTAGTTTATCATATCTATCTAGTCATGGTTTAGTTTACTTTTATCGTTTAGTTATCAATCTCTTTTAGGCTTGTGTGAGCTCATGGAGCATTATCATGTATCCCTATCTTATGGTTATCAATGAATATTAAGTATGGTGTCATCCATGATTCTCTTGTTTGGAGATTTATGGGTAACACTCATGCAAATGAGCGTGGCATATTTAGAGGTTTCAATCACATCTTGCCTTGAATTTAATTAACTTGAGTATGTTGGACAATTGTAGAATTATCTCATTATAAAATAAATAAAGAGATATTGCACTTAATAAATATGAACCATTGTGATTAAAATTATGATGTTATGAGCTTGACAAATGTCTTTGGTGGAGAGTTAGCCCAAATGTGCTGTCACATGGCAAGCTTTCAACATTGCACTTATTTATATTAGTTGATGTCATGTACTTTTGTTTATGGATGCTTACCATGGGTGAAATAAATGTGGAAATGAAGTAGGTTTAAATGAGTTTGTATAATGGTTAGAGAGACGCCTGGGCCGCTAATCTAAGCCATGCATCATTCATGGTGGAAATTTACTTACATGCTATGGTGAACCTTCTGTGATACACCTTACAATAAAAAGCTATCCAATGGTAAATAAAAAGGGTGTTGAGACTTTCATTATGTTTGTTTATCTTGTCATTTTGATATGGGCTTGTTCCATATCCTGGGACAAGAGGTACCCCAGTTGACGCTCTTGATGATACTATTTTACTTACAATGATATTTAAATTGAACTTACTTTGTTTTCCGAGTTGAGTAACACATGGAGTAGGTACTCGTATTCAAGGGGCATGAGACTTTCAACCCATACTTTGTCAAGCACATTACTCATATTTGCTTTCACTTTAAACTTAATCATGCAACATGCTGAGATCAAAAGCATGTGAAAAAGAGTATGATCCAATCGTCCAACATACATGGTTATTTGCTTTCAAAAGTAAGGGGTGATTGCTAGAGCTTCTACTTATGTTGCCCTCATGTGTATGAGTTTTAGTTCATTAATCTTACATTGCAATTGAATATGATGATGATACAATGCTCGTATTTATTTATCAACCACAAGTCCATTGATGCATATAATGATCTATGTCCTTGCTTACTCGGGACGAGTAAGGTTTAAGCTTGGGGGAGTTGATACGTGCATTTTATATCATCATTTATACAACTTTAGCATCATATTAGAATGTTATTTGCATGTAATATCATTATTTTACATGTTTTAGACGATTTATGGGACTTTCTTACAAAGTCCCTATTTTTGGTATTTAATTTCTGGGAGGCAGAAAACCTCCTTTTTCTTGTTTTTAATGTTTCAGGAGCTACAGGGATCCAAATAATAAAAGGAAAATTGCACAACCATTTTTTCATCGAGAACAAGGCAGAGGGAAGAAGACCGAAGAGAGGGGAGCCTCGAGGCCCAAGAAGGGTGGGCCCACGCGACCAAAACCCTAGGCCGCGTGGGACCCACCAAATGGAGCCTCGAGCACTTCCTCGCCTGGGGCTTTTTATGCACGCCTTCGTCCTCCCCGAAAAGTTACGCCCTAATTTTTCCAAGTCCATCCGAGGCCGTGGCGGCGGCGAAACTCCTGATTCTCTCCGAGGGGGAATCAGACTCTGCTGCTCGGAACTCCGGAGAAGGGGGAAATCACCGTCATCGTCATCACTTCTCCTCCTTGGCGTGGGAGGAGGCCTCTACATCATCACCACCACCAAGACCAGCACCATCTCCATCATCATCTCCGTGATCCACCTTGCTCCCCTCGTAGTTTGAGAGTTGCTATACCCTAGATACTTGTCTTGTGCTACTATTCATGTTTGTGATTGAGTACTTGTCATTATTTGGAGGTGAAGTTATATTTTCAGATTGCGTTGTACCACTTATGCCATTGATATCATCATGTTTGCACGTTGTGAGTAGTTCCCGTTTGTTCCTGGGGCATAGGATGAATTGGCAATGATTTATATATGACATGTGTTGGTATTTTGTCAAGTGTTTATCTTTTATGTGATTCTATGATGGTGTTGTGCGAACGTCGACTGCATAACACTTCACCTTTATGGGCTCATAGGAGAACACCGTAATGTAATGAATTGAGGGAGACTTGGGGGACACGTAAACCCATGACCGAGTCATGAAGTTGCATTATGAGGGTATTAGTATCGGGGACCTTAGAGTGTAATGCTATGGTGGGACTTTTAGTCTTAATAACTCTTGTGCAGTCATTTACTTGGCCACACGATCCATCATAAGGGGTTTAGTTTATTTATTTAGCTTTACCTAACAATGGCTCCGTCCAAAGAAGATTAAAACTTGACAAGATATTCAACGTGTTGTTTAATAAATCTCTATGCCTAGTGTAATCCATGCCGCCCTCGGGAACGTTTTCCACATATAAGTAACACATCACTTGAGCTTGTCCTCTTGTCACATAGAGGATTTGGCTTTCTCTCTTTGAGAGCTTTGACTTGCTACTGTTTATTTTCTGCATTGCAACTATACAACCAAAAATACCAAAAACACTTGCATCTTTCATTGTTTTATTTATCAATCTTGCTAACCAATACCTTCAGCTCTTCGTGGGTTCGACAACCTTTTCTAATCGAAAGGTACTACAATTGATCTCCTGCACTTGGGAGTCATCAGTTACGTACCATTCTTTTCTCAGCGTAGTCATTTACTGGTACTCCTTCACTAGTTAGGTGGGTTGCAAAGTACAACTCCACTCTTCCAACTGGTCTACCTTCTTTCTGTTCCATTTGATCTTGTTTCATAGAAAAGCTTCTAGTACCAAATGTGTGGGTTCCATTTGCTTGATTATCCCTTGCAGTTTTATTGTTAGCAGATATTACCTGAAGTATTTAAATTTATAACACATCAAACAATAGTAATCAGATCAATAGTAATCAGCTGTAACATAGTACTTGGCCAATTCATAAGTTTAACTGACCTTTGCTTTGTGTGTACTCCAGTACCTAACTAGGGAGGCCCACTGATCAGGTGGAATTCTTTTCAGGCAACCATTAGCAATATTTTCATTCCTTGTTAGTGCACCATCATAATATTTCCTCTTCAGGAAAGACTTGAAAGCCCTCCATTTTTTGGAAGCAGACTTCAGCACCCATGGCTTGAATGATTCATCAACGTTGAAAAAGCTCTGTCACAGTATGTACATTAGGCAACTGAAATTTTTGGTTCAAAATTTTACGTGAGAAGCAATGAAATGCGCAAATTAAACCTTAATGCTCCCCCATAGTTTGTCCTTCTCAGACGATGGTACTTTCCTCCAACTAGTAGCTCCCATAGAGACATCCTTTCCTTTGACTAAATACCCAACAAAGTTTGCCAGCTTGGATGTCTTGCTTCCACATGGCTGGCCAAGGTGATTATATTTCAGATCAATCTTGTTATTGGGTCCATGCTTGCCCCAGAATTTTTTTTAATTCTGTTGGCCCTCTTTCTCCCCTTTTTTTGTGTGCTGCAAATATCAATTAAAAACAATATGCAGGTTCTGGTTAAGTATCCACAAGATGACTTACATATGTAAATCTCTTTAGTTGTCAATAGCTTATTACCTTGGAACAATTGTTGTGCTCCATCTGGTTCATTAGCTTCTGCACCTTCTACATCTTCATCTCCCTCTCTCTCTTCATCTTCCTCTTCCTCAGCATGCACACCTCCATCTCCCTCTGCAGCTTCCTCTTCATCTCCATCTTCCTCTGCAGCTTCCTCCTCATCTTCATCTCCATCTTCCTCTTCATCTTCTTCATATACCTCTTCCTCTTCATCTTCCATGTCTAACAAGAATTTTCTGATTTTGCCTCGGTATACACCTAAAATTTAATTATGTTAAAAAAAATCACTTGCAACAAATATGCAATGGAAGAAAAACTCGGTTGCAACCATAGTGTAATTTAAAAATAACCAGTCACAACCATGGTCAACCGGAAAATTTCAAGTTGCAACCAATATGCAAGTGAAGAAAATTAATTGCAATATTGCAACAAAGTTTTAGTTTCACGTAGACCGGCATGAATCAAAACGATCATCCAACAATGCAAAATTGATCGAGCTCTACCTCATAACAGTAATTAGCAATCCCGGAATAGAAATGGGTTAATACTCTAAAGTTTGTTTTGGAGATTTCTTATTATACGACAAACAAACGGGATCAACCTTTGAAAAACTTAAAAAAATGAACCACAAAAGGCATTTGCAATCTTCATAATATTATGTGTAATATAGACATGTATGCCAGTAATTATGAAAAGAATAGTTGGTGAAGAAATAATAAAAATAAAGAAAAGAGATAAAGATTTAAAAGGAAAAGAAAAGAAAAAGGAAAAGCAATGTCGACAAAACGAAAAATAAAAAACGAAACACTACAAGAGAAAAAGATATACAACAGACATAAGTGCCAGCACAATATCCGTAAAAATAATCTTCAAAAATCAATAAAACACAGGGAAAAAAATCGCACGCGTGCATGCGGCTAAATCTGTGGACAAAGGAAAAAATGAAAAGGGCCCATCTTACAAACTTGGCCCAAATCCGTGGACAAAGAAGAAAAAAAAGCCCATCCCCGTGGATCGATCCTCTCAAGCGTGTAGTCTGCACGGGCAAATCCTATGTGGCGCCCGTTAGCGCCGCCTACACGATTTCTCCCGCGAAGCTTTACTGGGCCGGCCCGTCTGGCGTTTTTTTCTTTTTCTTTTCCTGTTTCTTTTTTTGTTTCTTTTTTCTTTTCTATTTCTTTTTTCGTTTTCGTTTTTCTTTTTCATTTATGTTTCGTTTTCGTTTTATTTTATTTATTATTTTTCGTTCTTTTAATTTTTTTGAAAATGGTTTCAAAATTGAAAAAGGTTCCAATTTTGAAAATCGTTCCAAATTTGAAAATGGTTCCAAAATTGGAAATGGAACCATTTTTAAATTCAGAATCATTTTTAAATTTGGAACCACTTTAAATTCAGAACCATTTTTAAATTCGGAACCATTTTTAAATTCGGAACCATTTTCAAAATGAAACCTTTTTTTTAATTCAGAACCATTTAAAATTAGGAACCATTTAAAATTTGGAATCATTTTCAAATGGAATCATTTTTAAATTTGGAAACATTTTTAAATTTGAACCATTTTAAAAAATGAACAATTTTCAACCATTTTAAATTTGGAACCATTTTTAAATTTGGAACCATTTTCAAAATAGAACCATTTCAAATTCAGAACCATTTTGAAATTTGGAACCATTTTCAAAATGGAACCAATTTTTAAAATGGTTCCAAAACTGAAAATGGTTACAAAATTGAAAATGGTTCCAAATTTTAAAATGGTTCCAAAATTGAAAATAGTTCCAATTTTGAAAAAATGGTTCCAATTTTTTAAAATGGTTCCAAAATGGAAAATGGTTCCAGTTTTGAAAATGGTTCCAAATTGAAAATGGTTCCAATTTTCAAAATGGTTCCAAAATTGATTTTTCTTTCAATTTTGAAAAAAATGGTTCCAAAATAAAAAATAGTTCTAATTTTGAAAATTGTTCTAATTTTGAAAATGGTTTCAAAATTAAAAATAGTTCCATTATAGACATCTGTACAGTTTCTGCTCAAAACAAATCATACGTTGTTTTAAATGCTCAAGTTGTTTGGTATCAAGCGCTATACTACACTGGAACGCTGCATGCAGAGAAGAAAAAGGTCGAGACGTGCCGAAACACCTGTACGCATTTGAATATGTCGACATGGGAAGAAAAATTAGCGAAACAGACACGGAACGTTTGTTTGGGCCGGCCGACCGGCCCCCGTATGGTAGCTAGTAGGCGGCGCTGGAAGATAGTGCCGCTAACGAGCGATGGAAAGCATCTCCCGTCTGCACGTACATGTCGCATTCCGAGACGAGACAAACAAACAAAAAATACGAATCTTAAGGCAAAATTGAGTGGTTAGAAAGGTGATTGAGCGCTAAGCTAATTATCAATCGATTGAGAATTAGCAAATCCGTTTTTATATTATATGACCATGTATGAGCAAAAAATCATCAAATCATTGTTTGAAAAAAAGGCAGCCTAATTATCACCGCCAGAACATGTGTGAAGAAATCAGTTTATAAGGCGCGCGCGTATACCTAGGTCGCTAATTTTACCCGTGTAATATAAATCATATAATACAAAAATTATATCATCTGAAAATAGAACATTTGAACTTTGTAATGGTATGATTTTTATAATTTATACTTTTTATTATGTTGGTCAAATTGACAACTTAAGGGTACTTGTATGCCTTGTAAACTGAAACGGAGTGAGTAGAATAAAACTGTAATCATCAAAGATGTGTGGTTCCAACACTGGTCTCACACAGACCACCGCCTTGTAGCGGGTCGATTGACCTCACGTGTCATCGCTACCTAGTACCTACGGACCTACCCATGTGACAACTGTCTTTTTTTGGAGAACAAAAATGGATTGGTAGAATAAATTTACAAAAAAAATATTTTCAGAAGAAAAAATACATAGCTTGGTTGCGGAAATTCAAAACTGCTCTCGAGCTCATATACCCCTCGACGATTAGGAATTTTTTCAAAAAATAGTAAAAAGTTTCAAAAATATGAAAAAATGGTGACAAACTTATCCAATTGTTGTACATATGTGCAAAGTTTCGTAATGAAATAACATTTGTGATGCTCTGTGTGAAATAAACAAAGCACTGGCCAACATGGGATTTAAAATATGGAGTAGATTTTTTAGAGCACTAGTTTTTTTCCCTTTTTTTGCACCACATAGCACCACAGTCATATTAAGGTTGATGGACAAGATCATTTGTGATTAATTATTCAAACAATGTCAAGTAAAACAAGGCATCATGCCACACAAATCAGCTACTACCTCCGGTCAAAAGAATTGTCGTGGAGAGTGTGCTGCCCTAGTACAAAATGCGTACACAAGCGACAATAATTATTCCGGATCGGAGGGAGTAATAGAAAAGAGCACAAGGCCATGGCCTCACGGCACTAATCTACCACGGTTCTCTTAAGTATACATGAGAGTGACTTTGAGTCACGTGGATCCTTCAATCTTTTTTTTTCACCGGTATCCTTCAATCTTTGGAGATGGAGGAACAGGGATGTGACTCAACAGCGACGAAGTGTTAACAGTGACGCTTTCTTCTGCGCTTGAAATGTCGTATCCAGCGTTACCACTGTTGAGTGACGATGGCCTTCTACCAATGGACATTCAGGGTTCGAATCATCAATTTCAGCCATGCATAGAGGAAAAACTGAGACTTTTCGATAAGTATATGGTTGGATGTTGATCGAAATAAACTTCTGCGACTTAGGATGCACGATCTCCTTAAGAAAAGATTGAAATATACTCCGTAGTATCAAATGACCAGACCCAGACAACCGGCGTAACAGCTCGCACCAACATTTTTCGATTCTGAACTTCAAGCACTAGCATGCGTTTCCTGCCCCCATCAGGAAAGTCTGCTTATTCTACTCCAATCACTTACAGTACTAGGTAACGTGACATGCATCATGGATCCATGGATGGCAACAATGGATTCTGAGCTACTGTCACTCACTCACTCCTGCTGGACAGCTATGTACTCCTCCTCTTCTTCCTCCAGCTGCTTGTCCTGGCCTCGTCCGTTGGCCTTGCCCTCCTTGGCCTTCTCCAGCGCCGCCACCAATCCTCGGAGGCACGAGTCGGCGTCGTCGTCGCCACTCTTGGGCGTGAGGTTCTCGGCAACGTCGGCCGGGGTCATGTCCACCTCCTGCAACAGAGCGCCGACGGCGGCGAACAGCTCGTGCTCCTCCATGCCGAGGTAGGTCCTGGCGAGGAACTCGAAGGCGGGGGCTCCGCAGTAGGACATCTCGATGTGCTTGTCCATCCGGCCCCTCCGGATGAGCGCCGGGTCCAGCTTCTCCACGTGGTTGGTGGTGAACACGATGACCCGCTCGCCACCGCACGCGGACCACAGCCCGTCAATGAAATTGAGAAGTCCGGAGAGCGTCACCTTGCTGCTGGTGTTGGACTTGGATGCGTCCTTCTTGCCATCGCCGCCGGCCGTGTCGTCGTCTTCGTCCTCTGAATCCTTCTTCTTGGCGCGGGCGCCGGTGAGGTCGAGGGAGCAGTCGATGTCCTCGATGACGATGATGGACTTACTGGTGGTCTCGATGAAGAGCTTGCGGAGGTCGGTGTTGGAATTGACGGAGGTGAGCTCGATGTCGTAGACGTCGTAGTCCAGGTGGTTGGCCATGGCGGCGATCATGGCGGACTTGCCCGTGCCCGGCGGGCCGTGGAGGAGGTAACCGCGCTTCCACGCCTTGCCTACGCGCGCGTAGTAGTCCTTCCCGTTCTTGAAAGCGTCGAGGTCGTCGACGATCTCCTTCTTCTTGGCCGGGTCCATGGCGAGCGTGGCGAAGGTCTTGGGGTGCTCGAAGGGGACGTGCGTCCAGCTCTGGTGGGTGGAGATGTTAGTGAAGAGCTTGCGGCGGCGGTTCTTGAGCATTATGGCGCGGCCCTCGCGGCGGACGCGTGGGAGGTAGGCGTGGAGGATGGCGTCCCGGTGGCGGTCGAGGAAGAAGAGCCGGTAGTACCGGCGATTCTCCTGGTTGGCGCCGCCGCCCCAGGGCCAGTCCCGCTGTGGGGGCGGCGTGGAGTATGCACACCAGAACACGGTGCTGCCGCCCTCCTCCGGCGGCAGCACGTCGGCCACCTCCTCGCCGTCGACCATGCTGAGCACGAGGCGGTCTGCCTGCTTGGCGCCCTCGGCGCGGAGGTGGCGCGCGTCGCGACAGGTGGTCTCGGCGAGGTAGGCCTTGACCTCCTGGTAAACCTCAGTACGGCGCATCTGCCACAGCCTGCCGTCGTACTCGGCGATGGTGACGGAGTGGTAGGGGTCGACGATCGCGGCGAGGCGGCGCGCGTGCCTGCCGACGTGGCGCTTGAACAAGTGGTGCAGCTGGAGGTGCTGCAGGTTCTGCCACGCCACCGTCCACAGCACGGCGATCAGGCTGAGCACCACGCCCGAGTTGAGCCCGCCCCAGAGCGCCGCCGCCGTCGCCTCCATCGGGTCGCTCGCACCTCTCTCGATCTCCAGCCAGCTGAATCCTTCTCCCCCCCTGGGAAAAGCTGAATCCTTCTTCTCAGTGTGCTTGGAGTGAGATGAAATCCCAGGCCTCTGCTGCACTTATATAGAGGGGTGGCAGAGTACTGCCGTCCACTAACAGAGTGCTGAGAACAAACTAGAACATTGCAGCTTATCCCTAAACTGTTATCGTGCGGTTAGGAAACAACCTAATGCAAACAGCGCCTTCAGCAGGTCAGGTTGGCCCACGCGAGACCGCGTTTCTTGGAGGCGAAGGTCGCCGTGGCGTCAGGTCAGGTCAGGTCGTCCTGTTTGATGTTTCCTTGTGTGGTCGCGGGATGATGATGCGGGGCGGGAGAAGATTCTCGGATCGGACACGTACAATTCAGCGCGTGGAAAATCGGATCATCCTTCTTCTATGTGCAATTTTAAGGTTTTATTTCCTTCACTAATGCCTCTATATATAAAAGTAGGATGGATTCACCCCCAATTTGCCCTCCACGTCACCCACTAAACGCAGGCCGTTCGATCGCATCGTCGGGCGGTCGGATCACTTCAGCAATCGTGCGTGCTACAGTATACTGTAGCACGGGGATTTCTACCAATCACAGCACGACACGTCGCCGCGTACGATCTTTGGCGCAACAGTTTTGCAGAAAACCGCCCGCAAAGGACCTGATCGCAATTTCCGGAAAATCCAGGGACTTTTTTGCAAAAGTAACCCCAGAACTCGCCCTCCCTCCTCTTCCTCTCTCTCTCCCGCGACGCCGCGGGTCGCCGTCGGCGCCGGCGCGCATCGCCGCCGCTACGCCGCTCCCCGGACGCATCGGAGGCCACGGCGAGGTCCGCCGGCGCGCCCTCCACCTCCTCGCCGCGGATCGCGTCCCGGGGCGCCGCGGCCGCACGGGAAACACCGCCGCCGTGCCGCGGTTTCCTCCGCCGCGTCCGTGGTCGCCGGCGGCCGCTCCGGCGACCAAATGACGCGCCGCGCCGCCCATTCGCCTCGCCGCGACGCCCGCCAGCGGATCCGCGCGCTCCCAGCCCCGCGCGCGTGCTCCACCGCGCGAGCGCGAGCTCTGCGGCCACGGCCGCCGCCGCCGTGTGACGTCACACGGTGACGTCACCACGGGCGAATTTCAGTTTTTTTAAAACAAATTATTGTTTATTACAGGCTGACATGTGGGTCCCAGCCATCAGATATTTCACAATTACAGGGGAACATGTTGAAATTCAAAAAAAAATCTTCTAATTTACAATTTAAAAAATTGCAAACTTATGAAGATTTTCAAACTTTCCTACGCAAAAGTTGCACTAAAAAAACAATACCCAAAAAAAAAATCACTTACCCAAATTACATGGTTTTGAATTTTAAAAAAATCTATGGCCATAGAATTCAAGTGAATAAGTTACAAATTTTTTAAAAAAATTAATGAAACATATAAACATATTCAAACAGCCCGCAAAAAAAAGCCAACTATTTACAGCACAAAACGAACATATTCGAACTTTTTAAATAGGTAACAAATTGCGGAAAAATCAAATGCACTTGCCCAAACTACATGGGTTTGAAATTAAAAAATATGTTTAGCTACAAAATTCAAATGAAATTCGAACGAATAAACATGCATTTCCACTCCTTTCCACGCACGCGCGACATTTGCAATAATTTTCAAACCTAAACCTTTTTTTAATATGTACACTACTAAACTTGAATTATACCATGCATTCGCGACATACAAATTTGCATATTTTACAAATTTAAATGCCTTCCAAACCTAACCATTTCATAGATGTTAAAAAGATTCAAATCCAAATAACTTACCAATTCAACCAATTTCAAAAATACTAGACAACCGTTTAGACATAAACTTTTTGCCAACTTTGTTAGTTTCCAAATACTAAAAATAAAATAAACCCAAATTGCCAAATTCAAATTTTGCCCACACACGCGCGGCATTGCCGCGCTCAGTTGCCTAGTAGAGTCCCGAGAACACACTAGAACACTGTAGCTTGTCCTTAAAGTAGGAGGAGGTCGTTTTGGCTCCCGGGTGCACAGGGCGCATACGATGTCGACTCGTCGCCAATTTTGACACGATGGTGGGTGACATGCTCAGGTACGTGCATGATTGTTTTCGGAATTTTTCGACATGTTTTGAATTTTCAAAAAAAAAAATTCCAAAACCGGGTGCATGTGCACCCGGGTGCCGAAGTGAGTTTCACATTTGGTCCATCCATTCTTTATCGGCCGTGTTTCCTTGGAGATGAAGATGATCCCATCGGCCAGGCGTCCGTACGACGTCGCCGTCATCCGGCCAGCGGGAGTCAGGCAGACTGGCAGCTGGACACGACGGCCGGCTGCAGTTCCAGCGGTGGATGAGTCCCTTATCGATCGGTACGTAGTGGATGGAGTTCCGATAGTGGATGCATGGCCGGCGCCGGGGCCCGATGTTTCTTTGTGCGGGATGATGATCCACAGAATCCCGGCGGATCCTCGGACCGCCGTGGACAAACGCCCTTACTGTTTCTATTCATTCTTGTGTTCATTTCTGGTTAGCTCTCGAGTGCATTCTTATTTTCTTTTCTGGATGGGACGCAATTTCCGGTGCCTTTTCCTCACCGCCGCCGCGCCTCACAGCGCCCAAATCCAGACGGCGCCGACGCCGGCAGGTCGCCATCCACCCCCCACGCGGTCTCGACCGTGCGTTGGTCCGCTCATCGATGGCCCGGTGAACTAGCCCAGGCCGCCGCCGTACAGCCCACCGCCGGAACTCATCTGTATGATGTCTGCCACGACGCCTGCTTGGCGGCCACATATGGCTCGGTCCCTCGGGTAAGGATAAAACCGTGGTGGCCCTCACGACGGTGACGGTGACGGCGACCACGCGACGCCGCGTGCTCCACCTCGCCTCCTCTGCCCATGGACCGCCCCCAGGCACCGCCCCGTCTCCGTCTCCGTCTCATAGGTTGTTGTATAAAGAGAACATGGAATGCACAGTGATTTGACATGACCTCCCCTTTTTGCATGATTAGCTAACTAAAATCATTAGGTCAGTCTTATCACTATTACCATCTTTATCCAATCTTCAATTACTTCCGGTGCAAGAACTTTCTTTCGACAACCTTTTAAATTTTGCATGTGAAACATTGGTGTGGTTTTAGGATTCCATTCAGATTTTTTAATAAACTAGGAAACATGTCCGTGCGTTGCAACGGGAGATTCTCGTCGGTTTGCGCCGAACTCTAATTTCTCGGTTGAGCATTTAATTGTCCGCCGTAGTTGAGGAAAGGGCCTATCTCACAATCTCACAGATACAGCCGGTGAGAAGTTCTCCATATTTGAGAAGATCATGATAAAACCTGATAGAATCTCCTCGCCACTGAAGGCGAGCACAAAGATATTCTATTTTTCTACATCATTCAAAATTATCTACGTGAAATTCATAGTCAATATGGTCACAGAATATGTTGATAGCTTAAAGTTGCTGTCATACCTCCCATTCTTCACCAAGCACCCAAGAACGTGAACGTTGATTGACTGGCCTGGTCCTGGATGACACCGTAAACTTGTACTCCCTCCGTTCCAAATTAGTTGTCTTCTATACTTGAAGACAACTAATTTGGAACGGAGGGAGTAGCACCTTGGAAGCATTACGGCTCAACCCCAGCTAGTTGAAATAGCTGCTGTAAGACGCGATATTAAGCGTGTCATGCTCCTGCATCCACTGATCCACACGAAAACCTGAAAGGCTGAAACAACACGTTCAGCAACTCATGTCTATTGTTACTGGCAAAATCTCCAGTCACCCCCATCAAGTACACACCACCCAGCTGCACCTTAACTGTTCCTGACAAACTGACAACCATTGCTGATAATTACCTTGGAAAGCACACACCATCGCCTGATTTCTCCATAGTGGCGCAATATTAAATAGCACATGCTCGAACCTGTAGATAGATGAACCCTGGCATGATTCTCCTACTGTAATTGTGCATAATGAGACTGAGATGGAATGTTGATAATAGCACGTTTACGGACAGAGGTTCGCCCAATTTTTGATGCTGGGATTCCGGGAAGTCACAGAGCACCACGACGTGCATGTCGAGGCTCCGGTGAGGGGGGGTAGAGGCACGTCGGTGGCTCGGTTCTGGATTTAGGCAGAAGGGAGTCGAGGCTTGTACGACGGCCTCGACTCATCGCCGACATCTTGTGCTGCCTAGAAACGCAGGGACGGAGCGAGCTCGGGGCAGCAGCGGGATGAACGACTATTTGGGGGGCGGAGGCAAACTGAAGAAGCGTGGTTCCATCTTCTGCGCGGCGGTTTCCTCGTCCTCTCATGGGCGGCTCCAGATTGGAGATTGGAGACGTGGGCGGCTCTGCACGAACTCGTGTTCCTCTCCTATTCCTCTCATGTCCCTCCTGCCTAGATCAGGCCCATTGCCGTTTGTCCCTCCTCCCCGCCGACGCCTTGAGCGACGTCGCTCTGCCCTGGAACTGGTCGACGACGCCTGGTTCGACTCGATCCTGAGCTGCTTAGGCGACGAACTTGCGAGATTGGATTGGAATGGGAGATGAGAAATAGTTTGTAGGCGGCGTATGATGAAGGCAACGAACTTGCGAGATTGGATTGGAACGGGAGATGAGAAGATTTTTGCTGTGTGCCAGACGTCTGATTCTGATTTGGGTAACAGTCGTTTTTTCGGCCGTCCGTTTCTGCCCCAAGATTCGTGCTGGACGTCCTCATGTGTCACTTTTCGCGAGCGGGTTGGGTGGTCGTTATCGGGTTGGGTTTACGGGTTTCTGTCCTGTACCCGTTTTCGCTGTGCGGTGGACCGTGTGGTGAGGGTTATTTCGAATTTTCTAGTTCTTTCTCCGCCGCGTGTTCTTTTGTCGTGAGAGAGAGAGGGGAAGGGGCGGTGGAACAGAGGAGACGATTTTGCGGTCGCCGGTGTCCCCCCCTTGGCCATGTCGGAGATCCGCGGAGGTTGGAGGCGTCGCCGCCGACAGGACAGGTGTGTGTAAGCTCAGCTCAGCTCCCTATTCATTCGGTCGGTGTAGCATGGTTTGATTTTCGTCGGAGGCGGATGCATGCGGCGGGGGTGGTAGAGACGGATACCGTACAAGCGTTGTTCTGACCTCACGGAGATCTCCGTCGCGGGCGAGCGTGTATAGGTGTCTCTAGAAGAGAGGGGTGTGAAGGATTTTGCCCGAATCTCTTTCGATTTTCGCCGGATGCGGATGCATTCGTCGTGGTGGTAGAGGCGGATGCCGTCGTCAGCGGGCGTTCCGACCTCGCGGAGCTCTCCGTCGGGGCGGCGAGTTAGTATTTGTGTCTCTAGCATATGGTCAGCGTAGATCTGTGTTTGCTTGTGTGAATCCCTTTTTTGATGTTTGCTCTGATTTTGTTGCTGCTGATGCTTTGAAACGTTAGTGGTGTTCGTGTGTTAATCTCGCGGCAGTTGTTGTCTTGGCGTTTAGAGGATCTATAGGTGGTTTATTTTCCCGCAGGTTCTATTGATTGTGGTCGGATTGGGTCTTCATCTTTGTGTTCTACCCGTAGCTTGTCCATATGTTGATGTTAAATGGACTAGACAGATGTGTGGTTAGTGTGTCATTTTCTTCAGATTTTTGTGTGGCATCGTTGGGTCTGTATTAGTGTTAGTACAACGGAGACACTATGTGTTTTTGTTATCCAGAGGAATTTACTTGACTTTTATGTGTGTACTAGTGGCAGTATAACGAAGACCCTATGTGTATCCTTGTTTCTGTTTTCCACACTGGTAGCTTGTAGAATTTATACTATTTTTTTTTGCTGTAGTAGCTCTCAAGTACATCTTTGTTAATCTGTACCATCTACATGGTGTTGATTTTTCTGAGTTTCTATTTCTGTCGATGTGGCTCTGTTTCGATTTCGTCGGAGCCGGATGCATGTGGCGGGGTGGTGGTGTCAGATCCCGTCGTTAGCGGCGTTCTGACCTCATGGACCTCTTTGTCGCCGCGGCGAGCATGTGTAGGTGTTCCTAGGGGTGGGGGGGGGGGGGGGGGGGGGGGGGGGGTGGAGTGGTGTGATGGATGTGTTTGATTTTGTCTGATTCCCTTTCTATTTCGCTGGTAGAGGATACATGCGTCGGGTTGTTAGAGGTGGATGCCGTCGTGTCGTGAAGGGGGTGTGAAGGATGCGTCGGGGCGGCGATGGACCATAGGTGTCTCTAGCATATGGGTAGTGTAGGATTTTTGTTGCTGTTTTGTCTGAATCCCTTCGTAGATGTTGCTCTGGTTTTTGCTGCTGATGCTTTGCATGTTAGGGGTTGTTCGTGTGTTGATCTCGGCTCTCACGGCAGTTTTGTCTTGGCGTTGATTATTAGACGACCTATGTAGTTTTACTCTGAACGATCTATTTATGTATGTGTGTTGATAAGGGTCTCCATCTTTGGTATTCCACCCATAGTTTTTGTATAATTTCAGATGTTCGAGTAGACAGAGGTTGGCTTGTGTGTCAATTTCCTTCAGTGTTTCTTGTGTTTCATTGTTGTAGGATTCCCTATGTGACTATGTTGTCTGGAGGAATTTACTGGGACTTATAGTATCGTTGTATTTGTAGTACTGGCAATATAACGAATAACCATATGTGGTTCATACACTGACAGTTCTCTATCTCTCTCTATCTCTATCTCTATCTCTCTCTATCTCTATCTCTATCTCTATCTCTATCTCTCTCTCTCTCTCTTGGTCTTTCTCTTTTTCTGGATCTCTCTCTCTCTCATTCTCTGTTTGTTCATTTCTCTCTCTCTATCTCTTCTTCCTCTCTCTTTATCTCTCTCTCACTCTCTCTCTCTTTCTTGTTATTTCTCTTTTTCTGGATCTCTCTCTCATTCTCTGTTTGTTCATTTCTCTCTCTCTATCTCTCTCTCTCTTCTTCCTCTCTCTCATTCTCTCTCTCTTTTTCTGGATCTCTCTCTCTCTCTCATTCTCTGTTTGTTCATTTGTCTCTCTCTAACTCTCTCTCTCTCATATTATCTGTATATATCTCTCTCTATCTCTCTCTAACTATGTAACTCTATCTATTTCTCTGTCCCTAAACACACACATGGTTGTGTTGTATCAGTTTTTTTATTTCGGAGCTGTCTCTATATTTTCTTAAATGCATGATTATATTCAGTTTAGTCTCTTTTCCTAGGGGTTTATTATCTGGTTGTTTATTTGCATGATTATCAGTTTAGTATATATCAGTATAGAGATGATGAAAAAGCCTATGAGTAGGGGAGAAGTTGTCAAGGAGAGTCATACAGTTTCTGTAGCAATGCTTGCATCAGACCATCAGTAGTAGTAGCATGAAATCTTCTGCTTGCAGTGCTTGAAATAATATAGTGTTATCATCAGATATACAATGCTTGTTCATACACTGACAGTTCTGTTACATGCTTTGTGTCTTTCTTATATTCAGATGCGGTGCGAAACCTGTGGATGGCCAGATGGTCCTTGCCAAGAGAAGAGGAGGAAGTCTTCTTTCTTTTATGTGTGTCTGGGGAAAAGGTATATCTGTTTCACTCGCTTTTTTTTCATATGGGAAAAGGTTTCCTTGAGTCTGTGGTGCATAACATGTTGATAGCTCATTTATTCATATTTTTAAATATCCATTTCCATTTTTGTGCAGACTATCCCTTGTTTTATGAGAGCGCAGTTTGACAGCATGACTGGCAAGATCATGCTCGCCATGTCCCCTGAGCGAGATGAGTACGTGTTTCAGGTCAAGAAGAAACACAACAAGACATGCATATTTGGCCCTGGATATGAGAGGATTTTGACCGACTATGACATGAAGAGGGGAGACCGAGTAAGGATTGAATGGGATCACCCTATTGATGCGTTTTTCTCCATCTTTCCGGAGGGACCTGATGGTGTAGCCAAGCAAAGGGTGTTAGGTACTTTCTTCTGTCAGCCTGTTTTTGATTATCTTTTTTTTTCTGATTTCTTCTGTTGGTACAGTGTGAATTTCGCGGATCTGTTTCATTTCTCCATTTTTTAACACTTAGTGTATGGCGCTTATTTTGATTCTTTTTCGTCTATGTAAAATGTGCAGAAGCTCACGTTTTCGAGGATTCCGCCAAGGTCGTCGTGTTTTCAAAAGGCCTTACACTAACTGCTGGCCAGATTGGAAGGATGAACCATCATGTCCTCACGCGAGGTCTTGGGCTGGGACATGTTTTTGTCCACACCATAACAGTTACAGATGTTGCGCACAATGGACTGGTAATTTTTTTTTAGCAATTTTGTTCTTGTTGTCCACAGTTCAACATTTTTACAGTATTATCTTCTTTCTTTTTCTCATGAAGCTTTTTCATGTTGTTTTTACAGCGCATCCCAAGGGAGATTGCATCTGTTCTCAACATGTCCGAGACGGGAAAAGTTTTCTCTCACACATGGATATGATTGGGAGAACCATGAAGTTTCATACTACACTTGCAAAGATGGAAGGATTTGCTTCAAGACTGGATGGACGCAGTTTACCGCTCAGCACCAGTTGAGCGACGGTTCTGTTGTGCTGATCCTCTTCCACAACGACAACAACAACCGTCTGACTGTCTCTTTCGATCGTCTCTAGTCATCAGTATTTGGAGTTATGCCAGTCGTAATGCCAGAAAACATCGCCATGTCGAATTTGCATGGAGTTTCTCCCTCTGCTAGATCTCTTCTCTTTTTTTGGTGTTTTATCAACTGGGAGACTGGGGGTGGTCGGGGTGCTGGAGGGGGGTTTTGCAGCTGTGGTGCAGCTGCGCTGTGTTGTCTTGTAGAAGAAGAAGATCCTTTTTTCCCCTGTGCTGTTATGGTTTCGGGCCCGAAAATGGACTGGTATGTGCTGTGGGCTTTGTTTTCCACACCTGGGAGGGCTTCTTCCAGCCTCTGGTTCGAAAATGGGTAGAGTTTGTGTTATTGGGTCCGGCTACAAAACTGACCCGTTAGCGCGCTAGTGTTCATTTAATTTGTTTCCTGAGAGCGGGAAGGTTTTTGAGTGTTTCTGGGCAGTGGGCCAACGTGACAACGTGTCGACTCATGATTGGACAAAAAATACGACTGTGCCCCAAATTGAAAACAGTCGACTGATATTTAGACAGTCCCGATGAGAAACAGTTTGTAGGCGGCGTATGATGAAGACGAAACGGAAACGAACACGCGTTCAGTACGACGTACGAAACCATCCATCCGGAACAAGCACGCGACGTACGAAACCATGATGACGTACGAAAAAGACGGACGAAAATTGAGAGGAAGAAACCTTAGTGCTTTTATTATTTTGTATAGATATGCAGAGAAAAAACAGGAACCAGAGCAATTGGATTGGTTAGTCTTCTTTAATCGGCATACATATTTGCTCTTTTTTAAGGTTTTCAGTTTGGTTCAAGTTTGTTGATCTGGGCTGAGTTTGATCCTCTGATTACAATTTGAGTAGACACAATAGATTAGCAAATTTATCTTACTGTTTCGGCAGAATAGATTAGCAAGCTCGTCTTATTTTACCAAAAGAAATTCATAATTCGAACACATCAGATTATAATGAGATATACTCTTAGTTCCGAAAAATCCAGTGATTGAAGTAATATTCTTCACGTGAGACATTTAAGGACAAGGAAGCTGCATTTTTTCAGTACAATGTCCGGCAGATGTTTATTGAAATACGTATGGGAGAATGGGTGCTTTTCTCCGAAGGATTAACATCCTACTTGGTACAATATATGCCTTTCATCTGCTGATAGTAACATGGTGTTGTTCCAAATATATTTGCCTTTTTCCATAAATGATTCAGCTTTCAGATATAATACATTTACTACTTAGGTTGCCTTTTTGCAAAATGATCTCCTGTACCACACATTGCTCCAGTTTTCCCTTAAGCAATATAAGTTCTTCGGATTGCTCTTTGTATATAGCAAAGGCTTTCTTTCGAGTACATTTAGTTGTTCAAACCAAGTTGGATCTAGCATATTTATGGAGAGGAGTACATTTGCCAGTGAATCTGATTTGTTTTCTTTAGAGTATGATGTTATTCTTACCATTTAAAATAGCAAGATGTTATTCGAACTGTTTTGCGTTAGGGGAACACAATGGAAGGATGCATTCCATCCAACCGTATAGACCAATTCAGGGAGCAACTGAAGGAGGGCTTAATCTATAAATTCGAGTCTTTTATTGTTGCTACTGCGCGGGAGAAATACAAGACAACAAACCATACTTGCAGAATTAGAATCACTCTGCATACAAAAATTCATGAACATTTCCAGAACCTAAAAGCTTTCCACTGTTTGCACATGATGCACAACCGTTTGATGTTCTGCAGACACGCAGAGGCACCCTTTTATCAAGTACTCAACGGCCAATTGTTAAATGGTTCGCGCTCTGTTGGTAACCATTTTCCTTCTTTTCATTATTCATCTTGCTTTTTTATTTCTAAATCTAACATTGTTTCTATCTGCCATTAGATATTGTCGGACTGGTTACAATGCTGATGGACATCATTCCGTCAAAGACGAATCAAGATCCAAGATGAAATATCTATATAACTGATGCAAGATTGCAATAATTCATAGTACACACATGAACAATTATACTGTTAGTTGGGATGAGTGGGGCTCAGTGTTCAGGTATGCCTCATTCGGGATGACCATTCGTACAATATTTCGTAATTAAACGCAGTGTTTGTTAACGGATATAGTATTCACATCGACACAGGAACATTGTCTTTCAAGAGGATATAAGAAAACTGACTATATGCTTTTCCTTTTTGACTGTTGTACTAACTAGACTTATAACTCACATGAATATCTCAACCTGATGTGTGAGCTGGCAGTAGCCATGGATCTACCAGTCCAAGTTAACTTAGTTGTATACACGCTCCCCAATAATAAGTGTGTTCACAATAGTTTTTTGGGAGTGGAAGAAAATAGCTCATACTAATTCTCAATTACCTTCTGAACACGTGCTACCGTACAATTTTCTCACTTACCACTCATGACTTCTATTTCGAAGAATCTCTACTATAAAAGCATGGAGTGTCTGGTCTTCTGCCGGACGGACGAAAGCGGGTCGTACGTCGCGGCCGTTTCTCACTTTAGTCCCTCGAAAAGTTGGAAATCAACCCGCAGTCTTAACTTACCGGTTCATACCTCCATCTTCTCCGAACGAAAGAAAAAAAAATCGATTGGCTCTTCCCCATCGCGCAGATCTCCGGCAAATAGATGGGGCTGTACGGAGGGGTCCGCGGTCTGAGATGGTGGCAGGGGGAGGGCGCCGGCAGATGGTGATGATCACGGGGCAGAGCACGCCGGCAGCCACCGACAAGCAGTTTCTATGTCCCTCCTCGCGCGGATCCGACGCCCTCCCAGATCGCGAGCAATAGCAGCAGCACGGAGGCCTGCCCATCCATGTCCGCCGACCTGGACGCCCTGCGCAGGTTTTGCTTCGGCCCTGAACTCAGCTTCTGCGCTTCCACGAGGCTGATCGCCTATGGCACGATGCAGCGTCTGAGGTGAGCTCGGGGGACACCACGAAAGCACCTCTCCCCGCCTGAATGTGGTATCCTCTCCTGATACTTATGAGCCTGAATCCGCGGCTGGTTTTCCCCGTTGCGTTGGGTTGAGATGATTTTGATGGGAATCGGTCGGCTGGGGATTGCAGGGTGCGGCACCACACGATTTCAGTGTTCCTCCGACGACATCGGCATGATTAACCGGATTGCTGGGGTACAACATGAAGTCACTCGCCGTGGGAATCAACAAGGGCAAGGCCAGGACGGATACGGTGCTCAAGCAAGTCACTGAGTAGCTAAGTAAGCTCGTCAACATCTTGAATGTGAGTCTGCTATTTTTGTAGTTGTTCATGCTACTTAGTTAGTTTAACAGGAACAACCGCCAGAAAATTTCACCGAGTTACAGATTGTGCTTCAGATCTAGGCTGTTATTTTTTGTGTTGATCACTATCTGTCCATGTCTCTCGAGAGTTGATTCACTGTTTTTAATATGTTATTAGCTCCTGTGCATATTCATGGGGCGTATTAGTAGCTAGCAGTACAAATGCAAAAGCATGGTAGTTTCTAATTTGGTCATAAACACCTTAACTGTACTTTGTGGTAATAGTCTCCTTTTCTGCGTTTATCTTTTTGCATCTCCTGTGAGCCAAATTTCTGTGGCCATTGCTATGAAGTGCACTGCTAAATCTGACAAGAACACATGGTTTGCATCTCCCGTTTTCCAAAATTTTGACATATCTCTGAAGATCAATGGATGTGCAGATCTGGTTTGCTATGAAGTTCAGTGCTAAAACTAACAAGAACAACCTATGATGAGATGGAGCTCATGCTGATATGCTTATGATTTGGCCTATGTGAGAGCAGTCAAATCCAAAAAAGTAAGACATGTAATTTACGCATTGAAGAAATACACTGCAATGGAAATTTTCTCCATTGATCTTGTATAGGTCATGAGAACTTACATAACTCCGTATATGCCCTCTTGTTGAAGGTATTGAATGCTATCCTGGACGCCTTGTAAAACAAAATCAATCTTCATGCTGGAGTTTGGCAGTTTGCATATCTTCTGGCAGCCAGTCTAATATGGTTTGCTCTAATGTAATCTACGAGAAAATCGGAAGATGTTCTATTCCTATTGAATGGGCAGTGCATCTGCTTAGTTGGTTAGTTCTTGATCCTTCTAAATTGTCAATACAGAAATGAAAGTTATGAACTTGTGTTTTAAAAACTGAGTGCATATGGACGGGAATGATGCTATCTGGGAAAATTACAATAGCATTTTGCAAAACTAAAGTAACCCATCATGCTTTTAGTGATTCATAGATACTGATGGAAAGGTTTTTTTCTCAACTTCACAGTGATAAATTGGTCGAACAAGCTGTGGGCATGCCTTTAGTTGCTCCCATCATGCTTTTAGTGATTCATAGATACTGATGGAAAGGTTTTTTTCTCAACTTCACAGTGATAAATTGGTCGAACAAGCTGTGGGCATGCCTTTAGTTGCTCAACTTTTCAAAGTTCGTAGTGAGGTAATGGTTGCTCAATTCATCTGAACTATTTCTCTCATCTATGACCAGTGATCTGAATGGTAAACTTTGTCTTTAAGTTCCTTTTCATATTGAGAGAGAAGTACTGATTTATCTTCTCTTTATGCTTTCCAAAAATATTGCAGACTGTATTGATGTTTGGTTGCTAGATATATACAATGTGTTTCTATTATGCTTTCTAAAGTACTTTTGCTCTCGCATATGATTTGTAAATAAGGTTTTCCTCTTATGTAGAAAGCTGTATTTTCACAAGAGGGCTAGAGGCATTTGAAAAAAATATCAGAACCAAGTTGCTCTAGGAAATACAGTCTGCACTATTTCTGATAATTTTCTTAATTCCAATACTAACTCGCAAATCGATAGTTAGGTACACGATATTTGGTCATGAGAACTTTGTTTATCATTACATGAAAATATAGTATGAGTATATTAGACCATGTTATCCCTGAGTTATTCTTTTATGATATAAGGAGTAATTGCCCGTTGACAACTTATATATGACTTTTCTAATGCTATTTCCTTCATGGGTGATTTTAGGGAAAACAAGTTCAGAAAAAAGGTAAAAAGGTTACTGGTAAGAATAAAACGGATCTTGCAGACGGATTATTGAATGGGCCACCAAAATACAAACTCGATAGGCTTATTGTTGAACGGTATCAAGTGAGTTTAAGATGATTTTTTGTGGGGTTATAAAAAAAGATATTGTGCCACTTCATGCCATAAGAGTCAGTAACTCGACCGACCCAAACAGGGATATTTTGCCCCCTTTTATCATGGTTGAAACTGTTGTTTAGGAGGAGCAGCAGCATCTAATGCGAACGAGTCTGCAAGCCCTGACCAAAGGGGAGATCGGCAACGCAAGGGGACGGTGCATGTGTTTGTTTTAGGAGTTATCTCTTCCATCACTAGCGAGTAAGTGGTCTGTAGCTGCTCGTTTTGCTTGCTTGGAATTTCCTTTATATTTGCTAGAGCCATGTGCCAGCTCGGTTTGTTTTCCTAGCCTTTGAAATAAATATTTATTTATCCTTCCAATTACTGTTATTCAGATATCTATTGTTATTCATAGTACCACTGTTCTGAAAATTTCAAGAACTTTTTGACATCTCTCTCCCATGTGTTAAAAATTGTGTTATAACTCATTTCTCTTTTCTTTTCAGAAAATCCCACCTCAAATATATGTGAATCCACTAATTTCCATTGAGTTTGTTGTGGAGGTGAGTTTTATTTCTTGTTTACTTAGTGGGTCCGTGTATGTATTGTTCTGGTAATGCAGGCTTGCCAAACTAGATCATGTTGTCTCAATGTTGTGTGGTTAGAAGTTGCTCCAATGCATGCAAGGCGTCAGCAAGCCTAAGAGGAGTTTCACAAGGTGCATGTGATGAGTAGCACATGAACGAAAGGAGCAGTTGTGCAGCGGTTTCGAGCTGTGGTAGAACGACAACGACTATGATGTTCGTTGGGCCAGGAGCGAGGCAGGGCCGCCGACGACAAATCCTCTTGCAATGCCAAGCTTGTTCTTATCGGAGTTGCAACAGGTTCATTTGTATCAACCGACTGTGTTGATGATGTATTACAGTAGATTTGATTGCATACTACTTAAGATTGTTTCAAACTTCAGATATGAGCTTACAAATATGCTGTTATACTTGGAAGTTACAAACGCACTAATACTGTTTTACAACAAGGCCTACAATATAGTTCAGAAATTCACTCGACATTCATCCTTTTTGAGGTCTTTTTGCAAATACATGATTATTTGGGTGACAAATTAAATTATTTATAGGCATTGTTTGATTTTCTTTTAATTTATTTGGTCGACAATTGGATGAGATCTTTAGAACAATTTAAAACGGACTGAGGTATTGTGTGTTAGTAAATACATGTGTTGCCGGTTTCATCAAGGATGTCCGACTGGAGTCGACAGAGGAGGTGCTCGGTGCAGAACGGGTAGCGAGGCAGTAGAGGAGCGGCCTGGCCGGAGGGCACCTATAGCTTTAGCTTATATGTACATTCGCCTTACTAATGGAGGGGGATTTGTATCATGGAGTCCGCAACACCTAGAGATCTGAAAAACATGAATAAAAGCCCACATATTAAGGAGCGTTATATGGACAAACATTAGAAATGTGAACGGATAAGAAACGCCATAATTCATTTACTCGTGTTACCCGTAGCAACGCACGGCCATTTAACTAGTATGAATGAAATATGCAATTTTTACACATATCAGAGGGTCCATTCTGAGAGTGAAGTCACTCATTGATTATATGACGATTTCCAGTGCCTTCAAACTAATAGGATTTGCATTAAGTAGTCAAAATCTATTTTCTTTCTTTCGTGGACAGAGGTTGCATATAAAGCGCCGTCTTTTATTTTTCGTATGGTGTATTTGTTCACTGAGAAGAGCAAAGTACTTGATCATTCATGTGGAGCATTATAACACCATTTCAGTGTATTCTTTTTCTCTTCCAAGTAACAAACATATTTTACTGCCACCTATCATCTATTTATTGCTAAACACTAGGTTAACTACCCAGCAAGTTTTATGGACTCGCTTCATCATGGGTTTTCATCTCATAATTAATATCTAGGACAAATTTTGTTTCAGATAAACCATCCTATTGAAATATTGGTGAACATGGCCCCTTTCTTTCTCCTTATGTGCATCAAGCATCAGCAAATCAGCTTTGCTTTTGCCTGTTGATGGTCTTGCATTAGTAGCTTTCTTTCTGTGCATCAAACATCAATATAATAGATCTGCTTTTGTATGCTGATGATCTTGCAGGCCTCCATGGGAGCGATGGAAGGGACATTAATTAAGGTTGTGTCTCGCAGCTCTTACCGATAGAAAATTCTTGTGCGACTAGCTAGCATCTGGAGATTCAGGGGTTCCTCCAAGATGTCGACTCTGTTGTTGTGGATTGCCAAGTAGAATGTATCAACATATGGGTTCGGTTAGGATAGTTATTTTGTTCTGGTTAGTTGTCGTACGATGTTTCATCTGCACACTTGACATGTTTTGTCTCAGCAAATCTATATAATTAGTCTGTACTTCTCGATCATCTCCTGTTCAACCGTACATGGATGTTTACTACCACGATTAATGAGACTGTTTTACTATGGTGCAATATGTCTTTTTGTCCTAGATTCTCAATCTTTCTAGTATCCTGGAGCTCAATACCCTTCTCCAGGTCAGCCACATGCTCCGTTCGGTGCACTTCCTCAATCGGAGCCCAGGGTAGGGTGGGAAGGGGGGGGGGGGTGATGTCGGGAGAATACCCTACCGGGTAGGTCCGCGAAGAGAGACACCCAAGGAGGGGTATGACGGCTCACGGTCGCCCGTCTCATAGGGTATGACTCAAACGAGAGTCATCACACAACACGGTGGCTTCATCTTGTAAGGCAAGGAGGAGGACGTAGTTGATTCCAAGTAGGACACCGACCCCAAACCGACTCGGGTATAAACTTGTAACTTTAAGCCGACCCTGTATATAAGTTCAGCTCACAACGCTCTTAAGGGACAAGCAATATGAGAACCAATCTCAAGAGCCGAGTAGTCATAGCATAACCTTGTAATCGAGATCGTCATCAATACAACAAAGTATGAGTGGGTCTTTTCCTCCACCACGAGAGCTGGATGTGGATACATCGTGTGTACCAATCCCATCCCCAAAACACCTTAACTTGGTTGTCTCCACATATTCGGTAAGTCATCTCATGATGGAATCTGTTAGGACAACCTCGCGACAGAAAAATGGCGCGTCACATGCGGTAAATTTATCACGAAGTTCACAACCTCAACAAACAGCTTGTACTTCTGGCCGTACTTAGTTCACACCTTAATTAATTTAGTTTGTGTCCTAGCCGATCGCACAAAAGCAATTTTTGTTTTTGCGAAAAAGTTCCACCAATCTATTGATAATCATCCATAGTAATATAAAGAATCCAAAAAAATAATAAAATTTTAAAAGTTCACTGGACCACCTAGCGACGGCAATTTTTTTTTTTACCAAGCCGTTTTGCTCTACTAGCACAAAGTTGTGTTGCACTAGCTTTGCACGTCCTTTTTTATTCCGAGCAGCACGAATTCATAACGTCCGGTCAAAACAAATCAGTATGGACAGCCACGCACAAAACTAACATCTTTAGTCTCACCTTGGCTAGAGACGAACTCCATGAGTTTGTTAAATAGCCATCTCCCTTCGAACAGATATGCAAATAATTACTTCTACTATGAGACAACACAGCGCGGAAGCAGACCAAACCCGGCCTCGAAGTCATGCTCAGGCCCAATCGCTGTCCGCTCGGCCTAACCTGGCGGCAGCGAGGAGGACCCCAGTGGGAACTTGCTCTCTTACCCCATGGCTGGCCTTTGTCCATAGTCTGCCACATCGGGCCCATTCGGCCTGTGACCAAACTTTGTTTTTCTAAAAAAATAAGATAGCAGTAACATGTAGATATCCTTAAAAAAAAAGACTCCGAATGGTTAACATGCATATTCCTTCTTACACAAAGAAAAGGAAAAACCCTATTGCTATGGATTGTTATACTACCAGCTACCCCTTCCTTCTGCACTACTGGAAAATGCATCTCTGTCGGGTGGTCCAGTATTTGCCGAGTGCAAAAACACAGGCCACCTGGCAAAGAGCCTCTATTTAGGCGTGGAAGCAGGAGGGTTGTGGTGGCATAGGCATGACAAGGAGAGTCTAACTCCATTGGGCCATCGTGAACACCCCTAGCGATGGAAATAGTTTTGTATCCAACAGACCCCACCAAAGTGTTGACTTTAATTAGAAACATAGGGCAGAAAGTCCCCATGCTTCCAACTCCCATGATATATGTTGTTTCAACGTGCATTGCCAAAATCAGTTCCAACCAAGTGCTGATAACTTATGTACATTGTTTTGTGGTGTATGCGAATATGAACCTAGCAACGTCTAGGCTCTACTCTTTGCTCTACATCGATTGTGCGTGATAGTTTTTCTATGAAATGTGACCATGACCGATATCTCTTCTCATGCTTAAATAGAAACATGTTCATGTGGTGTAGCAATTGTACGATGAATTCTTGCATGCAATTATGTTGCCCGTAAGGAGCACATGGGCATTTCGTACTAGTCTTAGCATTTCCTCCATCAATAAAGTAGCTCCCCCATAGACATTTTGATATATTGATTGAGGTTCATATTAAAGTTTATTCAAGTTTCTTTAGATCACCACATTTTTAGAAAGCCTTTGAATTCCCCGTTTCAAGTTGATATAATAATATTTTGAACAAAATCAATAGAGTCATAATTTGACAAAAGCTTTGTCTATCATACTTGGTAATGATGTGCTTTCCACTAACGGTGTCCCAATGGACCATCGTCTTACAGCGTGTCGATTGTGTGTGTGATCACCGCCTGCCCACACCTGTTGAGTTAGTGGGAGATGTGCGCCAACGGTGAAAATGACATGGCGTCGTCTCGAGAGAACAAAGGTAAGGGTCATGCATGCATGACAAAATGTGTCACGCTTCGGCTGAAGACGAGGGACGGGCTAGGGGTCAAAGCAAAAAAAAGTCAGGAAAATGAGTGTGTGCTATTGGTAATGACAAATGCCAGAGGGACATGATAGGTATAGAGTTAGGCTTGTGGATTATGGACTAGGACACTTGCAAGAGTTAATAGTATTATTAATTGGATATATACATGTGCGACGATCCAGACTTTTGGAGATAACTTGTATGAAATAAAGTTGTGGATGAATGGAGTGAACATACATAAGAGTGTGAGACCATGCCGAACAAAAATATAAGATGTTGTTGGATAAAATAATTGGTTGAGCTGCAAACAAAGCACCACAATGTCTCGGTGCGCATACACTATGTCAAATATCGGCACATGTGTGCATACAAAACCGATGATGACACGAACTTGTCATCCTAAACGCTTTTAGAAGGGTTGGTCTTCAATTCATTTTCATGGATACTCCAGACAAGAGTCCATATAATATACACAATTAAGGTGTTGTTACTGCATGTAAGAAGCCGCATATCCCGATGCTTCCAATTCCAAAGATGTGGTATGGCTTTTGCAAAAGCAACTCAAACTAATTTCAAGAATTGTATACATTGTATATGTATTGTATGCTAATATGAACCTAGAACTACCGGGCTCCGACTCTTTCATGCTTGGCCTCAAACATACATGGTGGTTTCATTTGTGCATTTTCATCACATTCCATCTCTCTTCTCATCCTTAAATAGGAATAGTATTACATTAATGGTTGATGCCATGTGGTGTAGCATCCATGTAATTGATGCTTTCATGTAGTTCAGTGATCCTGTAATTACAACGTGGACACCCTTGTACTGTCATGAGCATCCCGTCACTCGATAAATTAGATCCCCTCCACCATTTTTTTTGGTATATCGATAAAGTTCAACATATAGCTTATTTGGATCACCACAACAACGCCGCTTTAATGGAGTTTCCCTCAGCTACATCTGTACTGGGCTGGTCTGCAGGGAGAAAGAATTCAAAAAATGCAACGCAGAGGGGTAGAGCTTCTACTTCCGGTGGCAACTTAGTTTTTCCACCAAAGACAAGGTTGGGGGCCGATGGTGCTCTGTTTAACAAGTTACCGATGTAATGTATGGAAGTTCCCTAGTTGCCGATGATAGTCTTGTTGTACTGAGTTCTGATGAGTTTCTGTTGGAAGCGAGAGTTGCTGGGAATAGCTTGTCTAGATGTTTGGTATGGACTGCCTAGTTTGTAGTGGTAGTTTGCTGTTGTCAGTCTGTATTTGGCTGCTCCAAAAAATTGGACCTGGGCTGGTGTAAGAAGCGTTGGTTTTGCCTGGGATGTGAAACAAAAAAAGAACCGCTTTTATTATTAGTTTCCGCATGAATGAAAACTGGGAGCCACTTTGCCCCCTTCTCTCAAAAAAAATTACCACCAGTCCAAAGATAGTGATGGAATTCGTGGATACGGTAGAGATGTAGGGTAGGAGCTACATGAGACCTCGACGTAGACGGTGGTTTACTTCTATATAAAGTAGATCTTCAAGGAAATTTTGGACACTGGGGTACCTGAATAAGAATTCGTTAGTGTATACTGGGTACATCTAAAATAATGTTCTTTACACTTATAGGTTGTTTTTTTTCGACTAATGTTTGGAGGTAACTAGTTTGAGACAAGGTTGGGGATGAATGGAGTGAACACACATAAGACTGTGTGACCATACATGCTGCACAAAAATGTAAGATGTTGGATAAAATAGTTGGCTGAGCTACAAACAAAGCACCACGGTGCCATTGTGCGCGTACACTATGTGCAATATCGTTGCATGTGTGCATACAAAACCGATAGTGACACTAACTTGTACCCTAAAGGCTTTTAGAAGGGTTCATATTCGGTTCATTTTCATGGATACTATACAGAAGAGTCCATATAGCATATACAATTAAGGTGTTGTTACTTCATGTATCCCGAGGCTTCCAATTCCTAAGATGTTTTGTAGCTTTTTCAATAGCAAAATGCAAGATTTGTATACATTGTGTATGTACTGTATGCTAATATGGACCTAAAAAGTAACGGGCTCCGACTCTTTTTTGCTTGGCCTCAAACACGCATGGTTTCATTTGTGAATTCCCATCACATTCTATCTCTCTTCTCATCTTTAAATAGGAATGGTATTACATTAATGGTTGATACCATGTGGTGTGTGACAAACATGCATGCAGTGGATGCTTTCATTTAGTTCAGTTGATATAATAATACCCTTGTACTGTCTTGAGCATCCCGTCCCTCGATGAAGTAGAGCTCCACTGTAGATTTTTTGTCTATCAATAAATTTCACCGCATAGAGGATCGCCACAAATTAAGAAATCCTTTGATATCACCATCAAGTCACACTACATTGGAGCATAGATGGGACTAAGCAACCATAATTTTCACACTAATAATGACAATGTATCGACCAAAACTCATCGTATTATCGTTTGGAAAAAGCATAGCCTACTTATCACCGCCGGAACATGTAGAATATATATTGTAATCACCATGTATGTGGTTCCATCACTTGTCTCGTATAAGCGAGAAGCTAGCGGAGGAGAGGGAGGAGGGGTCACTCACAATTTGCGTTGATGGAGTGGGGGCTAGCGAGGGAGATGCGGGAGCTAGGGCCGAGCATGGCGAAGGCGTTGTCAAAGAACAGTGCGTGGCCGGACGCGGAGCTGGAGTAGGAGAGTTGGCGCGGGTGCGAGGAAGACGAGGAGGAGGAGGAAGGGCATAGGAAGACGTCGCAGGTAGAGAGGGCGGGAGGGAGACGCGAGCGCCGTTACAGTTTCATGCGTACTATGTCACGCAGGCACGCACACTCGGGTCGGTAGGCGAGGACGCCTAGTTTTTTTTCGAGAGAACCACGTCCTCCTATGCCCTGTCGGTTCGTCCTGAGGGAAGACCTTTGTGGGAAAAATATCGGCCCGTTGGGGCATGCTCCGTGTGAGGCCTACTAGAGCATAATAGCTCGTGGCTGCCCTGGCCATGGCCTTATGCGGTGGGAGCTCCTATTCGTCGCATCTGGTCGGGACGGTTGTTTCTCGCATGGATGATGCGCTCAGCCCATTACTAGTACTAGTGGCGCGCTGCACTGTTTCTTCGTTGGAAGGTCTTTGCATCGCGCCCTGCTCTCGAGTGATTGTCAGCTGCATTGTACTTTTATTTTCACAGATTGTAACGCTGAAACAATGACAATATATAATACAAAATATATTTTGAGTGAAATGTCTTTTTGATATAAAAATACTGGAAATGTATAAGATCGTGTTGCTGGATTGGGAAGACATTTATGATCAAACAAACGAAATGAAATATCAGCCTAAAATATTTGTGAGAAAGAAAAATGTAGAAAGGTTGCATTAGTAAAATATAGACATTCATGATTCTTCAGCTGGATTGTAAAGTTGCAGGATGGCACAACAATGTTGCATTAATAAAATTGGGTAATAACGACTTGTGTTATTAATTAAAAGTTGAGCTTAAAAAGAGCAAGCACAAAACATATATAAGAAAACCATTTTTGGAAAACATTTTCACCCATTGTTGTTCATTGGTTGGACCAGTTTCAGGGAGGTGGCGCTTGGGATCCTGGCGTTTTGACGATTTTTCTGCCCTCTAGTGCGAGGATGCACCAGCGTGAAAAAAAGGAAAAAACTAATGTGTGCATCATGATCTAAAGAAAAGCCCAAAACAAGCCCCAACAAAATAGATAGTTGCATTGTGAGGTTATGCCTCTGTCTCAAACAAAGGAAGTGGACGGGGTAGACGGAAAGTGCTTTTGCCTGCTGAGCACCAGTGCTCCTGCTAGTTTAAAACATTCGAAAATTGTATTTAGGAGGTTCAAAAATTGGGAAACAAATTTCAGATGTAGAAAACGGTGTATCCAAAAAACATGCAAAATATTGCTTTCAAATACTTTGTATTACGGGCCACACAAAAAAGACAAAATCTGTTCTCGCAAAAAAAAAAAACTTGATAAATTTAGAGATAGGAAAATATGCATATACAATATTTTAATTGATTTTTTTCACATTTGTGAGATACACAATTGGCTGCATCTGTATTTTTTTTAAAAAAATTGAAACTCATATCATCACTTGCTGAATCAATTTTTTTTAATTGATTTTGCAACTGAGCTGACTCTGCTCATTTGATACTACTCCCTCCGACCCGTTTTAATGGTCGCAGGCGTGTACAAGCTTTGTACTAGTGTAGTTCATTCTTCACGCCCATTAAATCGGATCGGAGGTAGTACTACTATTTGGACGACAGTGTAACTGAGCTGACGAGGCTATCGACGACACATCGTCTAGATCCTCTGTCTTATTAAAATATAAAACATTTTGGTACTATTACCTTTTCTTATGGAGAATTCCTACTTTACATAGCCATTTGCGTCATGCCGTGTGTACGTAATGGCTAACTGGAGAGACTGGTTGGGTAATTTTGGTAAGGGATTCAAAGTTTATAGAATTTCTTTTGATCCAAGTATTGGCCGACTTTTCAGAGCCAAGCCACTAGCCTGACTTAGCATCAGTGAATCAGACAACAAATGGATACAGCGACGCTTTCTTGTGTGTTTGAATGTCTCCTGCTTCAAGCTCTCAGTCGGGTCTGTATTCAATCGTGGCTAGGTGATTGCAACATCTGACCAGCACATGCACAGCTATCTCTTTCAGCATGAAAAGACAAGTCTTTTAGATTAGATCAACATCTGACCATACTTTTCTTTTGCTGAGATTGCATACTTTAAATGTTGCGATTTCTGACCAATGTGCAGTCTTGGGTGATTGAGATTTAAAAAATTCCATGAAACTCGGAATTAGCCAAAGGTGTTTCTTTAACAGGCAAAAAAGAAACACTTGCCTATATTTCAGCCCTCAATATTCAAGCTTTTCGAGTAAGCACTATGTGTGAATCCATCCAACTGGAAAAAGGAACTACACGGTTGTGCCTTGGTAAGTTACCTAACAAAATTTTGTAGAGCAAAGTGACATCGAAAGCTCTGCTATCAACATCGCCGCCCTTGCGGAGAAATCCCTTAAACCAATGAAAAATGGGCCCTTTCCACAATATCTGCGAGCTACAATTTGCCATCACCGCCTCCTCCCGAGATCCATCTTCCTCTTCTTCTTCCTTTGTTTAGAGGCGCTGCTCGCCAGGTTCAGGTTCAGCTTTGGAGGGTTACCGAGACAGAATGACGCTGCTACGCCCTGACATATAATAGAGAAATTGTACATGAGTGCATTTTTACTTTTCTGTCAAGTCTCAGACTCCTATCTAGGTACAATAAATCCGGTTCCTTTTGTTGCAAAACACTGAGAAAATTTATGGAACAGACTACAATGCAGAGTAAGCAAATATGGCCCCAGACGCAGATGGTAAATTCACTGCGATAGGTGAATGTGGCGCCAAGCAAAAACAATTTACGGAGTGGATACAAAATGAGAAGAGCACATGAACCAAATACACGGAGAGAGACTGCCGAGAGCGCTTTACCTGCAAATCAAGTCCATGGACATTGAAGATGTCTTTCATGGAGTGTGAGTTGTATGCCAAAATGTAGGATCTGTAGGCCTCTTTAGCCGACTGTTTGAGGATGTCGTTCTCGCCAACGATCTTCTCCTGCTCAACAAATTCAGTTAGGAATTCTACACCTCTTAAATGCATGAAATGATTGAAATAACAGTTCTGAAAAAAACAGGCTTACAAGGTATGGCTGATAATTTGGCACGTGCTTTTTATTTAGCACGTATTCCTTGGGAGATATATTGGCTTCCTGCAGACATCGTTAAATATGTAAAGTTTCTTTAACATCAGAAAACACACAAGTATGTGTGCATAGAATTATTACCTTCAGGTAAATAAGAAACTTTAACTCTTGCGGGAGTAAGAACAATAATGCACTTCCTTTGCCCTTTTCACCACGTGCAGTACGGCCAACTCTGTGAATGTATTCCTGAAAGTCAAATTCGAATTCCTCAGTGCTGTGAAAGGACCCAGAGAAAAATAGAAAAATAACCGGGACAAGGCCAGATCACCACCTTCGGTTCATCAGGAGGGTCATATTGCACAATATAGTCCTACACAAGTGCCAAAACACATTATGTTAGCAAGGCAAAAAAAATGGGTTGACTTAAGAAAAATCATTAGTCAAAATCTCACCACAGCAGGAATATCAAGACCTCGTGCAGCAACATTAGTGCATAATAAGATACCAGTTTTCGCCTCACAGAAGTTGAAGAATGTTGTAGTTCGTTTCTGCTGCTTTAGTTTCCCATGGATATCAGAACACTCTATCTGGAGCAAATTTAGAAGCTCTGCATGGAACTTGACTGAGCTACATGACGAAAAGAACACCATGATCTTCTTAGAACGTTTCTTTCTTAAGAAAGAATACAGAATAGGAAACTTGTCGTTGCTAGGAATAACACAGTAGCCCTGCTGTAAACCTGCAACAGTAGCCTGTAGGGGCATCATCGTTATTTTCCTTACAGACATTCATAATAAAGAGAGGGTAAAAGCTTGGCGAAACAGTTCCTTACATTTGATTTAACATCATGAACTGAGATATAAACAGGGGTTCCTTTTTGTTCTTCGTTTTTCTCAAATGACAACTTAGCAAAATCTACAACCTGTGGAATGCACCAAAATATTAGCAGATTCACTCAAGATAGAGAAACAAAAAGGATGCACTTAAAAGTTAAAATAGGCTGAATAACAAATTCAACCAACCTCTGAAGTTTGTGTAGCAGAAAAAAGGACAGTCTGCCTAGCCTGTTATCACTCAGAATGGTTTCAAAAAGAATGAAATGTTAATTCCCATAGAATATTACAAACTGATGTATGCATCTCAATGGAGAATTCAAGATAGACAGATGTTCGTATACCCGAGGAAGGTGCCTAAATATCTGTTTCATATCTTCCTCGAAGTTTTGCTCGAGTATGCGATCGGCTTCATCAATTATAAGGCACTACAAAAAAAAAGGATGAGGTATGTTCGACAGACAAAGTAAGAGGAGGAAGGGATCATGGAAAAATACATGCATTTGATGAGCTAAAAATGACAACGAATAATATAAAATTATTTCAGAAGATAAACTTTTCGTTTATATAAATTGCATAATCCAACCTACAGATAATCTAAGCCCTAGTTCTATATTAAGATTCTCAAGTATGACTCCACATATACACTATACCACGAGTACTGAATTTGCAATTTATCGTTGGTTTTTTAATGTCGTGACAATCTACATATCCATGTTGTTTCAGCAAGCAAACCTCCTCCATCCTTTGGCAGGAAGGAGTTCCTTACCTTTAGGCTCTTATACATGAAACCCTTGGTATTCTGTAGATGATCCAAAAGCCTTCCTGGTGTAGCAACTAATAAGTTGACGCCCTTCACAATCTGATCAGCTTCACCTCTCCGGCTGTTACCACCAATTACATATCCAAGAGTTTGTGAGTGGTACTTCATTAATTTCTTGGCAACATTGTGCGTCTGGAGCAAATAAAAAAGAATGGACACATGATTAGTCTATCTATACTACTATTAAAAGAGCAAACTTGTGTTGATACATTGAATCTGAGCCCTTCAATATTTGGCCAACGGTTCAGATCGCTCCAATGTTTGACAACTCAACACAAATCCACTTTTGCCCGTTTTACCCTCCACCAAATCACATAATACTGCTAATGCCATCGTACCGGTTCGTTTTATTTCCTATGTACCGATCCAACAATTATTCGATCCGTAGAGGGGAAAAAGAAAAACATCCGCACGCGCGTAGAGTAAAAAGAAGGTCAAACCCTCCAGATCCGTGCGGAAGGAGAGAAGGCGGAGATGCCTGTGCGGGCGCGGTCATGGCGCCGGTCATCTCTGCAGCCCGGCGAGCTTCCCGCATGCGTGCGCCCCCTTCGTCATTGTATGTAGGCCTGCCCTAACGTGTCCTCACGCATGCCACCTGCAGCACCGCTGTAATTTGCTTGGTGCCGTCGGCCGTCCGGGCATTGAAACATGGGCCCGTGATGTGCATGCATGAACTTGGTGCCGTCGGCCGTCCGGCCTCAATCTAGATTTGACCATGGCCAGTACAGACTCCGAGCGGACACGGATCCCTGCAAGATGGATTGAGGATTTGCCTTCGTAGAGAAGAAAGAGCTAGGTACGTATATGTAGCTAGGTCTACGTATGTATTGTGACGTGATATGTATCTGTTCGTTTATTGCTCTGCCATAGACGTACGCTGACCATATTCGTCCCATCTTACTACCCTTGTACTAGCGATGCACCATCGGCGGAAATTCTCCTGGCCGGAAAAGAAGGCCATCGATGGCTGCTCACACTAGGATCACGCTTGGAGGTGGATTGGACGAACCAGCCGACCTGTGAAGGTGTAATCATCTCTATATTCCCAGTCTTCACATAATGGATGGTAAAGGTAATCACGCTATATTATCAGTCCCCCATAACATCGGGTATCTTGCTGCTGGCTATGAAAACAGAGACGCAGGTAAAGTTGATTTGTGTGTAGGTAAAATATTTTTTGTAGCCACGTTGCGTCCGGCGGCGACGGCAAAAAAGAAGAATTTTTTGGAATATTATGCTTGGAACTTTTCTTAGAAATCCTTATTAAAAATATAACAATTCTGTAGCTATATTTGTCACAATCTAAAGAAATTATTTCTGAACTACCATTTGGTAGAAGTTTATCACTTGCAAGTTTATCTTTCAATGCCAAAAATGTGCAATTCTTAAGCGCATATTTGACGTATGATAATACAAAACCCGCGTCTAGCGCTGCTACCGGGCTGCCCCGCGGCACGCGCTCGCCTGTCGCCGTTGTCACCGCACTCCATGCTGCTCTGCTCGACCGTGTCCTGCTCCTCAAAGGCCAGGTTGACCACGTCACCAGGGTCGCTAAATCCGCCGCCGCTGCCATTCCTTCGCGTGGATGGGGACACACACACCTCAGCCTTTCTCCTCGTGTTTGGGGGTCTCCATGCGCCCATGCTTGTACGGACGTGAGCCCTGCATCCAAATGCCTGGTACGGTCTTTTTCTACTTGTGAATTGTCCCCTATAATTGTGAAGACGTGCGTTGCACGTACATGCCAACTAGTAACAGTAAAATACAGAACTACCAAGATTTCATCGACAGTTGATTATGCTTCTCGACTGTAAGATACTAATTTTCCAAGATAAAAATAATTTGATTTGAGAATATTTCTGAATACAGTAACAAATGACAGCATCCTTTACCACCTAAAAGCGTAACGGTCAAAAAAGTTTTTAAAGTGGACAACCCTGCCAACGACATTCGCAAAACCCCACTTGGCTCGACAAAGTATACTCTTTCTTATATTTCCGTTGAGACATCAGACTTGAACCGTTTCTCTCATGGCAGGCAGGTTCTTAACTGTCCTCACTCTTAGCATATACGTAAACTGAAAACTGTAAAAAATCTTGCAGCATGTTTTATCCAGGTAACCATAACCATACCTGGATGGCAAGCTCCCTTGTGGGGCAAACCACCACGACTCCGGTCCCGTTGCGCGGTGAGAAACGCAGGTTGTAGAGCAGCTCGATCGCTGGTATGAGGAACGCGAGGGTCTTGCCCGAGCCGGTCTTGGCAGCGCCATCACATCCCTTCCTTCCATGAGAGGCAGTATCGAGCGAGCTTGAATCTGGAAAAGGCAAACACCAGCGATTTCATGCGTCATGTGGCCACATTATACTAGACTGAACAATAGATTCCATTGAACACATCTATAGTAATTAAACTGAACAACAATTTCGTTGACCACACCTACAGTAAACTGAACTAAAATTCAGATGTAAAAATTCAAAAAAAAACACACATGTGACCATATTCTCAAATAAATCCATGCTTCTGAAATTATATCATCCGATGGAGTAGTAACAAGTACCAACCAATGAACCAACATAACAGAGACAGGCACTAGTGCAGATTTGAGTGGTGAATTTTTCGAACGGGGGCAGGCAGGCAGGGGACGCACATGGGTGAGGCGGGTGTAGTCCATCTCGGCGATGGCTCTGGCGGTGAGGTCGGAGATGGGGAGCTCCGAGAAGAGCCTGCTCGTGAGGATCCCCGACCCCTCCTTCCTCTTCCCTTTCCCATTCCCCGCCTCATCATCCTTGGCGCCCTCTTCCCGCCGCTGATTCTGCTCCTGCTCCACCTTCGCGTCGGCAGCGGCCGTTTCCTCCTCCTGCGACTCCGGCGGGGTGGCGAAGGGGCGCTTCCGCTTCATCGGCGGCCCCGCGGGGCTCGTGGGTGCGGCTGCAGCGGCGGACATTGCGGTGGCGACGGGGAGGAAGGGTTTTTACTCTAGGGCTCGATGATCTCTGGTAGGCTACGCGTGTGTGACGGCAGGGCTCTCCCGCGGAAATAGGGAGTCTCCAACCTTTACGGCCCTCTTTGATTTTGTACGAATTTCGCAGGAATCACGAAAACTGTAAGGAAAAATCGCACATGAACTGTTGTTTTTTAGAAACGCATGAGCAGCTTCGAAGCAATTGATATGTTATAGGGTTTTAAAATACACAAGTCAAAGTTGCAGTACCTATTCGGTTACTCCTTTCCGTTCAATCGAGTTCACGGTGTATTAAAAATAGAGAACCAACATGTGTTTAGTTTAACCTGAAATCTTTTTCATGTGAGGCAACTTTTTCATCAATAGCGAGGCGTTTTATGGTGATTTCGTCAATCCGTCGGCTCAATTTTTCAGAGACGCTGATAAAGATATAGTGGGCGTGGATTCATAAAGATGAGAGTATATAAGCATCTACTTATGTACTTTTTTTTAAATGCTCAAAGATAATATTTGCTGCCGTTGCGCGTCTACTTTTTTTGGCGCCATGTTTAGGGATGGCACACAGGGTATGGGTAAGGGTGGAGCCACCCCATACCCTTACCCATCGATCCCAATCTTACCCATCACCTTTACAAATTTTTTCATAACCGTCACCCGACAGAGTAGATAGGTACCCGCGGGTAAAAATACCCACGTTTGGAACACGTCAAATTGACCAAAAAATAGTCGTAAAAACAACACATAACTCATCTAGAAGAGATCTATTTGTTGTTTTTCTCTATAGGGAGTCAAGACATGATCACGTGAATTGGATAGATTAGATATGATATTAAGGATAACTAATTCATCAGTATTGTGAGGTAGTCAATGGGGGTCCGCCATCCGTGGAGGGTGTAGCGAGCAATCTCTGCCTATATAAGTCACGCAACATACATTGTCTGCAAATTATGATCATATCCTCATGAATAGATCCTACTCATGTATTTGTGCGTGAAGTTAAGACTCGTCAAATATTAGATGGGTATATGGGTATGGGCTATACGATCCCATACCCGTACCCTCGTTTGATATTTTTCCATTTACGTACTCATGATAATTTTCCCCGACCTTTTTCTCCCCTTTGCCACTTACATACTCTACATCTTGGAGGTGATACTCTACATCTTTAACAGTCTGAAGTCTACTTCCACTTGGAAACCACATCGTTGTTTTAACACGAAAACCACACTACTAGTGTTACCATCAAAACACAGTCGCATGCTCACTAGCTCAAATCTGATAATTCAGAAAGTACGCCCCAAATGAATATTCTCCAACATTTGACGGGAGAAATGCAGGTGAAAAAATTTCAGCTTCCAAAAGATGCCAACAGTTAAGAATTGCCGCATGCACCATGGCAGCAGGCAGCGTGGGCGGCGTCCTCATCTCAGGCACACTTCAACATTGTCACTCCTAAAGAATAGAGTACATGATGATTACATGGAGGGAGCCACGCATGCTGCCAGACGAAAAAACGACCTACCGTGCCGACCTTCACACATCATCAATGGCCACACGGCCGCGGCGTCCAAATAAGACTGGAACCATCTCACTGGTTACCAGCGAGAATGAAGGACGCATCACCAGCACAGTGCTCAACGATCTCTGCTTCATCAGCAATTTCCACCTGGTGACTGCACCCTGGTGAAAACAGAAAGGCTCTGGGCACCTGAATGTGCTGAAGAACATGTGTTTATTAACTATTATTGTGCACCGCAGTCCGTCAAGACTGCACTGGCGCACCAGCGAAACCACCGACAGGCGCAAGCTCGTTGAGGTGGAGGAATTTTCTCTCGACACCTCTGCTATCCCTGCCAGGGGCATGAATCTTCACTATATGCAGCAGGCGTTGCTCTTGGTCTTGACTTCTTGTCGAGGTCTCCACATGGTTCACTGCTGCGTCAGAGCCGCATCTGGATCAGATCCACTCGGTTTGCCTGGCTTTCCCAATTCAGTGTCTGTACAAGAGAGACCATGCTGATGGTGATTCATATGGGGCCGGGCAGAACGCTTGTTGCGCTTGATGCCTATTTGGATTTCATCCACAGCTATCAACCTGGTCGCTTTAGGACTGCGAGTTGGCAATCTTTTGGACCGTCCAGTCCCCTTCTCCCCATCTTCGCTGCTCAGAGAATACTCCACTTGGTCAACGCCATTGCCCGGTCGAAACTCTCCATCATCTTCTGACGTACTTGCCTTCGGTTGTCTTCGACTTCTAAGATATTCCTCGTCATAGACAGCTTCGCCCATGATATCGTCATCACTGTCGAAGTTCGGGTCAATGTCTGAGACATCCTCAACAAAGTCCAGTGTGTACCTTTGAGATCTTTTTCTCTCACGGCGCCTACAATGGAGCAATGGATGTTTATATCCTGGTAGTGATAGGCTTCGGTACAGAATCTGCTCATCAAGAGTTAAAGGAGTTACCTACGGTCAAGAGGCTCAGCCTTTTCCTCGCCATCATTAGCTTGGTAGCTATATGAATCCAGTGGAGATTCTCCACTGAATCCATTACATACAGGTGAGGGACCAGGTAACATGCAATTATTTGATGCCTCTCGTGTTGGGTCAGGTACTCTTCTGTTGATAGTGGAAACTAACTGAATGGAGTTCTCACTTTTTCTGTCAGCACAAGAGTAAAGAAACTCGTGTCATCATTTCCGCTGTTTCTAAAAAACCTTAATGAAACAATGGAGCATAGACGATCCACCTACTTTATTGCTTTTATGGCCTCGTTTATTGAACGATCATAGTCATCTGCATTATAAGAAAAAAGATTCTCATGAGGACAGTACATCTCTATACCCTGATCTTGTTCCAATGGGAACTGTCCAATGCAGCAAATGAAAAGGTGGGCAGTAGGACTTCAGAATATCATCTCCACATCAACAAACATGGCATGCACATATCATTTAGTTTAATACTGTAAATCTTTATGAACGACTTAACTGGTGTCATAACTTCAGTAGAAAGGCTTATACAAGTTACTGGTGCTAACATTTATTATTTAACAAGTGCCAGAATACCAAAATCAGAGAAATCTTTCTTAAAGTATACCAGTAAGAACAGTTAGTCAGCTACATAAAGTGCATCCGAAGTTAACTATTATTCTGCGCATGAGAAAAGTGAGGCAACAGATTTACAACTGTTTAACTAGCTGACGAAGTTGAGACATTATTGACATGTCAGTTGTTATGTGCACGGTACTGCACACAAGAAGGTGCAGACAAAAGCCTTTACAGAAGCTAGCCTCAGTTCAGGCAGCGGCCAACCAAATAAAGATAAGGATCATATTGCTAGGAAGTTAGCAATTACTCCCTCCATTTCTAATTATAAGATGTTTTAGATATTAAAATAGGGACTACATACAGACAAAATAGTAAAATGAGTGAATATACACACTAAAACGCGTCTAGATGTATACGAATCTAAGAAAACTGAGAAAAGCTAAAAATCTTATATTTAGGAACGGAGGGAGTAGTTTCTATTTGTTCGGCATGTGCTTAAGATTAGTTTATGTTTGGTAAGGGTATTCCATCCATCTACAGAACTGCCACATGTTATTTGAAGTTAAGCAAGAATTTTTTTTTCGATAAAATTAAGCAAGAAGTTAAGCAAGAATTAATTGAAAAAAAAGGCCATTCTCATTCCTAGCCTCTTCTCTCTCAGAAAAAAGCTGTGCAGCCCTGCCATGTCTCAATCATTATAGCGATATTAAAGCATGAAATGCCAGTTAAACATCTAATGGGAAGGAATGGCTAAATGAACAAGAAACTGTAACAGCTGGTCAACATGTAATGGGGGAAATACTATATAGTAAGGACAACTAATTCACAGCAGTGTTGACTTTAGCCTTAAGCTTACCAAAAGTATAAGTGACACGCTTCCTTTCACGATGGGAGCGGCCAGAGGTGAATCCATCAAATGTCAAGTAGCTGTTAAGGACAAAGGCTTGTCTTTGTTGCTTTTTTAGCAGCCTCTCCTTGCTCTGCAAGAGGATTTATCACGAGTTGAGAGCTATTCTACTCTATAGACTATAGCACACAATTTTACCTCCTTGACAGGTGTAGTTACCTTGTGAATCTTTTCTATCTCTGGAAGATAATCGATCTTCAACTTCTTTCCAAGTGAAACCTCTGTCCTGTTACTACTTGAAAAGAGCTTTTCCTACATAAGATAGATAGATAGAAAACAACCAATGTCATAAAACTTCCATAGAGTGTCATAAGAGTAAGAGATCTAAAATTATTTGGCTAAGATCTTGTATGCAATTTGATGCCAAAAGTTTGCACTTCTATTTCGATAAACTCTTCCAATGCGCCTCTGACTAAAGATTGTGTAAGTTTTCTACAGATAGACTCGGAGGGGCAAATCATTGGACATTTTTGGGTGATGGGTGCAAAAGGATACACATCAGAACCACCACACTAATTGGTCTTGAATTATATGGTGACCTTTGTTACTCTCTGTCTTGCATTAGATGGCTGCATGCACTACATGGTGCATTTGTAAGGCGGCCATCTCTCAGTTCTAGCTTCTAAAGCACACTTGTTCACTTGCTCTTGTCACCCTTTCCCTCTCTATTGCGTTGCATAACATGAACCAACAAATAGTTATATATTACATTTAATGTTAGAGTGATCTAAATTGATTATACAAGGCCCTTTGCTCAATTTGTCATGATTCATGAATAACTTGTCCCAAACATATGTCACGCAAGAATCAAAACTAGTAACATCTAAGAAAAGCAATCCTAAGTGTGAAATACTGAGTTTGACCAGTTCATTGACTCTGTTTCCATTCATGCGCAACATGTTCTGCAGAGAAGATCATGCCAGTATCAGGTTTCGACAATACTGAAGATGTTAAATGATCCTCAAAGTAAGCTCATTTGCCTTGTGGGTTCTACCGTGCGTGTGTGTGGACAAAAGAGGCATAATTCCAGGACTACATTCGGTAACAAAAGACCTAATATGCATATGATGGAATCGGAAATTAAAACTTACTGCTGCTGCTTCAAATTCGACAAAGTTGGTTGCCACAGTCTCCCACTGATAGGATACAACTGGAACACTTAAGACTCCCTTTAATTTAGATTTTCTTGTTTGCTCCTTCACATACTCCACTTGTCTGATTTCGCGATACAATCGATGCCCAAGAATTGGATCTTCTTCATACCTATAGTGCATTAGTTGATTAGAAATATCCTTGGCCACCGCAAGGTGCTCAAGATTCATTTCATAATTTCTGTTCAAAGTAGTCTTTTGCCCACCAGTATGAGATTCCATGAGAATCTCCCCCAATTCTTTCTTTGCAGAAAGCAGGGAGCTGATAACCCTTCTTCAAAGAACTATCTATGAATTCCGAACATCCTCTTGCTGCAAAATAAATGTAGCGGATCAGTTAATTTGTCGATCTTAAAGCACTGCATAAAGCACTTATCACCAGAAAACATAACAATCACATTTGCACCTACTTGTAGGCATCTCTTAACAGTTACCAACCTGAGGATATTGAGAGCATTTACAGGCTCAAGAGAGGTACTGTACACATGGGAGATCCAAACAAACACTTCACTGAGCCTTGCTAGGAACCGCACATTCCATTCACACAGGATTACATGAAAAATATATATGACCATCTATATTTTAAAACAGGCCATTAAATCGATTGACACTCACAGTTTCACATGTGGAAATGTAATTTTTCCAAAAAGAGATGCATAAAATAACAGGCTGCCAATGTCAGTATGCCACTGTTCTAAACAGCAGTTAATAAACATTCGCCAACCAGTAATCGCTTATGCAGATTAGCTAGCTTGTATCCAAGTAATGAATACTTCAAGTGGGTGCACATATGGCTGTAACATACGTCTATTGTAGAACACTGCTCAAATCATTGATTATATGTTTTAGATAACTGTAAGCTGCATGCCCAGACCTACAGCTAGGCAACAAATATATACATTTTAAAATCTAGACTTTTGCAAGTACATTGAACATGTTTCAGTAAATTATTTACGGACATTCCTAGGTAACTTGACAACACATGTTTCCGATTGTTAGCAGGAAGCCAACAACAAGTAACCTTTCGCAAATTAAATTTAATGCAAATGAAGCATAAAAATTTATCTGTTAACATTTGATGCTAGACAGACAACCTAGAATGTGGGTTTTATTCCACATGATAACATCAAACTATGAGGTTCACCTCTATCACTGCAAATGATCCACAGGTATAATAGGGGCACACACCTCACAACGTATGTCACATATTGCTTTCAGGATCAATAATCGTGTCGCTGGCTCAAGGTCCTTGTATGTTTCAATTTCCGCTCTGAGAAAGGAAAAACAACAGGTCACCCAATATTCAATTGTAGCAAGGGATTCAGCCGAGGAATTGCTTAGGTACAGAACTCACCCATGTGAGGCAATGATTGGTAGTTGCCTTCTGCAACCTGAAGATAAGGCCTTTTTTAGCTCATCGACCAAATGCAGTACTACCCCTAGTATATTAAAAATCTTGACAATGCCCAGATCACATACCAGATGCCACCAGTCCTTCAGTTTTCTACATAACACGGTCACCCATTTTCCGTTATCCATGCCAATCCGAGCTACAGGAGGAATAGACTGCAAAATGCAAATAAGGAGCGTTCAGAATTCATGCATAGTATTTGACAAGCTTATCAAGCAGTAATCTAGCACTGGTTCTGAGTAATAAATTGTCCTACAAACGCGTGACACCAGGTATTTTCCTAGTAAAAGCGTGACTCCTACAAAAAATTAGGAAACCAGCTATAAGCTCACCTTTAACAGCGGTATATGCAAGTCCTCCAGCGTGGCGTTGGGCGCTATGATGGCGTCCTCCAGCTCCTCCGCCGTGAACTCCACCGCGATGTTGAGCAGCGGCCGGAACACCTGCGGCAGCCCAAGCAGGGGCAATCAATCAATCACACGCCAAATTCAAACAGAGCAAAGTGTAAACCCTAAACCCTGGGTAGCAGCGGGGGGCTTAACGGAGGGGCATAGCGACCGAGGGCGCTGACTCACGTGGAGGAAGTTGAGGACGGAGGCGAGCTCCCACATGCCCCGCAGCCTCCACCGCGGCAGCTCGGCGGGCGCCGCGGGCTCCGCGACGAGCGGCGTCACCACGCGGCATTGCGGCGCCGCCTCCTCCTCCTCAATCTCCAGCTTCTCCACCGTGTTCCTTATCCCTCTTCCTCGGCCTCCCCGGCCCCGGCCGCCGCGGCGCGGGCGGTGGCGCGGGCGCGGGCAGCGCCTTGGGACGGCTGTTGCACGCGCGCGGCGGCCGCGTCCTCAGCGGTGTCGGCGCCCCCTTCGGCGGCGCCTGCTCCTCCGGCGGCGATGCGGCGGCCATCGCCGGCGACCTTCCGGTGGGATCGGCGGCGAGGGGACAGGGGCTGGGAGAGGAGGCGGTCACGGAGGGGATGGGAATGAGTGGGGAGGGTAGAAAAGAGATTTCGCGTCCGGCAGCAAGGTAACGGAACCGCGAGCGAGCCGGTGGGGAGGGGAACAGAACCGAACGCTGCCGGGTTTGTGGGGCAAGGGTTTTTGGTTGGACCGGTCAACTCAACTCAATCGTCAGGTTTTTTTCCTTAGACCACTAGTACACGTGTGCGTGCAACGCACGTATCGTAATTTACATACAGAGAAAACGTATTGTGTTGTAGAAAAGATAATTTCTGATAAGTAATCATATCGGATTTTTTATACGAGCACATGCCAATAGCATTGGCCTTAGAACTTTGGCTGTTACTTTACACTCACAACAACAACAACAATAACAACAACAACAAAGCCTTTTTTTCCCAAACAAGTTGGGGTAGGCTAGAGTTGAAACCCAGAAGCTCTCGAAACTAGGTCATGGTTCTGGCACATGGATAGCTAACTTCCACGCAGCCTATCCATGGCTAGTTCTTTGGTGATATTCCAATCCTTCAGATCTCTCTTAACAGACTCCTCCCATGTCAAGTTTGGCCTACCACGACCCCTCTTAACATTCTCATCCCGCTTTATCCGTCCGGTATGCAATGGCGCTTCCGAAGGCCTACGTTCTATATGACCAAACCATCTTAGACGGTGTTGGACAACCTTCTCTTCAATTGGTGTTACTTTACACTCGCAAGACTGAAATTTTACTAACGTTGTGGAGTCCCATACCTATTACACAGAACACATCAGATGAAAAAATCCTATTTCCAGAAACTGTACTTCTCAGGATCATTCAGTCAAGCTTGTGGCACACAGCATCATTGCACGATGTTGGTGATTAGTACCTGTTGTCTTGGGCATCAGCATGGGCGCAGCAGCCTGACCAGGTACACAGCCAATCTGCCAATCGTCGCATTGTGCAACGATGCCGGCAGTGGGGCTTCGGGCGGCGCTGTTTGAGGCTGTGGGAGCTTGGGAGGCAGCAGGTAACGGGAGGGCGGCGACATGGAGCATGACTGCAGGCAACAGGCAGACTGCATATGCGGAGCTTGGGATAGGAAGGCCATGGAGGCAGCAAGCTGGGCATCTCCCGGACGGCCGTCAGGCTGCGGCGCGGTAGCCCAATCCAGCGGCGACCTGATGAATCGGAGACGGGCACAAAATACCAACAAAATTTCCCGTGGGGGCGTGTGCATCTCGGCGACAGGGATGCGGCAGCGCGACACGGGGCGGATCGGGGCTAGCATGCGCGTCCGTACGCTCGGCCGCCTTCACGCCGCTCCGCCAGGCTCGCGCGGCCATGGCGTGCAGGTCGGCGGCGGCGGGTAGGCTCGTGCGGCGGCAGCGGGCAGGTTCCCGTGGGGGACGTGCATCTCGGCGGCAGGGATGCGGCAGCGCAACACGGGCTAAAACTAACGAACAATTTCTTTTGCGATGGCAAATCATGTAATTATAATGAAGCTGAAAAGGTGTGTTGAGTTGTTAAACATTGGACCGATCTAGTACGTTGATCAAATATTGAAGAGACGTGATTTAATGTATCAACACATGTTTGCTTTTTTTAATAATACTAGTAAATTTGCACGTGCAACGCACGTCTCTACAAGGCACATGTTTAAAAAGAAAAAATGCCATATGATGTTAGCACTATTTTGAGGAAACAAACTATAGATCATATAATATATGTGAGCGCTCATTTGTACTCCTGTGACAAAGGAATGTACCCTATTTTCTACATAATGAGAGCAATAATCCAATTGCAGAACATAAGGTGGTCACATTACTACGCCAGCCAATGGTTTCAGGCAGAGATTCAGAAAGCCGATGCGGCTTGGAAGTGATTCCAAATGAGAGTAATTTTACATAAGTATTATAGATCCAATCAGTAGGGTGACGAGGGAAAGAGTTATATGATGTCAACAAAGAAAACAATATAAATTGGCAATGAGATACAAACTTGCACCGACATAACAGCTTCCAGATTACAAGCATCTTCACAGCGCACTTTTATATCTCTGTATTAGAAAGAAGGGCATTCCTGTGGTCACATCAAAATTTCTAAATGACAAGATTAGATCTCACATTTATATCTCTGTATATATTGAGATAATGGAGCATGTCAGAACCCAGCCTATTTGGATGATCTATGAGTGCCACCAGTGTCCACTACTTGTAGTTTGGCTTCAGACAGGAGCATGTTACAGCTAGAGTACTGCTCCTCTTGACTCAAAATTCTCAATAAAGAATCAGCAATTAGTTGCCGCACATACCGTTCCAGAGCAGCAAGGGTGAAAAAAAAATTCAGTGGCATCACATCCTCGTGTGGGTGCACTTTTCTTTCCTCAAAAACCGTGTGAACTTGTGTTAGAATAGACAACCGTGGGGCTTTGGCTGTTAACAACGGCAAATTCTTTCCAGGCTGTGTAATAAGTTGATGCATCTCAGCTCCTTTCGACTGCAACATCAAATGAGGTACTTGTCCATCTGTAGAATAAAGCAAACGTTTCTCTTGCTCAGATGTCTGTACAAAATAGCAGTTCACACTACCACCTTGATAACCTGTAGAACTCAATTTGTAGAGAGGATCTTCAGGCAAATGTGGCAACAATTCAACTCTGACAAGGTACTTGTTGTCCGGAGAATACACACATGATTTGGTCTTGCAGATAGACCAAGCCAAGACCGAACCGTGTGCAAATTAGAGGGTAGGCCTTCCAGATTGCACTTGATCAACGTCAATGGATATTCCTTTGTCAGATACAGGTCGGCACTGCCCTGCTTCACCCGGCGTCGAGCAGGACGGCGGAGGAGGCAGCGGCAGCAACGCGGCGGCGTTCTGGTGTTGCTGCTTGTTGACGCCAACGCCATCCGACTCGCCGCATCTGGCCACCAAGCTCGACGTAGTGGAGCACCCTCGAATCAGGAGAGCCACCCTACTGCACGTCCAAGCTGACTCCCCCCGTCGCGATTGCAATGAGTCTCGGGGAAGAAGGCGTGTTCCCGACGACGCCCCAGGCAGGTCGCGGCGGCGTGGAAGGGAGCTCGGGGCGGGGATCAGGGGAGCTCGGGCCGGGGATCAAGGGAGCTCACGGGGCACGGCGGCGAGGCTCGGCGGCGGTTCTTCTTCTTCCTCATTGGTTCCCTCGCGAGGCCACAACTTCCTCCCCACCTTCCCCTCTCCTTCACCCCCAGACTTCTCCTGCGCCCCGCCGCAGTACTTGCAGTCGCGGTTGGCCGGTCGCCGGACCGATTCGGATGGGGAACTGCGCCAGCGCCATGGACGGGAACGAATCGTTTTTATTTTTGCGGTGGCAACTCATGTAATTACCACGAAGTTGAAAAGGTGTGTTGAGTTGTCAAACATTGGAGCGATCTAGATCGTTGATCGGGTTATTGAACGGCACAAATTTAATGTATCCCGAAGGTGTTTGCTCTTTTAATAGTAGTATAGAAGTATAGATAGATGATGAATCAATCATCAGGTTGATTGATGATACCCTGGGAAATCAGAAATTCAGAAAGAGGAACATGCAGACTAATGCGAAGCTAGGTTTCCTCGCGCAGCAACCAGGAAGCGATCTAGGGCCAGCTTTTCGACGCAGACGTCTGGCGGCTCTCCTCCGCTGATGACCTCCTGGTCGTCGGTAGTGAGGTGGTCGCTCGACCTCGGGTGTGCAGCAGTGCAGACGTGTTTAGCTCGAGGGTTACATCCTCCGTAGTTTAGGTTTTATATCGCATCTTGGCTCCGGTGAAGTCGACGACAGGGATGAATAAAAGTTTTCCAGGTTCTTCGCTGCTGCGGTGTTCTACTTTGTGGTCGGCGAGGGATCTGGACGTTAGTCTGTTCAATCGTGGATGGTGTGGCGGCGGTGGCATCGCATCCTTGTGGTGGACTTGTGTCCTCGGGCTCCGTCGCTGCAACGACGTTCTCTAAAGCGTCGGAGTGGAGCTCGGAGGTCGTATAGGAGTACGCGCAGACGGTTATCTGCGCTGGTGACTGCAGGAAGATGGTGCATATTGTACTGGGTTTATGGTTGGAGGCTGGCAGTTCTGGTTTCCTACTCCGACGTCGTCGTGTGGGGGTGTCAGATCTGGAGTTCGATGGCGTGTCCGAGATCGTGCTACCCGGTTTGATTCTTTCAACGACAATGTTTTGCCTCTATCAAATTATTTTGGAGGTCCATAAAGCTGCTGATCAACAATGGATCCACGTCAAGCTTGGGTGAAGAGGTGTTTTGTTGTTGCTACGGTGGTATCGAAGGAGAGGGACATGTGTTGTTATTTTGCATAGGATTCTTCTACCTATTCTTCTATCTTTTCTGTTATGTAAGGTTGGTGTTTACATGCCTTATAACTTGATGTTTATTTTAAAAATGAGACATGTATTACCAGTAAAAAAAGAGGAACATGCCATGAAGCTTATTTAACCTTCGATTCGAAGAGGATATAAAATAACTCACCAAATATGAAGTTCCAAAGATTCAACAAGAGATCTGGGAAAAGTGGTTCCATTCATTCATCTACTAATGGCAGTCAGCTACATAAACCCAGTGGAATACATCATGTCATGAATATACCAAGAACAGTCCTGGAAAAACACCGCGCGCTCGTGCGGTCTCCCTAGATACATGTTTTCGATGTCTCTACCGGCAATTACAGCTCCAAAAAAGTACTAAGAATAATACCCGCATTTGGAACAAGGTTGCGCAAAAAGAATTAATCTAGAAAGGGCGGGGCGTTGATTGATCTGTGGGTTCAAGGTACGCTTCGTTGGACGCAACCCTGAACTTTTGATCTGGTCATGTCACTCTTTCGTAGGTGCCACCGATCTGCATGTGAAGCCACTCTGACGCCGGCGAGCCCTGGGCGTATTCTCTTGGCGTTTGCGGGTCGAACGTCAGCCCGGGAGCCGTGTTGTATGCGGGAGCAGCAAACTGCAAGCAAAAGATCATAGAGGTAAACTTTCTGGGGCTAAGATATATACTCCATATTTCATTATAGCAGGCTTGGTTTCAGAGTAAGGGATGAGATGCAAAGCAATATAGAAGCAACAAAGTATGAAAAAACAAACATTGGAGCAAAGCTTGTTTCAAAAATTTATTGGAGCTTGTTGTAGCAATTGCCCTGCTACTTTGCCATTGGATGTACAACTTGACTTACATCTTTAGGTGGAAAGGTTTCAGCACCATTATTCACATGTGCGTTGACCGCCTCGAGCTTCATGGACAGGAACTGCAGATCACAGCAATTGTGGCGCTATTAACTGCACTGCAGATAACACAATTCCACATAAGCGGCGATCGTGAAACAGCATACCTCAATTTGACGTTCCAAAGCTTGAACATAATTGATTATCTCATCAAGGACTGATGCTTTACCAATAACCTGACCAAGGAGCAGAAGCTTTCCAAAGAAAA